>ML785471.1:81838-126450 GCA_009831015.1 Picea engelmannii
TCGCCTAAACCACCGAAAGTCAGAATTTCCAGCAAAAATTGCCTTTGGTAAAAATCAATTTTCTCAGCCGTGGAATGTCTGTTTTACACGTTCAAATAGTCGATTTTTAACTACAGATCATAATCTTTCCAATGATGCAATCAGATTTGGATTTGGATCTAGGGAAGCTGGAAAAATTTTTCCTACAAGATTAGGCATCTTTCCTTCAAAAATGCCGGTGCGTTTTTTAGAGTTAACAGAACCAACACCTTTTTGAGTTGGGGAAAGAGGTACACCAAGATCCTGCCTGACTTGCAATTTTTTAGAATCAATCTTTCCCCAGACCATGGACTCAAATGCCACCATCTATCGCCAGCCTAGTCACTATCAGTCATACTGGTGCTCCATCACCAACCTTTGCTAGTCATGTTGGCGATGGGTCGACTTCTTCTACAAACTACGTCGACAACTTGCCCCCAACCTCTACCAATTATGTTGGGGGTACCATTCTTTTTTCCCCGAATCATAGCCATGTCACGTCTCCTGGTTCTATTCATCATATAAGAGACGACTCTATTTCCCCTGCTAGTTACATCGAATAGCCCATATGCCTCAAACGCAAGCCTAAATTCTTTTACAGGACTTGCGAAGGAAGTTACCTTACTCATTTGTGTCTGATTACTGCCGAGATACTAGAAGCGTGGGGCTCACCCAAGAGCCCTTCTAATTCTGAGGCATCTGTGGTTTCTCTTCATACCACTTCTCCCTTGATCGTCTCAGTGGTTCCATCGACGCAATCTTCTCCCGACCTCACCCCCTTTGTTAAGGGTGAAGCATCTCTTGCCCTCGTTACTATGTATTCTCTTCAACCTATAATGGAAGAAGTGGCCATGCCAGTGCAATCTCTGGTCAACCGTACTCTCCCTGAAGAGATTGACGCACCTTTCAACCATGTCATCAACATTTCACACCTTCCCCCTTCTAAATGAGAGAGACTTATTCTTCCCCTGAATGCTCTCCCTCCAAGTCCCAACGAGGTTCCTTTTGATTGGGACAACCTGATGGGACATCCCATTCCCCCATCTATGTCTTTTCCATTAAGAGATATTATTCGAACCATCATGGAGACTGTATCCTCCATTAGCAACTTCTCCTCCTTGACTTGCAAAGCCTTGAGTTTTCCCAAGCTCTTGTCAGCTATTCATAGGATACTGACTTTCGACAGAAAGCCGGGATGGGAGCCTTGACCTCCCCATTTACACATTGATTAGACTCCCAATAACGAGTCTCAGTTAAGCTCTTTTCCAACTCGTCCAAAAATTGAAAACATCACCGAGTGATTTGCCCCTTTCACACTCATTAAAATTGGATTTGAAAGATCATGAGTCCTAGTTAAGCTCTTTTCTGACTCGCTATCAAAAATAGAAAATATTGTCGAGTGAACTTGTCTTTTTCACACTAATAAATTGTATTTGAAAAGACATCTATTTGGCACAATTTTACCCCTTTTTCACACCAATTAGACTAAAAGACATAAAAAAGGACATTTTTTGGCGTTAAGTTTTGATTGCATCTCATGCCCTTGCTTGTTTTATTGAGCCTTTAGCCGGTTCTCGCTTTGCGTTATAAACTGTTGCCTAAACAGTTTGCATCCTCAACCAAGTAGAGCCTTGTTTTTATCCTTCGCAATTTGACACCCTATACCCTGGTGGGAATATCACCCTGAGTGTCCATCTCCCGCATGCATTTCCTTGCATTGGGTATAGGTACGTTCCACTGTTGGAACTAGTTTTGCTTACTTGCGACACTCGTTCCCTCCTCTGTATGATAGCATTCATCTGTTATGAAAAAACAAAAAATATAGGTGGGAAGGGAATACTATATTGTAATTGGCAGCAGTCCTATCGCCTTTGAATAGAGCACAAAGTTATTGAGTCCATGTGTCATCATAATTTTGGGTTTAGCATGGCCTTAGGAAGTTGATCCTGCTACAAAGTTTTCTCTACCGACTAGTTACTCTTCCAGTCCCTATAGAGGATGTTATTGATGCCTCCTGAATCCAATTTTCACATCATTGAGTCCATGCTTCCGGAGTTCACCATATGTCTCATGCTCTTGTTCAAAGGAAGTCTATCAACCTATGTCGTCCACTCCTTAGAAATATTGACTTTGCATGTCGGCCATACCCTCAGTTTGTCTCAGAATCACATGATAATTTGGTCTTATCATGCACCTTGGCCCTACTTTCATCATTGGTAGGTCACCTTGAACCCAACAATCAACATTTCATCATTGGTCGTCGACTGGGTGGTTTCCCTTGTGTTCGAAGACAAGACATCTATTCACACTTTGAGATTCATGCAGTGTCTTGGATTCCATTAGCCTTATTGGTGGTTTTCTCTCCTTTGTTAGCAGTTTTTCATCATTGGTTGTTATTCATAGGGTCCTTTTCATGTACCGCTTGCATTTTGCACATGTGAAAGACAGACAGGGTCATTGGTTCGTGAACATGTTCTTCGTCCGATCTCCACCAAATCATGAAGCTCCTGCTTTGTTCCTCGTGTTGACTGATGAGAGATGCCTCAATGCTCTCCTTTCAGCAGGTATCCTTCCATCGACTTCAACTCATTTATTCTGGATATGGGACCTAGAGTTTTATGAGTACCTTGATGCTTTCAGTCATTAGTGTTAGGCTCTCTCGCCATTAACAGATGGGAATACATCAATGTCTCATGATCAATGGATCTCTCAAGTGTTCGACACCAACTCCTTTATTCACATTTGTAGAGATGTACTTGGTTCCTTGATACCTACTTTCATCATCGGTAGGTTGTCTCATGTTTGTTAACGGTATACTTCAATGACCGGTAATCAAACGATGTCTCATCCTGTTTGACCTCAACTCATTTATTCACATGATGTAGACTTGCACCATTGGCGGATAGTGTAGAAGACTTGAAGACATCACTATCTGGCCGCATCTTTCCTGAGTTGTTGCTTCCATTTCATTGGACTAGTACCTATTTGACTTCAGTGATCATGGGAGATCAGATTGTACTACATGGTATACATATATCTTCAGATTGATTTTTGAGACTAGTTTCATTGGGCCTTGTTCGTGACTATGACAACTTTTGGCATATAACCGCATTTTTATTTGCCTATTCATGGCCATGAACACTTGTTTGGTATATTTTTCACATGGATCTGCATTGTATTCTTGGCAACCATGTATGCAAAGTCAGTACATAATATAATGAGCAATTGAGTTCATCCAACTAGTTCTCTACCACTCCACTTCTAGGTTATTTATAATGTATTTCGGTCATCGCATATACTCCTATGATCTCACACATTAGGGGGCATGTGTTATAACAATATTTGCCTCACCATTGCTATCTTGCATAGAGGGCCTTTTTCCATTTCCTTATGTAGACTTCTTATGCCTTTTTGATGAATCCAGAGCTAAAAATATACATTTTCCCACATATACGCTCCCTAACTGCTATGCAATATGTGTATACACTTTCTGCTCCATTACAACTCATGTATATCAGGATTTGTGCCAAAAAATACAAAATGAGGCCGGGTTTCCATGTCACAACAAAATACCTTTGATCCTTGGCCTTCCATATACTGGAAACGTTCTGACTCAGCCCTTAAGTTTCATCATGGAGTTCGTAAGAGCACAATTTCTAACTATGGAAAGAGAGAAGAAAGCATTCAAATTTGAGAGCAAAGTTACTCTGGAGAAATTACTTCATATTGAGTCTGAATCCCATTGTTCCTCAAGTCTGAACACAGTGTTCAGCCTCCAAGCTCTTCCCTTATTATTGAGAGGACCTCTTTGCCTCTTTCTCATCAGCTTGCCTTTGGTGGAGGATTGAATTGGTCTTCTTTGCTTTTACAATTTATCCCTCTTGGGGTCTTCTTGTTCTATCTCTTGAGTAGTGTTAGTCATGTTCACCTTAACCTTCTTGGATAATTCAACATGCTACATCAACAAGTTTCTTGTTCATAATGTATCATGAACTTGTGCATTCCACACATTTCCCAACCAGAGATCATATTGGTCCTCATTCATCTGCAGGTCTTGGTAATCGTGCATAATATTTTAAAATGTAATCCAAGATTCTTATATAATTAGGTTGTGCAACCCGTTGCTCAATTATCAGTAGTCATTAAAGTTATAGCTTTGTTCTCCTGACAGAGTTATTTACATAGTTCCTCCATAGGACCCTCTTCAACATGAAACTCTCTTGTTACATATCCAAACGATCTGACATGACCTCCATTCTTGAGTTAGCCTCATCTTAATTATTTTAGAGTTCTATCCAATATTCCACAAGGAATATAATCTTGCATTTTCATTATGCATTTCAAATTCACATGTTCAAACCTGTATCTTTAGGTTATCAACTTGATTTCAAATTGTTCTTTCATACATTTAACCACATGTAGTAGCGTTCTGTGTGTCTACCTTAGGCACACTTGCATAGTTTCTTTACCAATTATTTTAACTCATGATTATTCACAATCATTCTCATGCAATCCTCAAAGGAATAACCATGCTTCCTTTTATCATGACAACAAAGCCTCCTTACTCCTTTGCTCTCTCATCAATTTATACAAACTTTTCCCGAGGAAAGGAACACATCCCCCTCAAGCTATTATTTTGATCCAGGTGGATATTAGTGGCCACCCACCTTTTCCAACTGGCTCAAAACAACTTTATGGCAATTTTGGCAATTTACTATTTTTAGCAGATTTTAACTTCCAGGGCCATTTTGAGGGTCCAAATGAAGGTTTTTCGAGATCAAGGTTATCAATGATAGTCTAAGGAATGATTGATCCCCAAAAATGAATCTCCTCGACGATACCTTTCCAACGAGCTATCACACAGCTAAAACAGAGATTGTATGCAAAAGTTACGACCCCGGGAAGTTGATGTACTCACTTACCCAAACGGGGCCCACATGACTTTTGGCGCTTCATCTCCTAGGGTTAGGTTTTTGGATGTCTAGGACTTTTGGAATTCCCGTTTATTGTAAAAACGCCTTCAGAGCCTCATTGTAATCATCTTCTTGCAAATGCGAGTCGCTGTCACATCTCTTCTCAAAGATAAGTTGCCACCATTCTAGCAAGTCTTTCACTCTGTATTTTTACAGTCTCTGTATATTTCTTTCATTAATAGAAATTGTGTATTACTGTATCTCTGTGTTTATGGTTGCATCTCTGATATATTTTTGTTATATTACTGGATATACGCGATATCTATGTGCATTTATTTATTATATCTCCGCTCTCATTTTGTGCCGAAAATAATCCGGATCATATTTGATCAAGAAAAATCAGACCCTTCCAACATAGGGTCAGCCATGCATCCATGATATTATTTAAATATGGAAAGTACAAATATTTCCTCACATTTCACTTATTTAGACATTCATATCATACTTTTAAGCACATATATGTATATTTACATATATGCAGGTGCATCACTTGCACCTTTTTAACTCATTCATTCGTATTGATTTAGTATTATCCAGTCTTGATGAGACTTTACAGTCACTTACACAACCAATCTCATCAATAAAATCATAATTATATTGCCCTCGTTAAAATATAACAACTATAAAAAGGGTCACTTTTGATCTTTTCTCTCTTAACATTTCATCTTAGCTCTTTCTGAGGAAGTTCCTACTTCCCCGAGTTTTCATTTTAACAAAATACTCAGACCCTTCATCATAGGGTCAGCCATACATTCATGGCATTATTCAGTCTAGACAAACATACTCCTTGCCTTACCGACCTCTTACTTAGGCAATCATGTCATGCTTTCAAGCATATAAGTATATCTATGTATGTATTATGCATGTGCATTGCTTGCACCATTTTATATTGTTCTTTCATGTTTATCTGATATTAATATCAGTCTTCTTTAAAGAGAAGTTATAGTCATCCACATGATATACACATGGCAAGTCTCGCATACATATTCATAACTATGTTTCCCTTTCCATATGAAAACAACCAACAAGACAACACTCTTGCCTAAAGTGCTATAAAAGTATGCAACTACCTAGAAATACAATATGTCAATTTCAATAGTGCTCTAGGAAATACGACAACTTATCAAGCTTTTCTTCATGCCTTAAACCACTCTTGGTCAACATAACTTTTTATTAAGGGAATCCTTTTTACAGATTCCCTCTCACTACTACTTGAGCACATCAAGTCATATTCCTATGGTTACCATCCACCTCTAGATGTCAGTCTGTCCTATTGGTCGTCTAGATATGTCCCAGTACTTCCTTTACTACATACGGAATCAACAATTTCATTAACCATTCTACCTTATTCTCATAAGGTAATATGTAATCCAGGTCATCAACATTTTACTTATGTTGCTATACTCAAATCATCATTAACCATATGATCCATGACATCACCATATTTTACATCCAATAACAAACTATAATAAGCCTATATGCATGTTATACGCATGCTCAATCTTTTCCATATGCATTTCGGCATATCCTTGTGCCCCAAGGGTTTTACCCATGCTTACAGTGAGGATGTATTCCAGTTGTCCACCATTTGTATTCACATTTACATACATGTTGCTAGATTAATAGGTATATACTTTCTCTTATTAGAATCATGAGCATCATAAACTTTCTCATGTGTTCATACCTCTTTACCTCTTCCAGGAGGTCTAGCAACAATCCAATGGACTCCTTTTTAATTTATCAACTGGTTTATTCTCCAACAACCATTTTCATTCACTATCGATCAAATAAAATGACCTTACACATTTTCCATCTGTCCTCTGATCATGAGGAATCATACACATAATAGGTTTTGATCTTTTATTAAAGCATTAATTATTACTGCTACAAATTCTATTAATCCATACCAATTTCCTTCAAGCACAAGGAATTTTCCATAAGGGTATTAACCCTTATATAATTAACCATCTTAATTACAAGATAGTCTACCTTCCCTCACAGATAGAAATTATTTTACATAACAAAACAACCCAGCTCATGTCCCTTGTCTGGACTCAAGAAGTTTCATAACAGAATTTCTACCACCTCTTCCATTTAAATTTATGTTTTACTAATAATAACTATCAACATATTCCTACTCCTGTAAGAGTAGTCATCAATTTGACGAAGGGACAATATAATTTCCCCTTGTTGTAATTTAGCTAGGGTTTCCAATGTATTATTTCAATTTGGAGTTCTTCTCCCCAGGAAGTTAATGTAGATAATAAACCATCCTTTAAAGGTAGAAACACCTTTAAACAGACTCATCTAAATCTTGATATACCAGTCCTAGGACTGATCTCTAGCTCATCCAGGCCTAGTGTTGTAGCCATGATATTTGGCTACAACACTAGGCTTGGATGGGCCAGAGATCAGTCCTAGGACTGGTATATCAATATTTAGATGAGCCTTTTGAAAGTTGTTTCTACCTTTAAAGGATGGATTCTCTGATACCACTTTGTAACATACCTGAACCCTAAGTACCTTCTAAAGGACGGGGTATCAATTTTTTTCTTCTTCTAACAACCCTACTATAATCACGGACTCGCAAGTGGCGGTCTTGCAGAATCATAGTATATAATCATTCCTTTCACGAACCCACCCCACAACAATTACCTTATTTTTCATTTGCGGACTCGCAGACGCATGGTTTTGTGCCTTCACTTCATAAGTCCATCCGAAAAGTCTCGTCACTTAGCCATTTTTCTCTCCACGTTGACTCGTGGACTTACAATTCTTTACCACCCCTTCATAAGCCCATCCGAAAAGTCTCAACACTTAGATTATTTTGTGATCCTGTCAGGTTCACCGATTGGCGGACTCACGGACTCACAAACTCATTCATATCACATTCCCATTTCAGGGTGTTACAACTACAAACTCCATTATTGAACCAGTATCATCGCCAATACGCTCAGGGTAATGATAATTATGGAACCCATGACAAAATCACCAATTTACATAATCTATACAACTTTTATACAATTTTATAGGGAAAATTACTTAAACGGTATTACGAATAACAATTAATTATGACCATGATTCATAGTATTTTTCACACTAATACTCAACACAGGATTTCACACATTCTTAATCAACAATAATTAAACAAGAACATAATGATCACTTATCTAGAACAATTGAACCACCAACTGCATGCAAAACTTTGACTTTCCTCCCATCCTTAGACATTGTTCCCCACAAAATAAGAACATGTCACCCCTGAGCTGGGCTTGAACTCCACTAGGGAAAGGAGAATATATCCCTGGATGTCTCTCAACAACAATAATATCTCAATACAGGTGCCAAGTTCCACATACTCTACTTTCCTCACATGCTTGTCCCACCCATGAAGTGTACCCCCTAAGGATGCTCGCTTCCCTTCCAGGCTTCAGCAACAAGCTAAACAAGAATAATCAGAGTCTTTGACGACCACTTGTCATCTTTGGGAATCCAATTCCCTACAATTCTCTCACTTGGAGAGAGTGCACACGAGCTTGGCAACCCACCTCTTTAGCTTGACAATTATCTCACCCGGAGAGAACGTACACGGGCATGACAATCCACCTCTTAAGATTAACTACAAGAAATTCCCTTTCAACGCTCTTTAGCTAAATGGTAAATCTTGTCGCAACACCTTCCACCATCGCCCTCTGGTTCCCCCGCATGGGGCCCCCTTTTTCCATTTTTTATTCGAGTTCTTATCGATCCCATTGTATTTGCATGTCAATAAAATGACAGTGTCGCTCCATGAAACCCTATTAACCCACTTGGTAATTTGGTTCCCCCCTCTTTGGACTTAATATAAAACAATATACATGTGTCCATAAATTAGACTCTTAAGAAAATATTATTAAAATATTATCTTTTGCTTAAGCCTCCTTAGGTTTATCCCTTTTTGCCTAAGATTCTTAGCCTCCTTTCCCACTCTAGTGGAGTTTATCCCCCTTACTCTTCTTGTCACGATGGTCTGCATGCAGTCATGTTTTCTTTCATTAATTTCCAAGTCAAAATAAACAATACTAAAGAAAATCTTTGGCCAAAAGAGGTTCCTTTCTCACCAACCTATACACATACTTGTAATTACATTTCAACTAGCATTCGGCTTAGGGGTATTACATGCATCTTCTGGTTGCATATATTTCCATTGAATCGATACTTCCTTGATCATGTGTTGGCACTTGAGTGACACTCTTTGGTATGCAATAATTCTTCTAGTTGGAGCCAAATGGAACCCTCTTCATTAAGAAAAAGTAGTTGACAAGGAATTCAAAGGAGGCCACAATAGGGTGGACTATGTAAGGTTGCATGGGAGTAATAAAGGCTATGGGTCAAAGGGTGTACACTTCACCTAAGAGTGATAAGGCCAAGACATATGGTAGAGGAGTATGAGGGTTAGTGATAAAGGTGTAGTTGATAGGAAAATGAGCAAGACCCCAAGGAAACTAAAGCACAAAAAATTTAAATTTATTAATAAATTCGAAAATAAAAATAAAAATTCAGAACAAAACTTACAAAACCCCCGATTAATTAAGATAATGTGCACATATGGAGCAACTAGAACCTATTTTTTTTAACAAGAAGCATTCTTGACTAATTTAGCTACTCTAGGCACAAACATTCAGTCAAATCTGCTCCAAAAAAACACCAAAATGTGTATTTGAAAAGTGCCCACTTGATCATTTTGCAAACACTAATGATCTAACTGGTTCAATAATTAAAGTTTACTCTAAAATCACTATGATGTCATGTTCAAAATTGTGCATGGTCATAATATCCTATCATAACAATGAACTCACAAATGACACAGGATATACATAGTAAAACCTTCAAAAATGAAACATCGATGGAGCAAAAAGGGCGAGCTTAATTATTTCTTAATCAAGTCTCTTGTAAAGTGAGGACTAAGGTCCTTTATTTATAGGGAAAAAAAGTGCATGCAATCTACTCATTTATTTTTAGTTCATTAAGCAACAATTATAAGATTCCCCAAATTAAGCTTACTTAAACATGGGATCCATCTATGCATGGATAGATAAAGATAAACTTGATTTTGATAAGTCCAATGCTTATGGATAACTACAAAGATATTTATCGTGCATAATTTATTTATTGGATGTGTACAAATAATTAAATAATGTGCACATAATTATGCACCAACAACATAATGATAAAGGCTTCTATAAATGAATTTGTTACATTCCATTAAAATTTCCTCATATTGTTTCTTCCTTTTCTAATTCACAAACACCTAGAGGCAAAAGAAGCACTTCTACTCGTGAATGTGTGAAATGCCATGAAGATTCCTTCATATAATCTCTTCCTCTAATTTATGACACTTAGAGGCAAAAGAAGCGAGGAAGTGATACACAAATAACTTCATAATGTTTCAACAAATTTCATTATGATGAATCATGAAACTTAATAGGGTGCGAGAAAAAAATTGATTTATAACAATGCAACACATTATAAAAAACAAATAGTACACTTTTTTTTTACTATACATCCACCCCAAATTCCACCCCAAATTCTCTTTGGTGTTCCCTTCCCTTCCCTTGCTTTTAAGCTATGCTAGTTATATTTCTTTGTATCAAACGATATTCCATATAATGTTTTTTTAACTATATATCCACCCCAAATTCTATTTGGTGTTCCCTTCCTTTGCTTTTAAGCTATGCTAGTTATATTTCTTTGTATCAAACGATATTCCATATAATGTTTTTCTTTAATATAAGTAGCTTGTTCTGCAATATATTAAAGGTGGATTCCAGTTAGCTCTAATGTATAAAATGCCCATCTTTAATTGACATACTAATATACTACTGTCATAGATTTACATTAATACTTTGAAGGTGTCATTTAGGATAGTGATAGCACTCAAATGTTTCATCACCCAACCTTATCATTCAAAACCACTTGATTTACCTTAATACTTTGAAGGTGTCTTTTAAGGTAGTGGTAACATTCAAATGTTTCTATCACCCAACCTTATCATCCAAAACCACTTGATTTGGAAAACAAGCAGACCACCAATCCTATGCTACATGTCAATGTGCATGTGTCTTTTGAATTTACATGTCCACGTGTCCTTTGACTTTAGAGCCATCTCATGTGTATAAATATGAGCGCATACGAGGATTCTATGGAGATGAGTAAGACGTTTCCTTCTTTGGTTGGTTTTGTGATTTATGTGTTAGAGATCACTAAGGTGTTTCTTTGTCGTTCTTTTGTGACACATGAAGTGATTTGACTATTTTCATATATGAGCGAATCACATGTCCTTAATGTAACATTATGAGCATAAGATAATACCCAAACGTTTTGAACCTTTGCCGGCAGCCGTTTTCTGTGTCCAGACTCCCATCGTCCATCATGTCAGAGCTTCGGCCGGCTACCGACTCCACTCACCCAAACGCCATTACTGTGAGCCATCCAACTGCCATGCCATGCCATGCACCATGAAATGTATCCATGCATATCCGTTTAAAAATTTGAACTTGTAAAGAGGCAGGCTCCAAAGGCGGGCTCTAACGGCTGGTTGAAATTTGAATCGACGATTGGTATCTTGCTCAAGTATTTGAAAGCGTGGCTCTAAGAACTATCTCTCTGCGTCCATGGGAATTCAAATAGTTATCGTAATGGCCATTTTTCTAGTATCTTCGTCTTCTGTTGCAAGATCTTCCTCCCGGCCTCTGCTCAAGGACCAGAACCGCACAACCACAAGCCTCAGAAGAGGTTGGGTGCCCTACGATACATTTATTCTCCACCGTATTTCCTTTCACACGTTGCCCTTCCTTTCATCTTCGTCTTATTTAACCAGAGAGCCTTGCCACTTGTGTTCCATGTACTTATTTTGCTCTTTCTCTTGGTCTTCACTCTTTTTTGTTTGGGAATTCCTTTAATTATATTCTTGTTTCAACTGAACAACAATAACAACAACTTGAAAGTTTTAGGGTAAGATGGAGGGTACAAGAGTAGCATTTTTTAGTGCAGTTATTCCCTTCTTGCTCTTCATAGCTGACATAGTTGGAGGGAAGGATCAGGATGTCTCGGCCCCTGTTCCAACTCCCATCAACAATGGTAAGAAAAGTGGAAAACAATGATGGCCTCCATGGGTGTATATGAATCACCTTCTATGTGTCTGTGACAGTTAGTTTATCATTAGTTGTGCCCACTTGTTCTCTTAATTCATTATCTTTCTAGCAAATTCCATGCCCACTTGTTCTCATTGATTACATTGCTCTGTTGTTTTTTTATGATTTATATGCAGGATTGGCAATCGATCAAGGAATTGCTTACATGCTCATGTTGGTTGCATTGTTGCTCACTTATTTTCTCCATTAACTCTGATCATTTTGTCAAATTTTTATGGAGGGATATTAGATCTAATAGGATAGCAGGCTTCCGTGACGATACTTTTCATCTGATAGATTTGCAGGCTTCATATTTCTGTGCGCTTTGGATAACAATTTTGTATATTATTATTGGAATTCAATTCATTAGCATTGACTTCATTATAATCTATATTCCATTCTCAGTTGGACATTAATGTTTCCCCTTTTTATGAACAAGCATAGAATCCATAAGACCGGCTAATCTGACTAATTAAACTATTAGAGTTTTTGTCCATCGCTAATTGAGCATGCAACAATCCATTGGCACAATAAAAAGAATTCCAATCATATTTCACAGTTAAATGAGATCTTTCCTAAAACAATAAATGTTCAACCTCTTATCCCAATCAAATTTGGCATATAATATCAACACCATATATGTGAATGTTTAAATATATAAATTTTGTCCTAAACTCAACTAGAAAGTGGATCAACATATTTCAATAAACCATTATGGTTTAATATTATAATTAAAATCATTTAATGTTATAATTACAATTGAACATTTTTTATTTTTATTATAAGAGAACTCAACAATGGGTGTTTGATAGTTACAACTTAGAAAGATCTATCTTTTAGTAAAATACAAATTTTCTTTAATGTGTAACTTTATGTTCCTATGTTTATAGTTATCTTAATCATGACTAAAAGTATTTAAAATGATCACGTGTATGTCAAGGGTGAGTAGATTTTTAGAATTTTTTACTTGTACAAAATTTCTCAAAATTCATTGTCATGTATATTCGTCTTCTTAATCTATTTAATTTCTTTTTTATTCATTGTTAGTAGCATATGCTACTTTGTGCTAGCATTGAAAACTTTGATCTTTTCTAAGAGTCATGTTGTATCAATACAACAATATAACCTTTCAAAAACTATATTTATATATAAAGATATTGATTTAGCTTTACTTCGGTATTTATAGAATTAACCTCTAAATATCTATATAGATAACTAACTCTTTCAATAACGTGTAATGCCTCTTTAGCTCCAATGGATGTATAATTGCAAAGAACTTTAAGTTATATGTGATTGCAATTATTTCATTCTTGGTTCAACTTCTCAATAAAATATGTTATTAATCTTCTTTCTAGCTAACACCAATGTTGACACTTCAAGGAAATTCTCTTTTATTAGTTCATCTTGTATGCTCCACATGTATCTAGAGACCTTCATACATTCATATTCTCTTTCATTAGTTTATCTCGGATGGTCCAGTTAAATTCACATACCTTCATACACTCTATCATCAATGCCCAAATATTATTGAATCCCTTAATGAACTCCCTGTAGAAATTCAAATACTATGAAATTTCCTAACTTCAATGATGTTGGTGTAAGAAATTCCAAAATTACCTTCACTTTCTACATGTGTCTTGGGGATAAATCCCTTACGATAAGGGTTAGAATATCACACAAAGAGAATGCTCCCCAAGAACAATATCTAACTGACAGAAGTAGTTACAAATAGATGAATATCTAACTACCTAAGAGCAGAAAAAACACCTACTTCAATTCCAATGTTTGAAGAAGACATCTTTCGTGAATCCAAGTTCAATTCCTTCACTCCAGTGCTTTCCTCGTTGATCTGCAGTCACAAAGAGAAAATGTTGTGATAGAGGTAGTTACAATAACTAATTCTAAACTACTTTGAGTACCTATGATCAAGATGTCAATTTTAAGATAATCCAATGCATACAAAGATTACAATAGTGAATCAATGACATGAAATCGGGACAAGAAAGAGAGTTCTCATTAAAAATGAAGAACAAATGATGTATATAGATATCACTTGATATTGTTGTGACATTGCCCCGAAACCGATATATGGATTCCTCCACTCGGGCCACTTAAG
The DNA here is from genome assembly GCA_009831015.1 of Picea engelmannii. Lineage (NCBI taxonomy): Eukaryota > Viridiplantae > Streptophyta > Pinopsida > Pinales > Pinaceae > Picea > Picea engelmannii. The sequence goes on from ML785471.1 coordinate 96,118, forward strand.
AAGCCTCGCACCTCCCGAATCCTCGCTCTGAACAAGTTAAGGAAAGAGAAGGATTCTCTTTCTGAACAAGACAAGTGAGAAAGAATGCTAGAAATGAGGGTTTCTAGGAGTAAGAGGAGAAGTATTAAAAACTCGAGAAGGGACTTGCAAGCTCAACAAAATTTTGTAGTGTAATGATGTTTCTAGGGTTTTCTCCTCTCCTCTACCGTATGGGCTCCAAGCCTATGAAAATACTTCATCATGGGAACCAAACTACAACCAAAGTTCTAACTAGGTCAACCATGAACGATAGGCTCTACCATGTGAATTACAACACTCTTAAAGAGAAAAGAAGGCATCATGTCACAACTTAATAGGTTTGATCCTAAGGGAAAATGTTCCAAGAAACAAATAATGAAAAATGCATGGAGGGGGAATCTAACCTATATGCCAGTTTCTAGATCGTTACCTATCAAAAAGGATGGGCGTGATAAAAAGGTACCGAAGAAAATCATTTCCAAAGTCTTGTATTTATGACCAACAACATGCATCCAGAAGCAAATGTGATATATAAACCTCTAATAATAACTTGTGCTATCGAATACAAAAATTGAAAACAACAAACCCTAAAAGTACAATATGGTATGAAGCACCAAAAAACCCTGCAACTTATGCATAGTACTTCTCTAGGTAGAGCCTAATGCTAGGCTCAAGATAAGGGTTTCTTTGGTAGTCAACCTGTAAAGTCTCATGTTCGGGAAGAAAGAACAATCTATGATGCATGTATTCCCATGGTATACCATCAATAACCATGGCCTCAATGATAGCCTCATTTGAAGGAAATTTAACATCCAAGAAATCATGTAAACTAGGACTTAAGGACTCACAAATACCAGGGCTCGAGATCTCACTAAAAACAAGATTAGACTCAATCAAGAACTCAAAATTGCTCGGGGCAATAGGGGAAATAAAAGGCTCTCATTCCCCCATTGGATAAATCACATGATCAATTTTCGATATCTTATCTTGAGAAGGAAAACATGATTGTAAAGGCTCCTTCCTACAAGCAATTGAACACCAAGGATATGATGCCACATAATTCACCCATCTTGGGGTAGATTTTACTCGAATACTAGGAACATACAAAGGGGTAGCCTGAGCTAAATTCGAATTAGGATGGTGATTATAAGATGGAAATTGATCAATAGTGAAAATGCTTCCATTATGAGCAAAATGCATCACCCGAAAGAGCGTAGACACCACAACTTTCATAGAATATATATAATCACACCCAAGAAGCATATTGAAGTCTAAAGGGCCTTTCACCACTAACATATTGAATAGGACATGATTCCCACCTAATGTGATAGTAAACTAAGGAATAATCCACAAATATTCACTAGGTCTTATGTCGAAGGCCAGTAGCTCACTCGTAGCTGACATAAGCTTGGGTGAACCCAAAGATTACCAAGTCGGGGAGGATAATATTCTCATGAAGGCTCCTTCATTTACAATACATTGGTAAAAAAAAATTGAATTAACTTCAACCCTTATTTGGAAGGGTGCAGAAGAAGGAAGAAGAAGCTCAACAAGATTACACCAATTAAAGGAAACCATCCTCTAATTAGGAGGGAGCAAGCTCAAAATGAGTGGGAAGTCCCCTTGCTCAAAAGGTACTAAATTGGAAATTCTAAAGACATGGTTAGACACCTCACTCCTCAAAATAAGAGTGGGATTGACTAAAGATTGCATTCGCATGATCACTTTGGTAGACTCTTCACTCTCCAAGAGAAGAGTGGGATTGGCTAGATATTGCATCGGCTTGACCACTTTGGTAGACTCAACAATATCCAAGAGAAGAGTGGGATTTGTCGAATATTTCATCAGCTTGAACACTTCCTAAACCAACGGTTGTATAAGTTGTGGAGCAACATTATCATTAGACACATCATCCCCCAAAAGAAGATTGGGATCGGTCAAAGATTGCATCGAATCGATCACTTCATTAACCAATGGTTGAATAGATTGTTGGGAAACCAAAGTTGACTTGATATTAGAAGGGCATTCAGATAAGGACCACACTTGTTGTATCTCTGGAATAGTAGGGCATAGATGAGTAAGTTGATCTCCCTTGTAAAGTTTATAGGGGGGCTTAGGCTTGCGTCCTATTCTTCTAGGTTTCTCAGTAGAATCAATGCCCCTAGAATGACTTGCATTGGTTGGTGGTTTACCCCCAACCTGATGCATAATGGTTGGTTTCTTATTTCTAACATGACTTGCGGAGGTTAGTGACCTATTTCTAGTATGACTTATAGTGATTGGACTCTTTCTCCCATCATGACTTGCAGAGTCTGGTTGCTTTCCCCATCATGAATTGTAGAGGTTGGTTTCATGTCTCCAACATGGCTTGTATAGGTTGGTGAGATATCTCTAGTCTGAATGGCAGTGACTCGACTTATTTCTCCAACATGAATTTCAGAAGCTAGTTGCATTCCCCCAACATGAATTACAACATCTGGTTGCATATCTCCAACATGACTAGAAAAAGGTTAGTGACTTGTCTCCAACATGACTCGCAAAGGTTGGTGACTTCTTATTCTAATTATTTCTCTTCCTAATCCTTTTATAATTCTAGTTACTAGTAGCTAGACTTTCACCAAATGAGGCAAAAGTAGGAGTAGACTTCACTGAAAAAAAAGGTAAAGGATCGACATCAATTCGATGTCCATGACATAAGGTGCTTATATAATAAGTATCAGGAGCATTCAAGACCTTTGCAGTGGTCCACAACCAAACCGATAGTCCTATATTTAACCCAGGAATGTTCAAAGTGGCTATCAAAGGGTCACCAACGTTTCCAAAGAAATAAAAAGCACAAGGATCCCCTTGGTAAGAGGTCCCATGGTTAGTATCCTTTAAAATGTTAGTCATGATGTTATGATGCATAGGTTCATCCCTTGTAGGATTGTTCACGTTTGAAAGAGTCTCACACACTAGCTATGACAAACTAGTGGTATCAAGTCCACGCCTTTTAGGAGGGAACTTCATGCTTTCAAGGGAAAGATCAAGGGTCCTCCTTGACCAACAAAGCGATTGGTCAACCACCTTGAATAAATGATCCAAAAGTGGAAGGAGAGACACAACCTAGGCCAACTACACAAATAAACACTCCACTAAAAAATACTAAGAGAAATAGCACACACAAACTACTTTTCCAAAACCTCAGCCCAACTGGAATAGGTATGGAGTCCAACGAAATAAAAATTTTTGAAAGGCACCTTCCGAGGGTCGATACGAATTGATTAAGTCCTGATACCGACTGAAAAAGGAGTGAGGAATAGTTATTCTATCCTCCTACAATGTTCTCCTATGGTGCAAGTTTCCTCATGAAGATGAACACCCTCCAGAACAACCAAGGAAGCGAGCCAGCACATCAAGCGAAAGATCAGCTGGAATAAACAAAATCAAATTTTGAAAAGAGCTTTGGGAATGTAGCGCGAGTCTTAAATGAACCTTTATGAAGGAGCGCCTTTAGTATGATGTATCAGACCTCGAGCCATACGCTCTTGTCTAAAATAGATAGGAGGCATTTATTAGATTTAATGCAGGTAGATAGATGTTTAAGTCTAGATTAGACAGTTTTAGAGTCTAAGAGGGAAAATGGATATAGACACCCTCACTTGTACATTGTAACATTATTCAGAATTAACATTCAGAAGAGAAGAGCAAGCAGAGAATTGTATGAAGAACACCCATGTACAGGCAGTTTGAATTAATAGAATGAAGCTTTGATTCAGACCCTGGGTTGTGTTGTTTTCTCTGTGTATTGTTGATGTGCTCATGAATGTTTGTTTTACAGTATGCATTTTCTTTGAATATTCTATGCATGTGATTTCAGGGTTTAAACTAAAGTCTGAGGGGAGAGGAATGAGATTCAATTGTTTCTCAATCTAAGCCAGGAGATTCCTGCATAGAGTGCAGTTGAATTCATCTGCAAGGAGTGCGTTGATGAGGCCCAAGAGTTGAATTGTTGTTCTCATTGTCCGTAAGTTTATTTGGGTTGTTGAAGCCGTACGAAGAGAGGAGCAGGCTGAAGGGAGAAGTCTCAGTTGTTAGTATGAGCAAAGGAGATAAGGACTACTGTCGCAGGAGTTGCATAGAGTCTGAGTTATTCAACACTTGAGGTGTCTGGATATCAAGCGCGAGGGGTACACACAGGTTCCTCTGAGAGAATTAGATTTGAGAAGCTCAGGAGGGATAGTTCCTTCGTGATATCGGGGAAGAGAGCCCAGGAGGTGATTCGAAGAAGGTTCGAATAGGAAGAGTAAGCACAAGCGTAGGCCTTGGAAACAAATCCTCAGGAGGAGCTCTTAGTCTTCGAAAGAAATCCTTGAGAAGGAGGAATCAATGGACAGGATTCACAGAGAAGATTAACGAAGACCCATCGACCGTCAGATCACAGGGAAGTTGCACACGGGTTAAACCTAAGCGTGCAGAGGGAGAGCCCAAGAGCCATCGGGATTCGGCTCATCGGAGAATCGGGGTTTGCGAAGATGAGAGTTTTGAACCCATTGGAATCGCGATTAGCGATTTCCCGATGCACTTGGAGTTGTCGATCATAGCGGGGACATGTGGCACAAGATCCCGAGGAGTCGGGGTTCAACATTTCGGGGTTTCCGCGTGCAAAGAAAACACTGCAGCAGAAATCGCGATCTCGCGATATCCGATAAACCGACAAGGAGGGGTGACGTGGAGGAGGACACCCGCACGTGTATCGGGGATCGACTTTTCGGGACTTCCACGGTTGTAGAAATCGTTGGCGGAGGAATTCCAAAACTCCGAAGCGCGATAGCCATATGATCGTCGTGTTGAGTGGAGTACAGGTGTCAAAGGATTAAGCCTTGTCTTGAGGAGACGATAGGTGGCAACGCATATCGGAGATCAGGGTTTGGTGAGGTCTGTAAAATTGTGCAGCAGGAATCGCAAATTCCCGAAACGCGAGTTCCCGATAACTACGGAAGCGTGGGCCCAGGTCCTTGCCGTGGACAGAGGACAGGTGGCATCGGAGATCAGGGATCGAATATTCCAGGAGTGCGATTTCTTCGCATTGCAAACTCGTGAACTCTGAAATCCCGATAAGGGGGAAGAACACGGTCGCGTGGACTGGCAGGTCACGTGGGAAAAGAGTAGCCGGAGGGGCTAGCGCCATAGCGGGAGTGCCATCGCCAATCGAGAATCGGGGATTCATGAGAGGAGAAACTCTTGACATCGCATATGCTGATTTCCCGATAGGGAAATCCCCGACAGGAGTGAGGAAGTATCGACATTGAGACCCATCGGGTTTCGGGGATTTGTGAGACCCGAATCCATGAGCGCAGAAATCGCGATCACACAAAATCTGATTTCTCGATAAGACTGCAGGAAGATCGATAAGAGATCATGTGGGTGGAAAAAGGTCCCGATACGGGATCTGAAGGGAATTGTAGCTCTTTGTGCCTGAGAAGAAGAAGGTCCTAGTAGTTGCGGACGCGCCCTGGGAGGTGTCTGCGCCAGAGTGGTATCAGAGCGGGATTTAACGCTTTCTTTTCTATAGCAGAGAGAGACAGGATTCATCATGCCGCCTAGAAGAGAAAGGCAATCGCCTGATCCAGAGGATAGGGATGTGCGAAGAAGAGGCAGGCCAGCAGGGAATCCATAAATGGAAAGGCAGATACGAGATCTCAGAGCGAGATTAGAAGACATGGAAGCAGCGCAAAGACGCACAACGAATGTTGGAGACTTAAGTGACTCCGAAGGCGAAGCTGAAGCTGAACAACAAGGAGAAGTTGCAGCCGAAGAGGTAGCCAATGAGCGATTAATCAAAGCTATTGCTCGGATGAGTTCAAAGACGAAAATGGACATTCCAGTCTATGAAGGAAGTCTGGATGCAGAAGAGCTGTTAGACTGGATCAAAGCTCTTGACACCTACTTCGATTATGAGGATATCGAAGAGGACAAAAAGGTGAGGCATGTTGTCACTAAATTGAAAGGACATGCAACATTATGGTGGGATGAACTTCAGGCAGACAGACGTTCCAAAGGAAAACAAAAGATCAAAAGTTGGGATCGAATGATTGCGAAAATGAAGGAAAAATTCATCCCAAGGGATTATCAGATCACACTGTTCAGGAGGATGCAGAACCTGAGACAGAAGTTGATGACTGTGAAGGAGTATACCAAGGAATTTTACAAGCTCAATATTAGAGTAGGTCATCGGGAGAGCGATGATGAAAAAGTTTCTAGATATATGAATGGCTTAAGATACGATATCCAAGATGAAATGAGTATGACAGCCGTCAGAATGGTTGAGGATGCGTATGAGATGGCGCTGAAAACTGAAGAAAAGCTAAGCCATAAGCCAGCACAGTGGGGCAGAGGCAAGAGCCAGCCAAGGGGAAAATCAGTTACCCAAGATAGGTTCCAGAAATCTAGGGATGGCTGGAAGAAGCCTTAGACCAGAATGGAAAGAGGTGGAAGTTCTCAGCGAGTCCAGCATGCTGAACAGCGAAGGAAGTAGGTAGAATCGGATGGAGGATACGCTGATAACAGTACTTTTCCTTGTACCAGAGGTAGAGGAAGAGGAAGAGGAGGAGTCATCACATGATACACATGTGGAAAAGATGGACATAAGGCCGTTGACTGTCCAGACAGGAAGAAGGACAAAGGAGAAGCTCACATCGCCGAGGCACAAAGGCGAGCTGCTGAAGCAAAAGACGCAGAAGACGGAAGGTCATTGATGATGTGTAAAGTTCTCATAACACCTAAGAAGGAGGTGGAGGACACAACTCAGAGAAGCAGACTGTTCAGAACCGCATGCAAGACTAAAGACAGGAAATGCAAGGTTATTGTGGACAGCGGAAGCACCGACAATCTCATTTCAACCGAGATGGTGGAGAAGCTAGAGCTGGAGACAACTGATGACCCTAGTCCATACAAAGTCTCATGGCTACAGAAGGGACATCAGGTGAGTGTCACTAAACAGTTCTTAGTGGACATCAAGATAGGAGGATATAATGATAGAATTCTCTGTGATGTTATCCCTATGGATGTATGTCATTTATTACTAGGCAGACCATGGCAATATGACAGAAACATAATTCATGATGGGAAGATGAATACGTACACTTTAGAGAAGAATGGGAGAACACACATGTTACTTTCGATAAAAGATAAGGAGGTGAAACCGGAAGCGAACAACAGGGTACTTCTCATGAGTGGGAAGGAACTTCTGGCAGAAGTTAAGAAGAAAGAAGATCCACAATTCTTTGTGGTCAGGAAACCGAAAGTTGTTTTGACCAGCACAAGAGTGGATGATCTGCCTGAGGAAATTCAGGAACTGCTGGAAGAGTTCGCTGACATAGTGGTAGACGAATTACCTCATTCGTTTCCACTGATGAGGAGCATAAGCCATCACATAGATCTCATACTAGGAGAAAGTTTTCCGAACAAAGCAGCATACAAGCTGACGCCGGAGGAGAATGAGGAGGTCAAAATACAGGTACAGGAGCTGCTGGATAAAGGACTGGTCAGAGAAAGTCTTAGTCCGTGTGTCGTTCCAACGGTACTGAGTCCAAAGAAGGATGGAGGATGGATAATGTGTACAGACTCTCGAGCCATTAACAAAATCACCATCAGGTACAGATTTCCACTGCCGAGAATGGATGACTTGATGGATTGCCTGAGCGGGGCAAATGTTTTTTCAAAAGTGGATTTGAAAAGCAGATACCATCAGATTCGCATGAGGGAAGGCGATGAATGGAAGACAGCTTTCAAAACCAACAAAGGGTTGTACGAATGGCTAGTCATGCCGTTTGGCTTGACGAATGCGCCAAGTACATTCATGAGGCTGATGAATGAAGTGCTGAAAGAGTTCATTGGTAAGTTTGTCATTGTTTATTTGGATGACATATTGATTTTCAGCAAGTCAAAGGAAGAGCATTTGAAGCATTTAGCTGCAGTAATGAGGAAGATACAACAAGAGAAGTTGTTGATCAACTTGAGGAAATATTCATTTATGAAGAGAGAACTCATTTACTTGGGGTTTGTCATATCGGCAAATGAATTAAAGATGGATCCAAGTAAAGTAGAGGTGATTAAGAATTGGCCATCGCTAAGAAATGTTTTCGAGGTGAGAAGTTTCCACGGATTGGCAAGTTTCTACAGGAAATTCATTAGGAACTTCAGTGGAATTAGCGCAGAAATGATGGACACAGTCAAGAAAAGACATAAATATTTTCATTGGACTGAAGAGGCAGAGAAAAGATTCAATTTGTTGAAGCGAAGGATCACCGAACAACCGGTTTTGGTGTTGCCGGATTTTACTAAGGTTTTTCAGGTAAAATGTGATGCAAGTGGCTATGCCATAGGAGCGGTCTTAAGCCAGGAGGACAGACCGATTGCATATTTCAGCGAGAAGCTGGATGAGGCAAAGGTGAAGTATTCCACGTATGATAAAGAATTTTATGCCATCATACAGGCATTGAAGAAGTGGAGGCATTATTTTCTTCCAAAATAATTTGTGTTATATAGTGATAATCATGCACTACAATTTGTGACTCAACAGGAGAAGCTGAATCAGAAACATGAAAAATGGGTAGAGTATATGCATAATTTTACGTTTGTAATTAAACACATTTCAGGGAATTCTAACAAAGTGGTTGATGCTTTGAGCAGGAAATGTTTGTTGCTACAGGAATTTCGAGTCAAGACATTGGGTTTTGAAAATCTTAAAGACATGTATGCAGGTGATGCAGATTTTGCAGAGGCATACGAGGCAGCTGAGAATCCAGTTCTCAGATATAGAAGCCCGTGGATGGATTACATGATCCAAAATGGACTGTTATTCAGAGGAAATCAGTTATGCATTCCAAATTTCTCCATGAGGGAGAATCTGCTAAAAGAAAAGCATAGTGGCGGATTAGCATGACATTTTGGCCACGATAAAACGTTTGCAAAGATGAGTGAAGCCTATTTCTGGCCGAAAATGCGAAGAGATGTCAAAAAGTTTGTTGACAGGTGCAGGATTTATCATCATTCAAAGGGAAAAAAACAGAATGCGGGATTTTATCAATCCCTACCCATACCTGAGAGGCCGTGGGATGAAATCAGCATGGATTTCGTATTAGGGTTGTCGAGGACACAAAGAGGACATGATTCGATCTTTGTGGTGGTTGACAGGTTCTCAAAGATGGAACATTTCATTCCATGCCATAAGACCAACGATGCAACACATATCGCAAATCTGTTCTTTAAGGAAATTGTTAGACTTCATGGATTACCCAGAAGCATTGTATCGGACAGGGATACAAAGTTCATTGGACATTTCTGGAGGACACTCTGGAAGAATATGGGGACTACCTTAATGTTTAGTTTAGCCTACCATCCCTAGACGGATGGAAAAACAAAGGTGGTGAATAGAAGCCTGGGATATTTATTAAGAATCCTGGTGACAGAGCACCACAGCAGCTGGGACAACATGTTGCCACAGGCAGAGTTTGCGTACAACGATTCAGTGAATCAGAGTACAGGGAAAATCCCATTTGAAATTGTATATGGCAGGCAGCCAAGAGGAGTTTATGAACTCAAGGAGTCAGAACAGATGATGACAAAGAGTGCAAACGCTGAAGAATTCGTAGAGGCGATGGAAAATCTTCACAGCAGGGTGAAGCAGCGGTTGCTGGAATCAAATCAGGAGTACAAGCACAGAGCGGATCAGCATACGAGACAACTTCAATTCGAGGTTGGTGATCTAGTCCTGGTGCACCTGAGGAAGGAAAGGTTCCCAAGGGGAACATACAACAAACTGAAGATGAAGAAAATTGGACCATGCAGAGTCCTGAAGAAATTTGGAGAGAACGCTTATGAAATTGAGTTGTCGGATGGCATTGGGATATCTCCGATATTTAATGTTTCGGATTTATACCCATACAGGGCTGGAGAAGCAGAGGCTGGAGAAGAAGAGGCTGGAGCTAAAGAACCAGTGATCCACTGGATAAAACAATTACCAGTAGCAAAAAAACCACAGATGGAGTTCATACTGGACAAAAGAGTCAGCAAGAAAACCAGACGGAAGCAATACTTTGAGTATATGGTGAAATGGAAAGACCACCTAGTGGAGGATGCCAACTAGGAGACAGAAACAGTTATCCAAAAGCATGGACAGACCGTGCAGGAGCTCATGGATAGGAGCCCATGAAATATTTCAAGCCGAGGAGTATGATGCAGGAGCATCGCCAACTCAGCAAGCGAGCCAACACATCAAGCGAAAGATCAGCTGGAATAAACAAAATCAAATTTTGAAAAGAGATTTGGGAATGTAGCTCAAGTTTAAAATGAACCTTTATGAAGGAGTGCCTTTAGTATGATGTATCAGACCTCGAGCTATACGCTCTTGTCTAAAATAGATAGGAGGCATTTATTAGATTTAATGCAGGTAGATAGATGTTTAAGTCTAGATTAGACGGTTTTAGAGTCTGAGAGGGAAAACGGATATAGACACCCTCACTTGTACATTGTAACATTATTCAGAATTAACATTTAGAAGAGAAGAGAAAGCAAATAATTGTATGAAGAACACCCATGTACAGGCAGTTTGAATTAATAGAATGAAGCTTTGATTCAGACCCTGGGTTGTGTTGTTTTCTCTGTGTATTGTTGATGTGCTCATGAATGTTTGTTTTATAGTATGCATTTTCTTTGAATATGTTGTGCATGTGATTTCAGGGTTTAAACTAAAGTCTGAGGGGAGAGGAATGAGATTCAATTGTTTCTCAATCTGAGCCAGGAGATTCCTGCATAGAGTGCAGTTGAATTCATCTGCAAGGAGTGCGTTGATGAGGCCCAAGAGTTGAATTGTTGTTCTCATTGTCCGTAAGTTTATTTGGGTTGTTGAAGCCGTACGAAGAGAGGAGCAGGCTGAAGGGAGAAGTCTCAGTTGTTAGTATGAGCAAAGGAGATACGGACTATTGTCGCAGGAGTTGCAAAGAGCCTGCGTTATTCAACACTTGAGGTGTCTGGATATCAAGCGCGAGGGGTGCACACAGGTTCCTCTGAAAGAATCAGAGTTGACAAGCTTAGCAGGGATAGTTCCTTCATGATATCGGGGAAGAGAGCCCAGGAGGTAATTCGAAGAAGGTTCGAACAGGAAGAGTAAGCGCAAGTGTAGGCCTTGGAAACAAATCCTCAGGAGGAGCTCTTAGTCTTCGAAATAAATCCTCGAGAAGGAGGAATCAACGGACAGGATTCGCAGAGAAGATTAGCGAAGACCTGTCGACCGTCAGATTACAGGGAAGTTGCACACGGGTTAAACCTAAGTGTGCAGAGGGAGAGCCCAAGAGCCATCGGGATTCGGCTCATCGGAGAATCGGGGTTTGTGAAGATGAGAGTTTTGAACCCATTGGAATCGCAATTAGCGATTTCCTGATGCACTTGGAGCCATCGATCATAGCGGGGACATGTGGCGCAATATCTCGAGGAGTCGAGGTTCGGCATTTGGGGGTTTCCGCGTGCAAAGAAAACGCTATAGCAGAAATCGCGATCTCGCGATATCCGATAACCTGACAAGGAGGGGTGACATGGAGGAGGACACCCACACGTGTATCGGGGATCGAATTTTCGGGACTTCCACTTTTGTAGAAATCGTTGCCGGAGGAATTCCAAAACCTCGAAGCGCAATAGCCATACGATCGTCGTGTTGAGTGGAGGACAGGTGTCGGAGGATTAAGCCTCGTCTTGAGGAGACGACAGGTGGCATCGCATATCGGAGATCGGGGTTTGGTGAGGTCTATGACATTGTGCATCAGGAATCGCGAATTCCCGAAACGTGAGTTCCCGATAACTACGGAAGCGTGGGCCCAGGTCCTTGCCGTGGACAGAGGACAGGTGGCATCGGAGATCAAGGATCGAAGATTCCAGGAGTGCAAGTTCTTCGCATTTCAAACTCACGAACTCTGAAATCCCGATAAGGGGGAAGAACACGGTCGCGTGGACTGGCAGGTCACGTGGGAAAAGAGTTGCCGGAGGGTCTAGCGCCATAGCGGGAGTGTCATCGCCAATCGGGAATCGGGGATTCACGAGAGGAGAAACTCTTGACATCACATATGATAATTTCTCGATAGGGAAATCCTCGACAGGAGTGAGGAAGTATCGACATTGAGACCCATCGGGTTTCAGGGATTTGTGAGACCCGAATCCGTGAGTGTAGAAATCGCGATCACGCGAAATCCGATTTCCCGATAAGACTGCAGGGAGATCGATAAGAGGTCCTGTGGGTGACAAAAGGTCCCGATACGGGATCTGAAGGGCATTGTATCTCTTCAGGCCTGAGAAGAAGAAGGTCCTGGTAGTTGCGAACGCGCCCTGGGAGGCATCTACGCCATAGTTCCACAGGTCATAGTTCCAGAGGGAATAGTTCCATAGGTCATAGTTCCACAGGTCACAGTTCCACAGATCATAGTTCTATAGGGCGTAGTTCTAGAGTTCATAGTTCCAGAGGTCATAATTATAGAGGGCATGGTTCCACAAGTCACAATTTCACAGGTCATAGTTCCAGATGTCATAGTTCGAGATGGCATAGTTCCACGGGTCATAGTTCCAGAGGGCGTAGTTTCAGAGGTCATAGTTCCAGAGGGTGTAGTTCCAGAGGTCATAACTCCAGAGAACGTTGTTCCAAAGGGTGTAGTTCCACAGGTCATAGTTCTAGAGGGCGTAGTTCCACAGGTCATAGTTCCGTAGGGCGTAGTTCCAAAGGTCATAGTTCTATAGGGCATAGTTCCATAGGTGATAGTTCCAATGGGCGTAGTTCAAAAGGTCATAGTTCTAGAGGGTGTAGTTCCAAAGGTCATAGTTGCAGAGGGCATAGTTCCAGAGGTCACCAATTTGTTTTTGAGGATAAATCCCTTATGACCTGGGATAGAAGATCATTGGCATAGAGCGGATTCCCCTGAAGAAGAGTCTCTAACAAATATAAGTAGTTACAAATAGATAAATAACTAACTACCCAAGACTAGAAATAACACCTACTTGAATTACAACATTCTAAGTGTTGGGTTGTTATATTCTTTGCAGAGAAAGTCTAGTCGAGGTGGATCGACTGATAGTGAAATTCGAAGGTCGAGGTGGTTCGAATGAGTAAAGTCAAAGTAAAATAAATCAACAACAATTTGAAGAGGTCAACCAACAAGAGGTCAACAGGTGGGCGCATGGCAACTGACTTAAGATTGAATGGAGTTCAACTGGTAATCAACTGCTAAACCGACTTAGAATCGACTATAATAGAATCTTGAAATTCATGGGATTTGTAGCCAATGATATATGATAATCAATAATTGATTTTGAGTGCCTTTATTTAGGGTTTTTCCTACTATAAAGCCTATAAATAAGGTGGGTTGTAATGTTGTAAAATATAATCTTTAGAGAAATTCTTTTAGAGGTTGTTGGTCATGTAGATGTAAGCCGAATTGGATACAAGGTTGTTCTTGTGTAGAACAAGAAGGTATGATGTAGATTGTGTCTTAGGTGTAGACCAAGGTTAGGCATGTAACCTTTTATTCTGAAGGAATAAGACAACAAGAGAGAAAAACACTCAAGGAATGTTGGTTTTCCTATTTGGGTTTCCATGGTAAAATCTTTGTGTATTGTGTGTTTTCTTTGTCATTTACTTTCTTGATTAAATATTTATTCCTCTCTTCATCTAGGTTTAGTGTGGAAGTGTTCCTCATTTCCTAACATGTGGTATTAGATATTGGTTTAACAACCTTGGATCTGAGATAAACCCTAGGTTTAGTAAGAGTTGTAAGTCTGAAATCCTTATAAAGTGTGCATAAAAAATGGCGAGTAGCTTGAGAATAGAGATCAAAATATTCAATGGCCAGAATTTTGAGCTTCGGAAGCTTAAAATTGAAGATCTCCTTGTAGATTTATAACAATGAGAAACACTCTGTCTAGGTACCATTTGATAGGTATACCGAGGGAATAATGGGTGAAACTCGAGAGAAGAGCAAGGAGTACGATTCAAATTTATCTTGAAAATTCAGTATTGTTGAATGTCTCAGGTGAAGATTCAGCCAAGAAACTGTGGGACAAGTTGGGGACATTGTACCAATCAAAATACCTAGTAAATAAGTTGTTCCTTAGAAAGAAACTATATCTTCTAAGGATGAGTGGAGGCAGTTCAATGACTGAGCATTTAAATGTGTTTAATACTATAATAACTAAGTTATCTAATGTGGATATTAAAATCATTGAGGAGGGGAAATGTGTTAACCTATTACGTTCTTTGCCAAACTCCTAAGATAACTTAGTCGTGGCTATAAAACTATGACCTCTAGAAATATGCCCTGTATAACTATGACCTCTAGAAATATGACCTCTAGAACTATTCCCTCTGGAACTATGACCTATGGAACTATGCCCTCTGGAACTATGACCTCTATAACTACACCCTTTGGAATTGTGACCTATGGAACTATGACCTGTGGAACTGTGACTTGTGGAACTATGCCCTCTGGAACTATGACCTTTGGAACTATGACCTCTATGAATACTCCCTATAGAACTATGACCTATGGAACTACGCCCTCTGGAAATATAACCTATGGAACTAAATCCTCTGGAACTATGCCCTATGGAACTACGCCCTCTGGAACTATGCCCTCTGGAACTACGCCCTATAGAACTATGACCTGTGGAACTATGACCTCTGGAACTATGACCTGTGGAACTACGCCCTCTAGACGCCCTCTAGACCTATGACCTATGGAACTACGCCCTCTAGACGCCCTCTAGACCTATGACCTATGGAACTACGCCCTATGGAACTATGACCTCTGGAAATACGCCCTCTGGAACTATGACCTCTGGAACTATGCCCTCTAGAACTATGACCTATGGAACTAAGCCCTCTGGAACTATGACCTATGGAACTACGCCGTCTGGAACTATCACTTATGGAACTACACCCTCTGGAACTATGCACTCTAGAACTATGACCTCTGGAACCACACCATGTAGAACTATGACCTCTGGACCTATGCCTTGTGGAACTATGCCATCGAGAACTATGACCTTTGGAACTACGCCCTCTAGAACTATGCCCTCTAGAACTATGACCTCTGGAACTACACCCTCTCGAACTATGACCTCCGAAAATATACCCTCTGGAACTATTCCCTGTAGAACTATGACCTGTGGAACTATGCCCTTTGGAACTATGCCCTCTGGAACTATGCCCTATAGAACTATGACCTATGGAACTACGCCCTCTAGATCTATGACCTGTGGAATTAGACCCTCTGGAACTATGACCTATGGAACTATTCCCTCTAGAACTATGACCTCTAGAACTATGCCCTCTGGAAATATGACTTGTGGAACTACACCCTCTAGAACTATGACCTATGGAACTATGACCTGTGGAATTGTGACTTGTGGAACTATGCCCTCGGGAACTATGACCTTTGGAACTATGATCTCTAGAACAACGCCTTGTAAAACTATGACCTATGGAACTGTGACTTCTGGAACTATGACCTGTGGAACTATGCTCTCTGGAACTATGACCTATGTAACTACACCCTTTGGAACTATGACCTCTAGAACTATGACGTTTGGAACTACGCCCTTTAGAATTGTGACCTGTGGAACTATGACCTGTGGAACTATGCCCTCTGGAACTATGACCTTTAGAACTACTCCCTCTGGAACTACGCCCTTTGGAACTACGCCCTATGGAACTATGACCTTTGGAACTACGCCCTCTGGAACTATGGTCTCTGGAACTATGCCCTCTAGAACTATGACCTTTGGAACTACACCCTCTAGAACTATGAACTGTGGAACTACGCCCTCTGGACTATGACATGTGGAACTACACCCTCTGGAACTATGACTTGTGGAACTAATCCCTATGGAACTACGCCCTATGGAACTATGACCTCTAGAACTACGCCTTGTAGAACTATGACTTGTGGAACTACGCCCTCTGGAACTATGACATGTGGAACTACGCCCTATGGAACTATGCCCTCTGGAACTATGACCTCTGGAACTATGCCCTCTGGAACTATGACTGTGCAACTACGCCCTCTGGAACTATGTGTTCTAGAAATATGACCTGTGGAACTATGCCCTCTAGAACTATGACCCGTGGAACTACACCCTCTAGAACTATGAACTGTGGAACCTGGCCCTCTAGAACTATGGCCTATGGAACTACACCCTCTGGAACTATGACCTCCAGAACTATGCCCTCTAGAACTATGACCTATGGAACTACACCCTCTAGAACTATGACCTATGGAACTATAACCTGTGGAACTGTGACTTATGGAAATACACCCTCTAGAACTATAAAATCTCAAACTATGACCTATAGAACTACACCATGTAAAACTATGACCTATGGAACTGTGACTTGTGGAAATATGACCTGTGGAACTATGCCCTCTGGTACAATGACCTCTAGAACTACGCCCTCTAGAACTATGACCTCTAGAACTATGACGTCTGGAACTACTCCCTCTAGAACTGTGACTTGTGGAACTATGACCTATTGAACTACGCCCTCTCGAACTATGACCTATGTAACTATGCCCTCTCTAACTATGACCTATGGAACGACGCCCTCTGGAAGTACACACTATGGAACTATGACCTCTGGAACTATGCCCTCTAGAACTATGACCTGTGGAACTACGCCCTCTGGTGTTGGTTGTAGAGCCTGATTATCTTCCTGATTCAAAGGTCTTTTACTTTCAACTGTGTTTATACCCCATGAAGTATTTACACCTGAGAAGTATGTACACTCTTCCACGTGGGGGAGTGCAGAGGGAGGGTACCCCCTCTACGGGGTCCAAGGAGGCTATGCCCCTAACTGGGGGGTCTGGGGGCAAGCAGGCCCCCAACGGAGGTTCGTGGGCAAAGCCCCCAAAGGAAAAATTTCCTTGTAAATGTATATTGTATTTTCAATGTAAATCTAGACAATTCATTATAAGGTTGCAGATCTAACGGTAGAGATTATGTTAGGGATTTTTTCCCTAGAAGGCAACCCTCTTTTATGAGGGAAATGTATTGCGGCGATGATTGATGGTGAATATTGTATTCTGAGATAGGAGACTGTGAGAGAAATAATAGGAAGTTACAACGGGCTTGTTGTAGGTTGTATCCCTTCATATGTTGGATAATAATAAAGGAAGGACCTGGCAATTTCTCTGGTGGACGTAGCCCACACTGGGGGAACCACATAAATTTGTGTCTCTATTGTATTGTGTATCTTCTGTGTTTTGTTTCCGCATTTGTTTTATTTTATTTCTCCACGGTCCTGTTTTTCTAACATCTGGAACTATGACCTATGGAACTACGCCCTCTATAACTATGACTTGTGGAACTACACCCTCTGAAACTACGCCCTATGGAACTACGCAATGTAGAACTATGACCTGTGGAACCACTCCCTCTAGAACTATGACTTGTGGAACTACGCCCTCTGGAACTATGACCTCTGTAACTATTCCCTCTGGAACTATGACCTGTGCAACTACACCCTTTGGAACTATGCCCTCTAGAACTATGACCTGTGGAACTATGCCCTTTGGAACTATGCCCTCTGGAACTATGCCCTGTAGAACTATGACCTGTGGAACTATGACCTGTGGAACTACGCCCTCTAGAACTATGACCTGTGGAACTAGGCCCTCTGGAACTATGACCTATGGAATGACGCCCTTTGGAACTACGCCCTCTGGAACTATGACCTTTGGAACTATGCCCTCTAGAACTATGCCCTCTGGAACTATGACCTTTGGAACTATGACCTCTGGAACTTTGACCTGTGGAACTGTGACTTGTGGAACTACGCCCTCCGAAACTATGACCTCTCAAACTATGACCTCTAGAACTACACCCTGTAGAACTATGACCTCTAGAACTGTGACTTGTGGAAATATGACCTGTGGAACTATGCCCTCTAGAACTATGACCTCTGGAACTACGCCCTTTGGAACTGTGACCTCTAGAACTATGATGTCTGGAACTATGGCCTCTAGAACTGTGACCTCTGGAAGTATGACCTGTGGAACTACACCCTCTGGAACTATGACTTGTGGAACTACTCCCTATGGAAATATTACCTCTGGAACTATGACCTGTGGAACTGTGACTTGTGGAACTACGCCCTCTGGAACTATGACCTCTAGAACTATGACTTCTAGAACTACGCCCTGTAGAACTATGACCTGTGAAACTGTGACTTGTGGAACTATGACCTGTGGAACTATGCCCTCTGGAACTATGATCTATGAAACTAAGCCCTCTGGAACTATGCGTAGTTCCAAAGGGCGTATTTCCACAGGTCATAGTTCCAGAGGGCATAGTTCCACGGGTCATAGTTCCAGAGCGCATAGTTCCAAAGGTCATAGTTCCAGAGGGCATAGTTCCAGAGGGCATAGTTCCAGAGGTCATAGTTCCATAGGGCGTAGTTCTAGAGGGCATAGTTCCATAGGTCATAGTTCCAGAGGGCGTAGTTCCACAAGACATAGTTCCAAAGGGCTTAGTTCCACAGGTCATAGTTCCACAGGTCACAGTTCTAGAGGGTGTAGTTCTAGATGTCATAGTTCTAGAGGTCATAGTTATAGAGGAAGTAGTTCCAGAGGTCATAGTTGCATAGGTCACAGTTCCACAGGTCATAGTTCTATAGGGTGTAGTTCTAGAGGTCATAGTTCCAGAGGGCATAGTTTCACAAGTCACAGTTCCACAGGTCATAGTTCCATAGTTCATAGTTCTAGAGGGCGTAGTTCCACAGATCATAGTTCCAGAGGGCATAGTTCCATAGGTCATAATTCTAGAGGGCGTAGTTCCAGAGGTCATAGTTCCACATTTCATAGTTCTAGAGTGCCTAGTTCCACAGGTCATAGTTCTAGAGGGCATAGTTCCACAGGTCATAGTTCCACATGTCATAGTTCTACAGGTTATAGTTCAAGAAGGCATAGTTCTAGAGCGGGTAGTTCCACAGGTCATAGTTCTAGAGGGAATAGTTCCAGAGGGTGTAGTTTCACAGGTCATAGTTCTAGAGGGCATAGTTCCAAAGTTCATAGTTCTAGAGGACGTAGTTCCACAGGTCATAGTTTCAGAGGGCGTAGTTCCACAGGTTATAGTTCCACAGGCCATAGTTCTGCATGGCGTAGTTCCAGAGGTCATAGTTCTAGAGGGCGTAGTTCTAGAGGGTGTAGTTCGACAAGTCATAGTTCCATATGGTGTAGTTCCACAGGTCATAGTTCCAGAGGGCGTATTTCCACAAGTCATAGTTCCAGAGGGAATAGTTCCAAAGGTCATAGTTCCATAGGGCATAGTTCTAGAGGTAATAGTTCCATAGGGCGTAGTTCCAGAGGGCGTAGTTCCATAGGTCATAGTTCCAGAGGGCATAGTTCCACAGGTCATAGTTCCAGAGGGCGTAGTTCCATAGGGTGTAGTTCCACGGGTCATAGTTCCAGAGGGCATAGTTCCACAGGTCATATTTCCAGAATGCATAGTTCCATAGGTCATAGTTCCACAGGTCATAGTTCCATAGGTCATAGTTCTAGAGGGAGTAGTTATAGAGATCATAGTTCCAAAGGTCATAATTCCATAGGGCGTAGTTCCACAAGTCATGGTTCCAGAGGTCATAGTTCCATAGGTCACAATTCCAGAGGGCGTAGTTCTAGAGTTCATAGTTCCAGAGGTCATAGTTCTAGAGGGCATAGTTCCATAGCTCATAGTTCCATAGGCCATATTTCTAGAGGTCATAGTTCTATAGGGCGTAGTTCTAGAGGTCATAGTTCCATAGATCATAGTTTTATAGCCACGACTAAGTTATCTTAGGAGTCTGGAAAAGAACGTAATAGGCTAACACATTTTCCCTCCTCAGTGATTTTAATATTCACATTAGATAACTTACTTATTATAGTATTAAACACATTTAAATGCTCAGTCATTGAACTGGCCCCACTCATCCTCAGAAGATGCAGTTTCTTTCTAAGGAACAACTTATTTACTAGGTATTTTGATTGGTACAATCTCCCCAACTTGTCCCACAGTTTCTTGGCCGAATCTTCACCCAAGACATTCAACAATACCGAATTTGCAAGACAAATTTGAATCGTACTCCTTTCCCTTCTCTTGAGTTTCACCCATTATTCCCTCAGCATACCTATCAAAATGGTACCTAGACAAAGTGTTTCTCATTGTTATCAATCTACAAGGAGATCTTCAATTTTAAGCTTCCAAAGCTCAAAATTCTGGCCATTGAATATTTTGATCTCTATTCTCAAGCTACTCGCCATTCTTTAAGCACACTTTATAAGGATTTCATACTTACAACTCTTACTGAACCTAGGGTTTAGCTCAGATCCAAGGTTGTTAAACCAAGATCTAATAACACATGTTAGGAAATGAGGAACACTTCCACACTAAACCTAACTGAAGAGAGTAATAAATATTTAATCAAGAAAGTAAATGACAAAGAAAACACACAATACACAAAGATTTTACCTTGGAAACCCAAACAGGAAAACTAACATTCCTTGAGTGTTTTTCTCTCTTGTTGTCTTATTCCTTCATAATAAAAGGTTACATGCCTAACCTTGGTCTACACCTAAGACACAATCTACATCATACCTTCTTGTTCTACACAAGAACAACCTTGTAGCCTATTCATCTTACATCTACATGACCAACAACCTCTAAAAGGATTTCTCTAAAGATTATATTTTACAGCATTACAACACGCCTTATTTATAGGCTTTATAGTAGGAAAAACCCTAAATAAAGGCACCCAAAATCAATTACAGATCATCGTATATCATTGGCTACAAATCCCATGAATCTCAAGATTCTATTATAGTCGACTCTAAGTCAATTTAGTAGTCGATTACTAGTTGAACTCCATTCAGTCTTAAGTCAGTTGCCATGCGCCCACCTGTCGACCTCTTCAAATTGTTGTCGATTTATTTTACTTTGAATTTACTCAATCAAACCACCTCGACCTTCGAATTTCACTATTAGTCAATCCCCCTCGACTAGACTTTCTCTGCAAACAATATAACAACCCAACACTTCGAATGTTATAATTCAAGTAGGTGTTATTTCAATTCTTGGGTAGTTATTTATTTATATATTTGTAACTACTTCTATTTGTTAGAGACTCTTATTCAGGGGTATCCGCTCTATGCCAATGATCTTCTATCCCAGATCATACGGGATTTATCCTCAAAACAAAATTGGTGACCTCTAGAACTATGCCCTCTGGAACTATGACCTATGGAAATACACCCTCTGGAACTATGACCTGTGGAACTACACCCTTTGGAACTATGACCTATGGAAATATGCCCTATAGAACAATGACCTGTGGAACTACGCCCTCTAGAACTATGACCTGTGGAAATACACCCTCTGGAACTATGACCTGTGGAACTACGCCTTTTGGAACAATGCCCTCTAGAGTTATGACCTCTGGAACTACGTTGTCTAGAACTATGACCTGTGGAACTACGCCCTCTGGAACTATGACCTGTGGAACTACGCCTTCTTGAACTATGACCTCAGGAACTATGACCTGTGGAACTGTGCCTTGTGGAACTATGCCCTCTGGAACTACGCCCTCTAGAACTATGACCTGTGGAACTATGGCCTGTGGAACTATGCCCTCTGGAACTATGACCTCTCGAACTATGACCTCTAGAACTATGCCTTGTAGAACTATGACCTATGGAATTGTGACCTGTGGAACTATGCCCTCTGAAACTATGACCTCTGGAACTACACCCTTTGGAACTATGACCTCTAGAACTGTGACCTCTGGAACTACGCCCTCTGGAACTATGACTTGTGGAACTTTGACCTATGGAACTACACCCTCTGGAACTATGACCTGTGGAACTACGCCCTCTAGAATGGTGACCTTTGGAACTATGAATTCTAGAAATACGCCCTGTAGAACTATGACCTGTGGAACTGTGACCTGTGGAACTATGACCTATGGAACTACACCCTCTGGAACTATGACATGTGGAACTATGCCCTCTGGAACTATGGCCTGTGGAGCTATGCCCTCTGGAACTATGACCTGTGGAACTGTGACTTGTGGAACTACGCCCTCTGGAACTATGACCTCTGGAAATATGACCTCTCGAAGTACTCCCTGTAGAACTATGACCTATGGAACTATAACTTGTGGAACTATGACCCGTGGAGTTGTGACTTGTTGAACTATGACCTATGGAACTACGCCCTCTGGAACTATGACCCATGGAACTCTTACTCGTGGAACTACCCATAAGCATCATATTATTTTTTCTATTTTTTTGGTTGGTTGAAATGCTTCCTATGGAAACCAACAAGCAACAACTATTTGTTTTGAGTTATTATGATGTGGTAGAAGTGTGTCACAAGCTATGAAAACACCCATCTAGCTATAAGCAGTGTATAGATTCCACCAAAGTAACCCGGGACGTGCACATGACCATCGACAATAAATGGTCCCTTTGTAGAGGCATGTTGGATCATAAGAAAGAACATGTTATTTGGGGGAATAAAACCCTGGTGGAGGCAATGACAATGCACTACTTTCACACCACTGCAAATAACCATTATATTAGAAAAACACCACTGCCTAGTTGTTACCAAAATTTCACCTAAACATTATTCTTTAAAATTTTGCAAAAATATTTATCAATACACCCCATTTGCGACAAAATTTATCACTACACACCGTCATACAATATTTATCAATACACCCCGTCATAGATTGATATAAATCTGCAACAAATTTGACAATATTTGATCTGACAAAATTTTCTTACTATTACACAAAGTCTCCAGCGATAATGGAGTCTCGGCACCATCCATTTGATGGTCATTGAAAGAAGTGTGTTGTCACCACCTCCACCAAGGTTTGATTCCCCCAAATAACGTGTTCTTCCTTATGAGCCAGCATGCCTCTACAAAGGGACCATTTATTGTCGATGGCCAGGTGCAAATCCTAGGTGACTTTGGTGGAATATATACCCTGCTTATAGCCAGATGGTCCCTATGGTTTCCTGAGTACCACTTGGCCCCCTCAGGTGTTGGTGCTTTTGGTATCTTTAGGATTTGTTACCCTACCCATACATGTGGTTCTAACTGATGACGGTTCCCCCTGGGATTTGATTGTGAATATTTACCATAGTGGCCTTTCCTAGGTTCCACATGGGTGACTGTGAGGGGAAATATCACAGTACCTAAGAAAAACATTATATCACTTCCTTGGCTCTTGTGGAGGGTGTTCATCTTCATGAGGAAACTTGCACCATAGGAGAACATTGTAGGAGGATAGCATAACTATTCCTCACTCCTTTTTCGGTCGGTATCAGGACTTAATCAATCTGTATCGACCCTCGGAAGATGCCTTTAAAACTTTTTCATTTCTTTGGACTCAATATTTAATCCACTTGGGCTGAGGTTTTGGAAAAGTAGTTTGTGTGTGCTATTTCTCTTAGGATTTTTTAGTGGAGTGTTGATTTGTGTAGTTGGCCTAGGTTGTGTCTATCTTTCCACTTTTGGATGATTGATCCAAGGTGGTCGACCAATCGCTTTGCTGGTCAATAAGGACCCTTAATCTTTCCCTTGAAAGCATGTATTTCCTTCCTAAAAGGCATGGACTTGATACCACTAGTTTGTCCTAGCTAGTGTGTGTGACTCTTTCAAACGTGAAAAATCCTGCAAGGGATGAACCTGTGCATCATGACTAACGTTCTAAAGGATACTAAACAAGGGATCTCTTACCAAGGGGATTCTTGTGCTTTTCATTTCTTTGGAAACGTTGGTGACCCTTTGATAGCCACTTTGAACATTACTGGGTTAAATATAGGACTATCGGTTTGGTTGTGGACCACTACAAATGTCTTGAATGCTCTTGATACTTCTTAGATAATCACCTTATGTCATGGACATCAAATTGATGTTGATCCTTTACCTTGTTTGTCAGTGAAGTCTACTCCTCCTCCTTTTGCCTCATTTGGTGAAAGTCTAGCTACTAGTAACTAGAATTATAAAAGGAATAGGAAGAGAAATAATTAGAATAAGAAGTCACGAACCTCTGCGAGTCATGTTGGAGACAAATCACTAACCTTTGCTAGTCATGTTGGAGATATGAAACCAGACATTGTAATTCATGTTGGGGGAATGCAACTAGATTTTGAAATTGATGTTGGAGGAATAAGTCGAGTCATACTGGAGATATCTCACCAACCTATACAAGTGATGTTGGAGACATGCAACCAACCTCTACAGGTCATGATGGGGCAAGCAACCATCCTCTGCAAGTCATGATGGGAGAGATAGTCTAATCACTATAAGTCATACTGGAAATAGGTCACCAACCTCTGCAAGTCATGTTAGAGATAAGAAACCAGCCACTATGCATCATGTTGGGGGTAACCCACCAACCAATGCAAGTCATGCTAGGGTCATTGATTCTGCTGAGAAACCTAGAAGAATAGGACACAAGCCTAAGTCCCCCTATAAACTTTGCAAGGGAGATCACCTTAATCATTTATGCCCTAATATTCCAAAGATACAACAAGTGTGGTCCTTATTTGAATGCCCTTCTAATCTCGAGTCAACTTTGGTTTCCCAACAATCTATTCAACCATTGGTTAATGAAGTGATCGATTCGATGCAATATTTGACCGATCCAACTCTTATTTTGGGGTATGATGTGTCTAATGATAATGTTATTCCACAACTTATACAATTGGTGGTTTAGGAAGTGTTCAAGCCGATGCAATATTCGAAAAATCCCACTCTTCTCTTGGATATTGTTGAGTCTACCAAAGTGGTCAAGCCGATGCAATATCTGGCCAATCCCACTCTTCTCTTAGAGAGTGAAGAGTCTACCAAAGTGATCATGCCAATGCAATCTTCAGTCAATCCCACTCTTATTTTGGGGAGTGAGGTGTCTCATCATGTCTTTAGAATTTCCAATTTATACCTTTTGAACAAGGGGACTTCCCACTTGTTTTGAGCTTGCTCCCTCCTAATTAGAGGATGGTTTCCTTTAACTGGAGTAATCTTGTTGAGCTTCATCTTCCTTCTTCTGCACCCTTCCAAATAAGGGTTGAAGTTAATTCAATTTTTTTTTACCAATGTATTGTAAATGAAGGAGCATTCACGAGAATATTATCCTCCCCAACTTGGTAAGCTTTGGGTTCACCCAAGCTTATCTCAGCTACGAGTGAGCTACCTGCGTTCGACATAAGACCTAGTGAATATTTAGGGATTCTTCCTTAGTTTCCTATCACGTTACGTGGGAATCATGTCTAATTCGATATGTTAGTGTTCCAAGGCCCTTTAGACTTCAATATGCTTCTTGGGTGTGATTATATATATTCTATGAAAGTTGTGGTGTCTACGCTCTTTCGGGTGATGCATGTTTGCTCATAATGGAAGCATTGTCACTATTGATCTGCTTTCATCTTATAAACACCACCCTAATTCGAATTTAGCTCAGGTTACCCCTTTGTATGTTCCTAGTATTCGAGTAAAATCTACCCCAACATGGGTGAATTATGTGGCGTCATATCCTCGGTGTTCAATTGCTTCTAGGAAGGAGCCTTTCAATCATGTTTTCCTTCTCAAGATAAGGTATCAAAAATTGATCATGTAATTTATCCAATGGGGGAATGAGAGCCTTTTCTTTCCCCTATTGGCCAGAGCGATTTTGAGTTCCCTGATTAAGTCTGATCTTATTTTTAGTGAGACCTCATGCCCTAATATTTGAGTCCTCAAGTCCTAGTTTACATGATTTCTTGGATGTTAAATTTCCTTCAAATGAGGCTATCATTGAGTCCATGATTATGGATGGTAGACCATGGGAATACATGCATCATAGATTGTTCTTTCTTCCCAAGCATGAGACTTTACAGGTTGAATACCAAAGAAACCCTTATCTTGAGCCTAGCAATGGGCTCTACCTAGAGAAGTACTATGCATAATTCGCAGGGTTTTTTGGTGCTTTGTACCATATTGTACTTTTAGGATTTGTTGTTTTCGATTTTTGTATTCCATAGCACAAGTTATTATTAGAGGTTTATATATCGCATTTGCTTCTGGATGCATGTTGTTGGTCATAAATACAGGACTTTGGAAATGATTTTCTTTGGTACCTTTTTATAACGTCCATCTGTTTTGATAGGTAATGATCTCGAAACTGGCATATAGGTTAGATTACCCCCTCCATGCATTTTTCATTATTTGTTTCTTGGAACATTTTTCCTTAGGATCAAACCTATTAATTTGTGACATGATGCCTTCTTTGTTCTTTAAGAGTGTTGTAATTCACATGGTAGATCCTATCGTTCATGGGTGACCTAGTTAGAACTTTGGTTGTAGTTTGGTGCCCATGATGAAGTATTTTCATAGGCTTGGATCCCATAGAGTAGAGGAGAGGAGAAAACCCTAGAAGCATCATTACACTACAAAATTTTGTTGAGCTTGCAAGTCCCTTCTCAATTTTCTAGCATTCTTGCTCACTTGTCCTATTGAGGAAGAGAATCCTTCTCTTTCCTTGACTTCTTTAGAGCAAGGATTAAGGAGGTGTGAGGCTTCTTAAGTGGCTCGAGTGGAGGAATCTAGGCATCGGTTTCAAGGCAGTGTCACAAAAATATAATGTGATATCTATATACATCATTTGTTCTTCATTTTTAATGAGAACTCTCTTTCTTGTCCCAATTTCATGTCATTGATTCACTATTGTAATCTTTGTATGCATTGGATTGTCTTAAAATTGACATCTTGATTATAGGTACTCAAAGTAGTTTAGAATTAGTTATTATAACTACCTCTATCACAACATTTTCTCTTTGTGATTGCAGATCAACGAGGAAAGTGCTGGAGCGAAGGACTTGAACTTGGATTCACGAAAGAGGTCTTCTTCAAACATTGGAATTCAAGTAGGTGTCGTTTTTGCTCTTAGGTAGTTAGGTATTTATCTGCTTGTAACTACTTCTATCAATTAGAGATTGTTCTTGGGGAGCATTCACTTTGTGTGATCTTCTAACCCTTATCATAAGGGATTTATCCCCGAGACACATGTAAAACCTTAAGGTAATTTTGGAATTGCTTACACCAATATCATTGAAGTTAGGAAATTTCATAGTATTTGAATTTATACAGGGAGTTCATCAAGGGATTCAATAGTATCTGGGCATTGATGATTGAGTGTATGAAGGTACGTGGATTTAGTTGGACCATCCGAGATAAAATGAAAGAGAATATGAATGTATGAAGGTCTATAGATACACGTGGAGCATGCAAGCTGAACTAATAAAAGAGAATTTCGTTGAAGTGTCAGCGTTGGTGTTAGCTCATTTTAATATTCTTTCAAGAATATTGTGATGCAAGTGGAGTGGCTAATGATATTGTACGAATCCATGAAAGAAGATTAATAACATATTTTATCTAGAAGTTGAACCAAGCACGAAAGAATTGAAATCACATATAACTTAAAGTTCTTTGCAATTAAACATGCATTGGAGCTAAAGAGGCATTACATGTTATTGAAAGAGTTAGTTATGTATATAGATATTTAGAGGTTAATTTTATAAATATCAAAGTAAAGCTAAATCAATATCTTTATATATAAATAGAGTTTTTGAAAGGTTATATTGTTGTATTGATACAACATGACTCTTAGAAAAGATCAAAGTTGTCAATGCTAGCACAAAGTAGCTTATGCTACTAACAATGAATAAAAAAGAAATTAAATAGATTAAGAAGACGAATATGCATGACAATGATTTTTGAGAAATTTTGTACTAGTAAAAAAATCTAAAAATCTACTCACCCTTGACATACAAGTGATCATTTTAAATATTTTTAGTCATGATTAAGATAACTATAAACATAGAAACATAAAATTACACATTAAAGAAATTTTGTATTTTACTAAAAGATAGATCTTTCTAAGTTGTAACTATCAAACACCCATTGTTGAGTTCTCTTATAATAAAATAAAAAATGTTCAATTGTAATTATAACATTAAATGATTGTAATTATAATATTAAACCATAATGGTTTATTGAAATATGTTGATCCACTTTCTAGTCAAATTTAGGACAAAATTTATATATTTAAACATTCACATATATGGTGTTGATATTATATGCCATTATATGCCAAATTTGATTGGGATAAGAGGTTGAACATTTATTGTTTCAGGAAAGATCTCATTTAACTTTGAAATATGACTGGAATGTTGTTTTATTGTGCCAATAGATTGTTGCATGCTCAATTAGCGATGGGCAGAAACTGATGAATCAATATTAATGAGCACAACTGATGATAAACTAACTGTCACATGCACATAGAAGGTGCTTCATATACACCCATGGAAGCCATCAGTATTTTCCACTTTTCTTACCATTATTGATGGGAGCTGGAACAGGGGTCGAGATATCCTGAGCCTTCCCTCCAACTATGTCGGCCGTGAAGAGCAAGAAGGGAATAAATGCACTCAAAAGTGCTACAGTTGTACCCTCCATCTTACCCTAAAAATTTCAAGCTAATGTTATTGTTGTTCAATTGAAACAAGAATATAATTAAAGGAATCCCCAAACAACAAAGAGTGAAGAGAAAGAGCAAAGAGCAAAAGCAGTACATGGAACACAAGTGGTAGGGCTCGCTGGTTAAATAAGAGGAAGATGAACGGAATGGCGACGTGTGAAAGGAAAAATGGTGGAGAATAAATGTATCGTAGGGCACCCAACCTCTTCTGAGGCTTGTGGTTGTGCGGTTCTGGTCCTTGAGCAGAGGTCGGGAGGAAGATCTTGCAGCAGAAGACGAAAATACTAGAAAAATGGCCATTACTATAACTATTCGAATTCCCATGGACGCCGAGAGACAGTGCTTAGAGCCACGCTTTCAAATACCGGAGCAAGATACCAATCACCGATTCAAATACCAGAGCAAGATACCAATCATCGATTCAAATACCGGAGCATTTTTATGCCGATAGGCGTCCCTCCTATTGGAATTGGTGGATTAGATGCTGGCATATTTTTCGTCCTCTCTAATCAATGGATGAGATTTTGATAAATTAACTTCTGCTCATTTATTTTATGTGATTATTTTTTTGCATTTACTAAATAAAATTAAAAAATTACTTGCTCACCATATTTTATGTGATTACTTTTTTACATTTACTAAATAAAATTAAAAAATTACTTGCTCACCACCAGATTGCCACGTTCAGTGATTAAGAGATAAACTCTTAAGCTTGCCACAATTTACTAAATTATTGTTACTCGACGGATAGGTATGGCCGAGTGGATGTTGGATGCCAATTAAAAGTTTTACGCGCAGTCATTTTTTTACCAGTGTGGATGTTTATGGCCGCGTGGATGTGAAGTGAAGCGTTTCAACCTCCATCCCCCCCTCCGTGCAAGTTTGATGTGTTGGCCACGATTTCCATGGAGAATATGAAACGATTGCGAGTGCGCATCAACAAAGGAGAGAGGAGGTTCATTACCAATTATTGCATGTTTTAAATTCCTTTCACTTAGTTCACAGTTTTCTTTCAACCAGTATAACGTATTTACAATACTCAACGAGCCGGTCGTTCATTGCCTCTATCAAATCCCCTTAAAACCTTTTCAAAATCCCCCCGAAAGCAGTCGAAGCTCTCTCCTGTACTACCCTTAGCTACTCAATTCTGGGTGGAAGGGAGTCGTCATTGGAATTATCGGCCCACAACATTAACAGAAGTACGGCCACAAGACATGCTACAGATTGGCTTCCATCCAGGATTGGGATTGGGCATCAATGGGGAATAATCAGTCCCAAGGATGTTGTAGCTGGTTTTCCAAGATTTTACACTACTGGTTGCGCTGGTCGGATACACAGGTAATGCCATGATCACTAATATTTCATGCGTATGTGATGTTTTTTTTTGCGTTTTTTTTCGATTTCAGATGTTCTAGAAACTTGTATCGCCAGACATGTGTATAGAATTATTCGGGTGCATATATTCATGTTGGTGCAACTTTTGTAGGTTGCTCAGCAAGCACAATTCACTTCTTTGTGGCTATTTTCATCAAGTATCAAGTCTCTAATCAGTATAAAACATATTGACAGCCTCACACATAACTCGAATATGCCTGGCATACAAATCTGCCAAGACTGGAAGCAAGAATCTACATCGAATTATTTGGACAAACACTATATATGAGTAGGCTTATTATTTCTTCGTGTCACATCCAATTTTATTTCCTTATCTTAAAGATATCTTAAAATTTCAAAATTTTGAT
>ML785471.1:132431-146503 GCA_009831015.1 Picea engelmannii
AATGTATTTTTACATTATTAATGTTTTCTTACTTTATTTTTATATTTTTGCATTCTTAATATATTATTTTAGGAATGTCTTTATTTTGTTATTATTTTCTTATTAATACATGTAATGCTTTATTATTATTATTAACTTTATTAATATCTTTGTTATTTACTATTTTATTTTTCCTAAATTTATTTATAATCTATAAATTATTTTTTCGATTATTGATATATTATTTTAATAATGTATTTATTTTGTTTTAATTTATTTTATTTATGTTATATTATTTTATGTTTTATAAATAATTGTTATTTAATATTTATTTTATTATTGATAATCAATTGATAATTAATCATTTAATTATTATTAATTAATAAATATTCATTTTTAATTTCTAATTAATTAAATAATAATTTGTTATTATTTAATAATTATAAATAAATAATTATTAAGTGATTATTATTAAATTCTTATTATTAATTGATTATTATTTAATTCTTTTTTTAATATATTAATAAAATTATTACATATATTTATTATTATTATTTTTAATAAATTATTTAATTAATAATAATACTAACTAAAAATTTAATAATTTTATTTTAAATAATAATTTATTAATTACTAAATAATATTTAATGGTTACATTTAAAATGTATAAATGTGTTCATGGTTGTGGCCATGCATGTTGGCCGTCAACTAGCAACAACCACATTAAGTAAAAAGTGGTTGATATACGCCGACCGATCGTCGTCGTTAATTAAAAAAATGCTAGTTATATACATTTAATCTTATATATATTTATTATAGTATAATAATAACTCTCTTAAAACCCTTAAACTTTGAACGAGGATTACAAATTAAACTTCACATTTAAGATTTAAGAATTTATTTATGTGAACTTAATTTTAATATTTAGAATTTATTTATGTGAACTTAATTTTAATATTTAAAATAGTTTTGTGAATTTCATGAATACAAAATAGGTTGACAAACAAAGTTAATTGATACAATGGAATTGATTATTTGTAAATTTGGTTAACTTTGCTCAATTAAAAAAACAATTATAAACTCTGTTCAATTAAAAAAAAATTATTATAAATATTTGTTAAAAAAAAAAAAAATTATAAACATCTGTAAAACTTGACATGTATTGAAATAATAATAAAAATAATAATAAATTTACAACTTAATAAATTGGATCTCTTATAGATCGCAATTTAAGATGGATCTATGTTAGTATTGTTTTAAAAAATGTTTCCCTTAATCCATTTTTTTCAAAATTACATATTAATACAATGGATCTAATCTTATTTTAAAAAAAAATTGTTAGTCATAAAATCTTCCTTAAAGATCAATATTATAAAATTCAATCACTCTTATTATTAGCCCTTGCTAAAGGCTAGAAACTATTATAATGAGTCATTGGTTTACTTATCACCTTCAAATTTCTATTAATTTCCAATGTTTAACATATGAAACTTTATTATAACAA
Source organism: Picea engelmannii (assembly GCA_009831015.1). Classification (NCBI taxonomy): domain Eukaryota; kingdom Viridiplantae; phylum Streptophyta; class Pinopsida; order Pinales; family Pinaceae; genus Picea; species Picea engelmannii. Next base: position 133,915 of record ML785471.1, read on the forward strand.
TTAAAATAAATTAAAAATATTAATTTAGTTGTATATTATTGGATGCAACTTTATTATAACAATTAAAATAAATTAAAAATATTGGTTTAGTTGCATATTTTTTTTTTGTGAATAAAAAGTGGATCTTTATATTAATTTCAACTGAAGGTTTACAGAAAGACCTGCACAAAAATGCCTGCGGCCGAAGGTATCTACATACACAAAAATACCTGTGGTTTCCTGAGGTCCAAGTCCCCGAAACCATCAAATCATATCAACGGTCCTCGATGGACCACAACCAGCGGTTGAGATCCTCTTCTTGACTTCGCACTTCGCGTTGTCGGAGGAATGGTTTTCCCAAAACCCATGCCCTTGAACTTCACTACGGTTGTATCACGAGTTCGCATTTCACGACTGGTGGTTGCTCTCGATTTCGGGATATCATGATTTGGGATAGCAAAGAACCGAGTGTTACCCTTCTTTCGATCCCCGAAATTGCGAGCCCTTCGGGATCTGATCGACGGTCTAGATTTCCTTGGGATCAACGATCTAGATCCTCTCTCTCATTTCACGATTTCTCATTTCATGGCTTGGGCAGACAGCTCCCTCTGAGCTTCTGATTCCCAATTGCCGAGTTCCCAAAATCATCTATCGACAGTCAAGATCTCCTCGAGCACTAGCGTTCCAGATTTCGGGATTTCACACCTCAGGATAGCGAAGAACTAAGTGTTCCTCCGATCCCCAAAATTGTGAGCCCTTCAGGACCAGATTGACAGTCCAGATTTCCTTGTGATCAACGGTCCAGATCCTCTCTCGCATTTCGCAATTTCGCATATCGCGACTTCACGGATTTGGCAAACAACTCCCTTCGAGCTTCTTACTCCCGATTGTCGAGTTCCCANGCGTTCCATATTTTGAGATTTCACGCCTCAGGATAGCGAAGAACCGAGTGTTCCCCTTCTTCTGATACCCGAAATTGTGAGTCCTTCTAGATCAAGTCAACAATCCATATTTCCTCGAGATCAACGGTCCAAATCATCTCTCGCATTTCGCAATTTCGCATTTCGCAACTTCGCGACTTGGATAGACAGTTCCTTTTGAGATTTTGACTACTGATTGTCGAGTTTTCGAGATCATCTATTGACGGTCCAGATCTCCTCGAGCACCAACGGTCCAGATCTTCTCGAGCACCAACGATCCAGATTCTCTCACGATTTTCGTGACTTTGGGAAACAACTCCTGAAAACATCTGGCGGTTGAAGATACTCTGCACTGACACTTACAGTTGCCCTCTCCCCTGAGCTTCTGATCATTTATGACTTGGAAGAATTTCTAAGTAGACAGAGGTGGCACCCCGTCCGGATTAGGGCCATCCAGCTAAGCCAACTCCTCGCATTGGAGCCAGAGGGGTGAGCTTTGGGACTGCCTGGAATCATGGAGAATGATCTACTGCATAGAGTCAACCCCTACATTGGCCACTCTATCCACTACTTTGTTTACACTTCACTGAATGTGTGAGGGGGTTAGCATTAGAGAGGGTCTGAGAAGATCCTAGAAGTTGTAAAGAGGGCCAAGGAGGCGCTAAATGGGAGTGATTTTCCATGGATCTTTGCCATTCAGGAATTTTTTTACCAAGTCTATTATGATTTTGGAGTCTCCTTTAATGATCAGACAAGTGAGGTTTTGATCTAGAGCCATTTTCACTCCTTTGATGAGACCCCGAATTTATGTTGAGTTATTGGTGTCACATCTGAGATTTTTTGCAATGAGGCTTTGTATTTGGCCCAACTTGTTTCTTATGACCGCTCCATAGCTTGAGTGTTCTGGATTACCTTTTGATGCGCCATCAAAGTTGACCTTATAGAAGCCTGGTCTGGGTGGGATCCACTTAGAGGGGTTGAAGGCTTTTGAAATTAGGGGGGAATTTTGAGGAGGGGTGGAGTGAGAAAACGAGAATCCCCAAGAGTTGAGGAGCGAGAGCTCACCTAGGTCAGTGGGGAAGTCTTTCTTGGTCCATAATTGTAGATGAAGAGTTTCCTGGACATCCAGGAGGATTGTGTTCCAGAGGAGGGTGGGAAGAGAGGGATGGGAATGAAAGATTATTATGTTGCTCTCTTTCCATAGTTGACAAACTATAAATCCTGGTAAGAGTTTCCAGGTTTTGTTCAGGATAGGGATTTTGAAGGAGTCGGAGCCCCAATCCTTGATGGTGCTTATGATGTTGTTTTTAACTCATTTGGTTATTCTCATGAACCAAGTGGCCTAGTTCAAGATGTTCTCACTGTGTGGACAGTTATTTAGGAGGTGCTCCATGGTTTCTTCCTGGAGATGGCAGAGATGGCAAATCGAGGGGCCAATAAAACCTTGTCTTTGAAGATTGTCCCAGGTTAAGATCTTGTTCTAGAGTAGAAGCAAGATGAATGTAGAGATTTTGGGCCAAAGTTTTGATTTCCATATTATTGTTCAGATGTTATCTTTCTGAAGATTGTGGAATTTCTCCTAAAGAGTGTATCCCTCCTTGAGAGTAAAGCTTCCATGAGGTGTGTATCCCCATATAAGAATGTCTTGGTTTGTGATTTTCCAGATTTGCCTTTGGGTTGTAGCTTGTTGCTAGTGCTGTAGGTCACATTCCATTGCCACTTGGAGTTCCTGATGAGTATATTTCCATCTTTTCCAGGGAGAGCTACTGGGGGTATCTGTCCACAAATCTGCTACTTTGAGAGTGGCAAGATCTTGAATATGATTTTCGTAGGATTGTATACTTTCTTCTAGTTGAAAGGTTGTCATTTAATGCCATAAATCTATCCATAATAAGGCATTCTGGCCATTGCAAACTTCCCAGAAAGCATGTTCCTGTATGAGTGGCCGATTTTTCTAGGCCGCATTCCAGATGTTGGAGCCCTGAATTTGCTCATGCATTCTTATAAGTTGACTTTGGTGCATATTTGGGGCATATTTGCATTTCCAAAGTTTTTCCCAGATCTTTGTTGGTGTTTTGAGCCATCTCTGCCAAATTCTTTCTCCCATGGTGCTATTTAATTTTCCAGGGTCCCGGAGGTCCAGACCACCTGAAGATATGGGCTTGCAGACTTTGTCCCAACTGACTAGGGCCCATTTTTTTTTCGGGTTGTTTCCATGCCATAGAAAGTTTCGTTGCAGATTCCTTATTTTCTTCATGACCGATTGGGGGGCAACTATGGTTGAGAAGAGGTAAGTTGGGATGTCTTGGAGGACTGACTTTAAGAGAAAAATTATGGCTGGAAGGTTGAGGAAGCGAAAGGTCTAGTTGCTAAGATGGTTGGTGATGGAGAGTAGGAGAGAATCCCAAGAGATGTTTCTAGCTACTGAGTCAGAAAGAGGGAGTCCCAGGTAGCGAGAGGGAAGAGTGCAGACAGGGGTATTAAAAATTTGAGAAAGGTGTTGTTGGATTGCCACAAGAGTATTAAAAAAGAAGAGTTGGGATTTGGCCAGATTAAAGGTGGTGCCAGAGGCTTCATTGAAATCACAAAGGATGGAGCTTAGTTTAATTGCTTCTTGTGCGGTGGGGGTGTTCATTAGTAGTGTGTCATCGACAAATTGGATGTGGGACGCTGGCAGTTGTAATCCATTAAGAGGGAGGCCTTGGAGGGATCCATTTTGAATTGAGGCCTTGATACAACGTCCTAGAACTTCAACCATTATGACAAAAAGAAAAGGGGAGAGAGGGTCGCCTTGCATTATTCCTCTTGAGGGGGAGAAGGGTTGAGAGGGGACACCGTTGACGAGGATTGAGAAAAATGTTGAGGAAATGAGGTTCATTATCCAAGAGACCCAATCCTTGTTGAAACCAAAAGTCGATAGGAGGGATTTCATGTATTGCCAGCTTAATTTGTCAAAATATTTTGAAAGGTCAAGTTTTAGAAGCATACCTGGAGTACGAGTGCTTTTGAGCAAGTGAATGGTTTCATGGACAATTATGATGCTATCCATGATTTGACTTCATTCGACATATCCTGATTGCTCCTTGGAGATGATGAAGGGTAGAATTGGCTTGAGTGTTAGAGCTATGACCTTGGAAATGATTTTGTAGATTACGTTTCAAAGAGCTATGGGTCTGAAGTTCTTCGGATTTGTGACTCTTTCTTATTTGGGTATTAGTGTGAGGAAAGTGGAATTTAGTGCTGGAAGAAATTTGCCTGAGTTGTGTGATTCCTCCACCAGCTGCAATACTACCTCCCTTAACATTGGCCAACAAGAGTGGAAGAAGTTTGTTTTGAAACCATATGGACCTAGAGCCTTTCCTGTGGGTAACTCCTGAATAGCCTGATCCACTTCTGCTTGAGTTATTGGTGTCATGAGAACCTCATTCTGTTCCTAGGTGATTATAGTTGGGATATTTTGGGTCACCCACTCTATTGTTGAGGTGCGGTCCACCTTGGGTTCTGAGAGGAGATCCTTGTAGAAGTCTGTCAGCTCATGCAATATTTTCTGATGATTTAACAGGGTGTTGCCTTGCGAGTCATCCAGCTTCGTTATGCAATTGATAAGGCGTTTGTGGATCATAGAACGATGGAAGAATTTGGTGTTTTTCTCTCCCTCATTGAGCCATTGAACCCGAGATTTCTGTCTCCATAGGATTTCTTCCTGCTTGTGTATTTCTTCTAGTTTCCTTTTGATTTCACTCTCCTCCCGCTGCTGAGTTATTGTGTATCCTACGTGAATGAAATGTCCTTGAAGGTTCTCTAGTTTTGTTCCAGTATTTTCCTTTCCTGGAAAATGTTCCTAAAGACTTCTTTGTTCCTTTTACGCACCTGTTGTTTAAAATGTTTGAGTTTTTTCTGGAAGCAATACATTTTGTACCTCTTTGTGTTTCCGCAGTGCTCCACCAATGATGGGCTAACTCCTGGAAATTTGGATGGGAGAGCCAAAAAATTTCAAATCTGAAGGGTTTAAGATTGGGGGTGGCAATAGTGTCATCCCAGAGCTAACCAACCAGTGGTCAGAACCTGCCTTCAGGAGGATTTTGGATTATACTAGGGGGCCTTCCAAAAGGAGGGTTTCTGAGATGAGGAAGCGATTAAGCCTGCATGCTATTTGTTGGTGACTTGATATTTTGTTGGTCCAAGTGTAGGTGCCATTGCTATTCTCAATATCTACCAATTTGCGCTATCCTGCTCCAGACACATTTTTCCCCTCGCTTCTCCTCCAGCGTCAGAATCATGTTGAAGTCACCCCCTATTATTCATCGCTTGTCCTCTGCTAAGGATCCTAGGTAAGCCATGCTTTGAAGAAAATAGTCTTTGTCTTGGCTATTTTGTGGTCCATAGGCATTTGTGATCATTCCCTCCTTGTCCAAACCGATGGCTCTGTAGTGCATTGTGATGGTGCACAGAGTGGAGAAGCCTTGATCAAGGATGACTGTAGCAGGATTTCATAGGATGGCCAGGCCTCCTAAAACCCATTTTGAGTTTGTTTGATAGGATTCGAAGTTACGCCAACATCTTTTGATGATATCTTCTACAGTTTTCCCTACACATTTTGTCTCTTGTATCAGACATATATCAAGGTCTTCCATTTTGATGCAATTTCAGAGAATCCTTCGTATAGATCTTCCATTTAGGCCTCTGATATTCTAGCTGAGGATATTCATAGTTAACAATTTGGTGGGTGGGAAAAGGAGTTCTTTGAGAGCCTGTGAATCTGTCCCGAGTTGATCATATAGTTTCTCGCCTCCTTTATTAGCTGATGAGCCGATTTTCTGTCTCGTCCCTTTTTTTCTTTTGGGTGTTTTCTTGGATCTTGGTTGGTCTGTGATGATCCCCAACCTAGATGTAGCCCCTGCTGATGAGTCCAGAAATACTTTGTGAACTTTATTGAGTTGGTCCTCTGGTAAGGTTTGAAGATCCTTCTTTTTGAGTGCTTATTCTAACCTGTCTAGGTCGATTTATGCTAGGTCCTACTCATCCATTTCCATGACTGTGTCTTCCTCTCTTTCTGGTTCTTTCCCCGAGACTGGGTGAGTCTGTAGATTTGCTTGGTTTGCTGGGGTTTGATACTCTTGTGACGAATAATCTTCCTTGTGCTTGCCGGGATCTTTCCCCGCAGTCTTGTGGGGGTTTTACACCTCCTCTGCCTCTGGGAGGTGTTTGAGGGCTTCAAATGAATTATTATTTGGGTTCTTTTTTCCGTTGTTGGTTGTGGGCTTCTTCTGCACTTGTTTTCTTTGATTTTGAACCTGGGTAAATCCTTCATTTGATTTCTCTTCATCTTCCCTCTTGGGGGGGGTGCATTGAGAGGGCAGTCTCTGAAAAATTGTCCATGTTCATGGCATTTTTGACATTTGAAAGGAATGTGTTCATGGTCTATGGTTTGGGCCCATTCCTCGTATTAGTATCCTAAGGTAACTGTGCCTGGAAGAGCTTTGGAGATGTTCATATAGACACAATATCCTTGTGTAAGAGGTGTATTTTCTCAGTTTGGTAGCTTCAGAAGATTTGACATATTTACCCAGGATGTTGTCTATGCCCAATAAAATTTCCTCTAACCAGAATTCTTGAGGTAGGGAATAGAGGTGAATCCATACCGGTGTGTATGCGAAGTTTTCATTTTCTGGGCAGAAGCGGTCTGTCCAAAAATGGAGGTAGAGGCCAACCGAATTGTAGAAATATGATCCCCCTTCAAAGATCCTATCCTTGTTCTCCAGATTGTAGAATATTACTGTGAAGAAACCTTTGGAGCTCAATTGGAGCTCATAGTCTCCCTTGGGGTTCCACCACGCCTTGATCCAACGAGTTAGGTCCTTTTCTGAGGGCCATAGACCTAGGAATTTTCCTATGAGGGCATGGTCTCTCATGAACTGTGTATGCTCCCCTATCCTAGTGGTTTTGATGATGTACTTGGGCGCAACCGTGGCTTGGGGGATACATTTGTCAAGTATCCATACTCGAGCTACTTTTGGATGCGAGGACTCAACATCCAAGTTCGATTCTTTGCTTATATCCATCTCTTCCTGAAGATATTGGTCTCATAAGTGCAATGGTGGCTCAAAGGACGGTCAATGTGCCCGCGAGTTCTTCGGATCATTGGTGGTGATGTTACGGTAAGAGGGGGATATCGCCCCCCTCATTCTTCTATGGTGGTCAGTGTCGTGGTGCAAAGGCGATTAAAGGTGTGCAGAGGAGTTCATAAGTGGTCAGGGTGGGAGGGTAGCTAGTGCATGTGAACCCTGACCTTCCAGAGCTCACACCATTCTCTCCCGCAAAATTCAAGTTCAACAGTAGTTTAGTTGCATATTATTGGATGTGAAGTTTGAGATATTTATTGCCAATGTGGAAGCAATATTGTTAGTAATATAGTCTACATTAAATCCATTTCAGTATATGTTATTAAGAAAATTGCAAAACTTCTCCTCTCTTAAGTGTTAGTGAATTAAATTTACTATGAGTGACCATTCATGGGTTGTTTATATATATATATATAAATTGCAAATGCATGTGCACCATAGAGAGCTTGTAAAGCTCATAGAGTTAATAGGCAAGCAAGGGCAAAGGTGGAAAGATGCTTTGTGGATTTGGATACCATTCTCCATTGCCAAGTTTTTGATCATGCTACTGGAAATGCTTTCCCTATTCATTCATTCTATCAATTTATAATCTATCATGTTACTACAATGGTCATATTTTTCCATGAGAGCAAGAAAAAATCAATGAAGATTAGTTAGTATGCTAGACAAGAGAATAAAAAAAAAAACATGAGAATGAGAAAACTTATAGGGTTCATCCATTCCACCTTAATCATTTTAGTTCTAATATGAAGCTTTAGATGTGTAAGTAAAAACATATCCCTATATTTCTACATTTTCAAACATCAATATGGGTTAGAGATCAATGAATTTTGGAGTATTGTTTTTTATATGCATAATGTTTGATAGCAATGAATTTTACAGAGAGATCACATCTAAATTAGGATTGGTTATGGTTGGGAGGTGGTTGGTGGGAGGTAATGGAGGTCAACGATAAGGGGAAACATTGACAATAAGTAGGATGGTGCTTGTGGCAATATAAGGGTATTGACAAAGGAGTCAAATTCGTCGACAAGGGATTTAAAGGAGGCCATTCTAAGGTGGAGTATGTAGGGTTGCATGGGAGTAGTAAAGGCCATGAGTCAAAGCGTGTACACATGACCTATGAGTGATAAGGGAAAAGAAATATGGTAGAGAAGTAAGGTGGTAGTGATAAAGGTGTAGCTGATAGGAAAAGAACCAAGACACCAAAAAAAACAGAGTGCAAAAAATTGAAATTTATTAGTAAAATTTGAAAATTATAAGAAAAATTCAAAACAAAACTTATAAAACCCTCGAGTAATTTAGATAATTTGCACATATGGAGAAACTAGAACCTAATTTTCATGAAACAAGAAGCATTCCTGGATAATTTGGTTTCTTTGGATACAATCATGTAATTGAATATGCTACAAAAAACCCCTGAATGTGTGGATTTGAAAAGTTCCCACTTGACCAGTTTGCAAACATCGATGATCTAACCCATTCAACAATCAGAGTTTACTCTAAAAGCACTCTAATGTCATGTTCAAAATTATGTATGGTGACAATATCCTATCATAACAACAAACTCACAAATGACATAGGATATACGTGGTAAAACCCTCAAAAGGAAACATCGATGGAGAAAAAATGATGAACATAATTATTTCTCAATCAACTCTCTTGTACAATGAGGACCCATGCCCTTTCTTTATAGAGAATAGGCTGCAAGCAACCTACTCATTTATTTTTATCTCATTAAGAAACAACTAGAAGATTCCCCAAGTTAACCTTACTTAAACATGGAAATCATGTATGCATCAGTGTTATTAAAGTTGTTTCAGTTAAGAAAAAAACTATTTTGTTTAACAGGTTTGGAGGCAAATACGGGCCAATTGGTGCCACAAAACCGCTTTTGGTCGGTTCTGTACTGAACCAACCATTTTCACCAATCCGATTGGTTCCGTACGAAACCGACCAGTTCAACACATTATCCATACAACACGTCATGGATCCACAAAGTAAAAGTGGAATTATACTTTATCTTTCATATTCATGACATTGTCCTTAATTTTTCATTTTCATGACATTCTCCTTTATTTTTCATTTTCATCCTTTTACTTAAATTTTTAACATTAGCATTAATTTTTTCGGGATGTTGGAGAGTGATCCCAACCTCATTGGAATTCATATGGAGAAAATAGAATTTTAGGTCCCATTCAAAATTCAACAGACTTAACAGTTTTCAAGAGTTCAAGATTGGCATGATTACAACGTTTCCATTGGATTCTATCATGTATGATGGTATGGAACTGGCATTTAATCAAGAGCACAAATCCTTATATGTACCTCGATGTTGGTGACATTGATTGTTGAACTATTATGTCACGACCCTAGTAAAAATGTACCCTTCACTCAAGTAAAATTACTTATCAGGCATGTTAATGTTTTTCTATCTTATTTTAATGCTTAGAGGGTGACATAACATGCCTTTCTATCTTATTTTAATGCTTAGAGGGTGAAATTGATGATGAGGATCCTAATATAGGTAATGATCTTGATGATATGTAGTTATTTGTTGTAGCATGATATTGTTTGGACTCTAGAGGCCATTTAAAGCCTCGTTGTTGATGTATTTTGGTTTAGAGGTGGATTGCACTGAATGTTATTTTCGTTATATGCACTCTTACTTGCTATATAAATGAGAAACTTTGCATATCTGTGTATAAATGGTTTGGATTCATATGGATGCACATGAATATATATGTTTTTTTTTCAAAATTTGAATATTTTATGTAGTTTTTGCTCGACCATTTTTTTCGGTTTTTTTGTTTAGTTTGGTTTCGCATTTTTTGGGTCGACTGGTCTGGTTCGGTTTCCGGTTCTAATAACATTGGTTTTCATGGATAGATAAATATAAACTTGATTTTGATAAGTGCGCTTATGGATAACTACAAATATATTTAGTGTGCATAATTTATTTATTGGATGTGTACAAAAAATTAAATAATGTGTACATAATTATGCACCAACAACATAATGATAAAGTCTTCTATAAGTGAATTTGTTACATTCCATTAAAATTTCCTCATATTGTCTCTTCCTTCTCTCATTCACAAACACCTAGAGGCAAAAGGAACATTTCTACTCATGAATGGGGAAATGATACACGAAGAACTTCATAGTGTTTCAACAAACTTCATTGAGATGAATCATGAAACATAACACAGAGTGAAAAATAAATTTAATATTAGCAATCCAACATGTTATTGAAAAAAAATACTATACCTCCTTTTTATTACACATCTACACTAAATTCACTTTGATGTTTCCTTCCCCTACTTTGAACTATATTACTGATATTTATTTGTAACAAACGATAAACAATACTTCGTATAATGATTATCTTACTTTTCTAGCTTCTTCCACAATATACTGGAAGTTGAAGTCCATTATATTCTCTCGGTATTATGATATATAAAATGCATTGATGTAAGAGATCTACCTTAATACTCACTTTGATTACATTAAAAAGAGTCTTTTAAGAAAGAGATAGCATTCAAATGTTTCACCACCCAACCTTTCATCCAAAACCACTTGCTTTGGAAAAGAAGCAAACCACCTATCCCTTGCTATTTCAATGTCCACATGTTCTTTGAATTTAGATCCATCTCTAAGTTTTGCAGTGACAATAAACATACATCGCCTTCATTTATCTTGATGTTTAAATGTTCAATTACATATATTTAAGTGTATTAATTGTGGGAGTTGGTTTACCACTACCATTTTCTCTAGAAATATGAGGTCATACGAGGATTCTGTGGTGGAGATCACTAAGACGTTTCTTGGTTGGTTGGTTGGTTTTGTGATTTATGTGTTGGAGATCGCCAAGGTGTTTTAGTGTGACATGTGCAGTGATTTTGACTAAATCACGTAAGTAACATCAATCTATGAAGTAGTTTACTTTTTATGTTTTCGAATTTCACATTTCAATTTTGTCTCCCAATTTACTTTCCTATTCTAGAAAACAATTTAACTTTTTTATTCGGGGAATGTGAAAACACCACCCCACCTTGAAATCGATTTGAATTTGATGTTATTTATAAGAATTCTAATTTTTTAAATACATCCATATGCTATTAGAGTTAGAGTTAAATGCATGGCACAATATGCCTTTAGAGTAATGGAGCAAACATTCCTTGAAGAGAATGGCGACCATGTGAAGCAAGTAAGATTCGACCATGTGAAGCAAGTAAGATTCAAGGAAGAAATTTTATTTTCTTCTTTGTCTCCTTAAGTTAAGGCTCACTGATATATTTTTTTTTCCCCTATTTTCTTACAAGTATATTTTGTTGGGTATGTGCTATATTCTTTGTACGAGTAGTAGTGTCTGAGCGTCTACGTCGGACGTACAGGGGGGTTAGAGGGGGGGTGCAGGGGGGCGGAGCCCCCCGCGCGGGGGTTCAGGGGCAGCGCCCCCGAAATTTTTTTTCGCACCGGGACAACATATTTCCGGGACCACATGATATTTAGGTGGTTTTTTCGACACATGGTTTTTTGCTGATGGTTTTCTATTTCCGGTTAAGGAATTAGGGTTTTGGACTAATCTAGGTCATTGGGTTAGGGTTTTGGATGCCGTTGGCTCCTATATGTATATTGTATTGTAAACAATGTAACACAATGTGTGAATATAATATATGTTGGTTTTCCCAGTTTGGGCTTCCAGGTGAAAAATCTTTGTGTAATGTTTGTATTTTCCATTGTATCTTTTCTGTTCTTTTCTGAATATCAGTTTGCAATAGATATTGTACAAGGTTAGAATTTACATTTGGTATCAGATATTTATTGGCTTCAGGGGGATGCCTTTGTCGTCAAGGGTTTGGCTCGGGACTGTGATAAGCCTTGTTACAGTGGGCGATCTGCGGTATTGTTTTTTAGGTGAAAAGAAATGGCAAGAAATTCAAAGATGGAGATCGAGAAGTTTAATGGGAAAAGCTTTGAGTTGTGGAAGCTCAAGATGGAAGATCTTTTGGTGGACAGAGATCAGTGGATCGCAGTAGATCTAGGTACTGCACCTACAAGAACTTCTGCAGATGACTAGAAAAAGATGGATCGAAAGGCAAAGAGCACAATTCGACTGTGTCTCTCTGATTCAGTATTACTGAATATGTCAGAGGAAGCTACAACCAAGGATTTATGGGAAAATTTGGGGAAGTTTGTATCAGTCTAATTCCCTGGTAAATAAACTATTCCTGAGAAAGAAGCTGTATAACTTGAGGATGAGAGATGGAGACTCGGTGGTAGAGCATTTGAACACCTTCAATACTGTGGTAAGTCAGTTAGTATCTGTTGATATTAAAATTTAAGATGAAGATAAATGTATCAGTTTGTTTTGTTATTTACCAGACTCGTGGGATAGTCTAGTTGTGGCCATAGGTAGTAATATAACTTCTTTGAAGTTTGAAGAAGTGGTCTCATCCTTGTTGTCGGAGGAGATGAGACGAAAGAATATGGAAGGACATAGCACAGACACATTATTTGCAAGAGGACGTTCCCAGGAAAGAAATAAATCTAATTTCTCAAGTGGGA
>ML785471.1:154299-167839 GCA_009831015.1 Picea engelmannii
ACACATGGGTAGAAAGTTGAAGTAGATGTGGTTTGCATGTAGAACATAGTAAAGTAAATATATAGTTTTATACATATGAAATATGTACTTTTATACATACGAAATATGTACTTGTCTAAAGTACATATTTAGATTTATACATACGAAATTTGTACTTGTATAAAGTATGGGGAAGAGATTTTATAGAGCATGCATGAAGCCCTCATTGCATACTTAGGCAGTTTTTGGATCGCGGGTTCTCGAGGTGGCGGGTTCAAATTTTGGCCTTTATGTTCCGTGGCCTACAAATAGGAATGACAGTTCCGCGATATACAAAATGACAGGCGGAGTGGTGGACTATAGAAATTTATTAGAAATTAATAATGTCAGTTATACAATAGAATAGTAATAAGGTCTGTTATATAGGTTTGTGCAGAAAAACACTAAAAAATTAGCATTGTCGAACTATTTTGCTTTAAAACTAAGGCTTTTCTTGCAAAAAAAAGATATAGCATTGCCGAATTGGTTTTCTTTGTAGGTGTTTTACAGAGCATGGACAGAGTAGTCGTTCCATACTTAGCCAATTTTTGGATCGCAGGTTCTCATGTTGTCGGTTTCAAAAATGGGCCTCTGTTGTTCCATGCCCTATACAAATTGACAAGTGGGCTTGCAAACTATACGAACTTATTATAAAATAAATAATCTATGTTACATATCTCTGGAAATTACATGAGCATTTAAAACATCAATGTCGTTGAAGACCCAAAAATTAGCATACAATAGGAATTTTGCACCCAACAATTCTGTCATATACATGAGACAATAATTTATAGAAGATTATAACATTGTACGAAGATTTATACTAATTTGTATAATGCTATAAAACTTCATACATTTTGTACTGAACAATTACGCAGTTGCGGGTTGGCGGAGTTCTGGGTTCACACTTTTCATGTCCAGTGTGTTACGTGATATACATTTTGCATGAAAGACTTCGACCATATACATTTTGCAGCAAAGAATTCCGTGATATACATGACAGAGAGAAATCTATAGAATATTATAACGTTGTATGGAGAATTAAAGTAATTTATATAATTCCATAACATGTCTTAGTTAATGAATAGTATAAGCTATTTTTTAAATTTTATTCAATAATTTTTTTTTATAAGTAAGATTGTATAAAAGTCTGTCAAAATGAAGGAGTACAGAGAATTTCTATGGTTTCAAGCTGTAAATATTGAGCTGCCCTGAGGGAAAACCAACCCAGCTAGGCAAACCGCTTCATAACTTAAGTGTAGATTGTCACTGATACAAAAATAGTTCAAAATTCTAGCCCGTAAGGGTGGGCGCTAGAACTGTAGAAAGTGTAGATAGCCTAATTATAATAACCATGGAAAAAATGCATGAAAGGTTAGCGTGCACATGACAAAACAACAAACAAAAACAAATCACTGGTATGGGTTGTAGTGCGGCAACACGGCCATGCGGAAGGCGTGAAATGTCATGTCCCTGGGAGGAGGCGGCTCCTCCTAGAGTGGTGTGCGGTCCAGTTGCATAAAGTTCTTCATCTTTGATGGCAGGTGCTCTTCCTTCTGGACGTGCTTTGTGCATGATGGAAGCCTTTGGTCCTCGTAGTCTGCGTCTGTGTGGCCCAAATTTTCTAGTGGCAAGACTAGTGCAGAGGTTGTTGCTACTTGGGTTGTTGCTAATTGGGTTGCTCTGGTGCGGGGAGATGAGCATCTTGTAACGCGGAGAACAACTGCAGGAGTCGAGGGGCTTTGACGTCCAGGCTCTATAGGAGAAACTAGAGGTCATCCATGTCCCAATGTAGGTCGAATACCAGGCTTTGCACCAGTGCAAGGCCTATTTTCCACTCGCATTCTGGGTCGGCGTTGGGACCCGCTCGAGATTGGGGTTGTCGTTTCAAATTTTGACTGGCTTCTGGATCATCCACATGAAATCGGGTGTCGTGAAGCTGGTCCTGAAGCGACTGGGTGGCCGGAGAGTTGGAAGGGGCTAAAGGCCTTGGGTGTGAAACAGATGTGGAATTGGCTAAAGGTCATGGGTTGTTGTTGAGTGAGACCCTTGAGCAGTCCATCTCATCCATTATGTTGGCAAGGGACATAGGAAGGGGTGGGAGATATGCGGGAATTTGAGTTGACTGCGGCAGGGAGGAGGATGAGGTGGCCGAAGAGGAGGATAATAGGGAGGGAGAAGGCGGGGGATGCAGGACAAGGCAGGGTCGGTTTGGCTGGCAGGCTGGTTGACCTTTGGACTTCCTTCGTAGCCAGGGCATCTCTCAGACAATGGTGAGCAAAAACGCAGCAGGAACAGAGCAGGGCAGGACAAATGCAGAGCAGGGAAAGGTTGGGCAGGAAGCCGAGCTCTGAGAAACAAAAACCAGGAAAGAATGAGCCATCTGGATCCGCTGGAGCAATTGAAATAGGGAAGGTAGCTGGTGAGGTTCCATAAATGGCCACACATGGAGAGTAAAGGCGCATCGAGGTGTTGGTCCGTTGAAAGGATGTGAAGGTAGAGCAAGGTGCACTGAGATTAATGGATTCATGCCTAGAGCAAGATGAACTTGAACTGATTAGGCATTTGGGAGTGAGTGGCATGTGGTCATCACATCGTTGGTGCCACGGAGTATCCCTCTTGGCTGCTTTGCTCGACGCGTGTGCTGTACTAGCAACCCATCCACGGGAAAGGGAATAAATGCGAAGGAGTATAGACATGTGGGCAGGACTATTGTTTAGATATGCTTTGCATACAGCTATGGAAAAAATACATAGAAATAGTAATAACGGACTGGTGCGCTGAAATTTGGGATGTGTTGTTCTGTGGCCTACAAATTGCACCCAGAGTTCCGCGACATACAATTTGACAGTTGGAGTTGTGGACTATTTGATATTTAAGGGCGTACACATGTTACAAAGAAGAGATGCTAGATACCAAATATGTAATTTGATTAAGTAGATATATAGACCATTTTGGCTGTCGGGCTTGCAGGCTGAAAATTGTGTTGCCATATGTTCGTGGACAAAAGCATAAAAAGACTACCAACATCGAATTAGTTTTCTTTAAAACAAAGGCACAAGAGCTTCATTTCAGGTTTTCGGGGTGGTGGGCTGAAAATTGGGCTACTGTTGTTACGTGGCCTATAGATAGCACGGAGATTTCCGCGAAATACAAATTGAGAAGCGGTTTTGCGGATTATTTGAATTTTTGGATCGCGAGTTCTCGGGATGAAAATTGGTTTTATGTTTTTTTGTGGCCTACAAATAGCACTGAGAGTTCCGCAATATACAAATTGACAAGTGGTCTTGCGAACTATTTGAAATTTTGGATCGCGGGTTGTCGGGCTATGGGGATGAAAATTGGCCTTCTATTGTTCTGTGGCCTACAAAAATCAAATATGTAATTTGATGAAGTAGATATATAAAGCATGCATGGAAGCTTCATTGTGATTTGTCGGGATTGCGGGATGAAAATTGCACTTCTGTTGTTCCGTGGCCTACAAATACCACCAAGAGTTCTGCGATATACAAATTGACATGTTGCTTTGAGGACTAGAATTTTTGAATGGCGGGTTCCTGGTCTGGCGGGCTGAAAATTGGGCTTCTGTTGTTCCATGGCCTACAAATAGTCCGTAGAGTTGTGCAATATACAATTTGACAAACAGACTTGTGAACTATTTGAAATTGAAGGTGCTTGTGTCAAACAAGTTTAGCATTCCCGAATTAGTTTCCCTTTTTACATATGCTGCTGGAGTAAAAAAAAATTAAATAGTACTGACATCTGTTACATAGGATGGTGGAGAAAAGTATGAAACAAATATGATTCCCAAATTAGTTATTTTTTTAAAAGCGACTTCTGGACTTAGGCATTTTTTGGTTCGCGGGTTCTCAGGATGGTGACATGAAAAATGCGCTTTTGTTCTTCCATGCCCTACAAATAGCACCATCAATTCTGCGATATACAAATTGAGAATCACACTTGCAGAGTATTTAAATTTTAAGGAGCTCGTGTCCGAAAAATTCAGCATTCGGGGATTACTTTTCTTTACATAGGTTTTACATATGCTGGTGGAAAAGAGGGAAAAAAGTATAGTATCGGTGTCTGTTACATAGGGCGGTGGGAAGAAGAACGAAATAAATAGCAATCCCGAATTAGTTTTCTTTAAAACAGGGCCTCTTCGACACAAGAAATTGAAATTCATGAAATTATAGGTTCATGCAGACCATAAACTATACATAGAAAATACGTAATTTTGTAAAGCAGACATTTACTTTTATAGATACGAAATATGTACTTTCATAAAGTATGGGGATGAGATTTTATAGAACAACGACGAAGCCCCCATTCCATGTCCTACAAAGAGTAGGCAGAGATAGGCGATGTACAAACTGAGAAGCGAGCTTGCAGACTATTTTAATTGTAAGGGCCTTTGTGACAAACATTGTGCAGGACATGTTGCAAAGATGCAAGAAATGACAGTCTCTTCACGTCTGAGTAGAAAGAAAGTAGTGAACACAATTTTATGACATTTATATAAAAAAATAATAAAACGTGTTACATACTGTTGAAAATTTAAAGAAACACACACACACACACACACACACAAATATATATAAGTGAAATCTGATATCTAAAATTTGAGTAAGTGATTTATGTCATAGTTCATTCTGAAAAGGAAAAATCTAGGAACACATAAAAGCATAGATGAAACCCTCATTCCATACTTAGCCAATTTTTGGATGGCGGGTTCTCGGGCTGGGGACCTGAAAAGTGGGTTTCTGTTGTTCCATGACCTTCAAATAGCATCGAGAGTTCCGTGATGTACAAATTGATAATGGGACCTGCGGACTATTTGAATTTCAAGGCGCTCGTGTCCCAAAAATTTAACAGTCGGGAATTACTTTTCTTTACATAGGTTTTACAGACGGTGGTGGGAAAACGTACAAAAAATATAGTACCAATGTCTGTTACACATGGTGGTGGACAGGAGGACCATATAAATAGCATTCCCGAATTAGTTTTCTTTAAAATAGGGGATCGTGGATAAAAGAAATTGGAATGTATCAAACTATAGGTTCCTGGAGAGCATAAATTGTACATAACAAAAATGTAAATTTAAAATTAGATATTTACTTTTATACATACAAAATATGTTCTTTTATAGAGAATGTACGAAACCCTCATTCTATATAGTGTGATGGAGCCCATATTACATACTTAGGCAATTTTTGGAGCGCGGGTTGTCGAGCCAGGGGGCTGAAAATTGGAAAAAAATGAAATGTGTTACATATTCCTGGAAATTTAAAGAAACATATATATGTGTGAAATATGATATGTCGAATTTGAGTGAGTGATTTATGTCATACTTTATTTTGAAAAAGAAAAAAAGAGAATAAAGATAAAATAAATAGAATGACTTCACATTCAGCATAGCTGAAGATAAAAAATCCAGGAAGACATAAATATATAAGGAGACAAAGGAATAGTTTTATTTGGAATATATGAAAAAAATAATAGTTTGTTACATATCGTTGGAAATGTAAATGCATTTTTCATATAGACTGGGATTGGGGCTCCCGCGGACCATAACAGAAATATGTACAAGAAATAGGAGTGTGGAAAGAAGTTGGACACGCTAGAATGTAATACTTGAAAAGTAGAAATGCGAAGATCAATTTTTGTCTATAGATTTCTACTCAGAAAAGGAATAACTGGATTGACAAAGAAAGGACTATCGCTATACACTTACAGGGATGGTACGTGTATGTAATTTTTGTGTTCGGTTGATCATTCCTTTCCCTGGTTTTTGTGGGCAGCCCGCTTCAATAACTGGATTGATACACAGAGGATTTATGCATTTTCCTGTTGGATTTTGTGGTTGATCCACTTCAAGTTCTCTTCAATATAACTTCTCAAGGGGGCGACGTTGATGTCATTGCGGATTCGAATGTTGAAAACTTCATTTTATAATTTGCTTAGTGATCAGGGGATCAATTGAAAGTTTACACAAAACTTCATGAATGTCTCCATTCTGTAGCGAATACTCGACTAGCTAGTTGTGCACCTATTCTTCATCATATTCAACAATTCTGTAAAAAAATTCTAAAGACAAAGCCTTCAAATTATCAACTTGTTGATCAAAAACTTGCTTGGTTAACGTCAACAAGTTGAGGATTAAGCTAGGGTCCTGGAAGCCATTTGTCTTTCCTGCTAAGTCTATTTTGGTGAGCTTTGTGAATAATGTTTCTTTCTTTGATATTGCTTGCTCACACGATTGCACAATTAGGTACAGGTTCTTCACTCTCTGTTTCCAACATGCTTCTAATTGAGTGAGCCTTTTTTTGGATGGGATATCATGTTGTGTTCTTCTCGTCTCTGGCATGTTGTTGACATGAAAGGTGAAAGGGATGACCGAGTGCACATAGAAAGCTTCTTCATTCTTTAAATCTGTCTGCAGAAGTAGGAGCAAGTTATGTGCCCTGCTCCCTAGGGAATCCATATTCTATGATGTTTCCCAGGCCTTGGAAATCAGTTCTATTCTTTTGTTGATATTTTTCTCGACATATCGTCTACAGGCTGGAGGACCCTTTTAGATTTGTTGTACGGGTGCACATAGTCACAAGCATGGATCTTTCAAAGGAACTGCCAAGCAATGGCATAGGAAACAAAGCTTCCTCTAATTCCTTAATCCGGTTCTTTAGTCTGGCATTTTCGACTTCAATGACTCCAACGAAATCATGAAAAGCATCTCCCGTTTCCTTGTGAAGTTTGGAGATTTTGGATGTGTGCATATTGGCAAGGTCAAGTTTTGAAAGATGTTTTCTTTTCTTATTTTTTACATCTCTTTTTTCAATGATTAATTTTTTTGATTCGGTTTCGAAAACAACGCTCTGGGATACAAAGGATTCATCTTTGTAAAAAATGTCGGTACCAACCATGTCCATTGAGAAGGCATGCTGAATTGCGTGTGTTCGACAACACGGGTATTCCAACAGAGGACGAACACCTTCAGTAACCACTCGCATAACCAGATCAAAGATCAACACACTGATGTTTTCACGTGGTAAAACCCCTATGAGGAAACATCCACGACCCTAGCCAACGCATCCACTTGGAGTAGTTTATTAATGCAAAGAAAAAGATTACAAAGAGATTTTACAAGAGAGTTTCTCACAATCGATTAGCGGCAAATCACCCTCCATGCTCTTTAAATAGATATCATGGACCAATCGGGTGTTAAGACACGAATCAATGGTCATTAAGATCAAGGAGAGTATGAACCGTTAGATCACTCTATGTTGGGAACATATCGTGACCATCGGATTTCCAGACTACAAATGCATAGTAATGAATACTAAAGAAACACACTGGAAAACACACTTTTACCTAATGACACAATAGACCAAGTAGATCTTACTAACTCCTAAGTGTATAAATATCCTAACATCCCCCCTTAAGAGCAACTTGGGATAGGATTGAAGGATTTACAATAGTGACAAAATAGAAGAAGGAAGGAGGCATTAGAGCCTATCCCCCTTTAATGACAACTTCCTGAACTCCTAACATAGATCAAATTTTGGAAAACTTCGCTTCTGTAAGAGACTTTGTGAAAATGTCTGCAACTTGATCTTCTGTAGGGAAAAAGAGCACTTCAATAACTTGATCATGAATGAGCTTTCTAATGAAGTGAATGTGTAGCTCGATGTGTTTTCTACGTTGATGTTGAAATGGGTATTTGGCGAGATTGATGGAACTTTGATTGTCACACCAAAGGGTGGGCGGATGCTGGTGCTGGAATCCAAACTCTGAAAGGATTTGTCGAAGCCACAGGGCGTCCTGACTTGCATATATCGTTGCTCGATACTCTACTTATGCTGAAGAAAGTGCAATAGACTGTTGTTTATTATAGGCCCAAGTGGTATTAGGGTGACTCTTTCTTCTTTGGGTATTAGGGTGAGGAAAATGGAATTCAGTGCTGGAAGAAATTTGCCTGAGCTGTGTGATTCCTCCACCAGCTGCAACACTACCTCCCTTAACATTGGCCAACAAGAGTGGAAGAAGTCTGTTGTGAAACCATATGGACCTAAATCCTTTCCTATGGGTAACTCCTGAATAGCCTGATCCACTTCTGCTTGAGTTATTGGTGTCATGAGAACCTCATTATGTTCCTAGGTGATTATAGTTGGGATATTTTGGGTCACCCACTCTATTGTTGAGGTGCGGTCCACCTTGGGTTCTAAGAGGAGATCCTTGTAGAAGTCTGTCAGCTCGTGCAATATTTCCTAATGATTTAATAGGGTGTTTCCTTGCGAGTCATCCAGCTTCGTGATGCAATTCATAAGGTGTTTGTGGATCATAGAACGGTGGAAGAATTTGGTGTTTTTCTCTCCCTCATTGATCCATTGAACCCGAGATTTCTGTCTCCAAAGGATTTATTCCTTCTTGTGTCTTTCTTCTAGTTGCCTTTTGATTTCACTCTCCTCCCGTTGCTGAGTGATTGTGTATCCTGCGTGAATGAAATGTCCTTAAAGGTTCTCTAGTTTTTGTTCTAGTATTTTCCTTTCTTGGAAAATGTTCCCAAAGACTTATTTGTTCCATTTAATCACCTGTTGTTTAAAATGTTTGAGTTTTTTATGGAAGCAATACATTTTGTACCTCTTTGTGTTTCCACAGTGCTCCACCAATGATGGGTTAACTCCTGGAAATTTGGATGGGAGAGACAAAAAATTTCAAATCTGAAGGGTTTAAGATTGGGGGTGGCAATAGTGTCATCCTAGAGCTAAACGACCAGTGGTCTGAACCTGCCTTCAGGAGGATTTTGGAATCTACTAGGGGGGCTTCCAAAAGGAGGGTTTCTGAGATGAGGAAGCGATTAAGCCTACATGTTATTTGTTGGTGACCTGATATTTTGTTGGTCCAGGTGTAGGTGCCATTGCTATTCTCAATATCTACCAGTTTGAGGTTCTCTATGAGTTCCTGGAATTTTGTGCTATCCTGCTCCAGGTGCATTTTTCCCCCTCGCTTCTCCTCCATTATCCATCGCTTGTCCTCTGCTAAGGAGCCTAGGTAAGCCATGCTTTGAAGAAAGGAATCTTTGTCTTGGTTGTTCTGTGGTCCATAGGCATTTGTGATCATTCCTTCCTTGTCCAAACCGATGGCTCTGTAGTGCATTGTGATGGTGCACAGAGTGGAGAAGCCTTGATCAAGGATGACTGTAGCAGGATTTCATAGGATGGCCAGGCCTCCTGAAACCCATTTTGAGTTTGTTTGATAGGATTCACAATTATGCCAACATCTTTTGATGATATCTTCTATAGTTTTCCCTACACATTTTGTCTCTTGTATCAGGAATATATCAAGGTCTTCCATTTTGATGCAATTTCAGAGAATCCTTCATATAGATCTTCCATTTAGGCCTCTGATATTCCAGGTGAGGATCTTCATAGTTAACAATTTGGTGGGTGGGAAAAGGAGTTTTTTGAGAGCCTGTGAATTTGTCCCGAGTTGATCATATAGTTTCTTGCCTCCTTTATTAGCTGATGAGCTGATTTTCTGTCTCGTCCCTTTTTTTCTCTTGGGTGTTTTCTTGGATCTTGGTTGGTCTGTGATGATCCCCAACCTAGATGTAGCCCCTGCTGATGAGTTCATAAATACTTTGTGAACTTTATTGAGTTGGTCCTCTAGTAAGGTTTGAAGATCATTCTTGTTGAGTTCTTTTTCTAACTTATCTAGGTCGATTTCTGCTAGGTCCTGCTCATCCATTTCCATGACTGTGTCTTCCTCTCTTTCTTGTTCTTTTCCCGAGACTGGGTGAGTCTGTAGATCTGCTTGGTTTGCTAGGGTTTGATACTCTTGTGACCACTAATCTTCGTTGTGCTTGCTGGGATCTTTCCCCACGGTCTTGTGGGGGTTTTACACCTCCTCTGCCTCTGGGAGGTGGTTGAGGGCTTCAAATGAATTATTATTTGGGTTCTTTTTTCTGTTGTTGGTTGTGGGCTTCTTCTGCACTTGTTTTCTTTGATTTTGAACATGGGTAAATCCTTCCTTTAATTTCTCTTCATCTTCCCTCTTGGGGGGGGGCATTGAGAGGGCAATCTCTAAAAATTTGTCCATGTTCATGGCATTTTTGACATCTGAAAGGAATGTGTTCATAGTCTATGGTTTGGGCCCATTCCTCGTATTGGTATTCTAAGGTAACTATGCATGGAAGAGCTTTGGAGATGTTTATATAGACACATATCCTTGCGTAAGAGGTGTATTTTCTCTGTTTGGTAGCTTCAAAAGATTTGACATATATACCCAGGATGTTGTCTATGCCCAATAAAATTTCCTCTAACCAAAATTCTTGAGGTAGGGAATAGAGGTGAATCCATACCGGTGTGTATGCGAAGTTTTCCTTTTCTGGGTAGAAGCGGTCTATCCAGAAATGGAGGTAGAGGCCAGTCGAATTGTAGAAATATGATCCCCCTTCAAAGATCCTATCCTTGTTCTACAAGTTGTAGAATATTACTGTGAAGAAACCTTTGTAGCTCAGTTGGAGCTCATAGTCTCCCTTGGGGTTCCACCACGCCTTGATCCAACGAGTTAGGTCCTTTTTTGAGGGCCATACACCTAGGAATTTTCCTATGAGGGCATGGTCTCTCATTAACTACGTATGCTCCCCTATCCTAGTGGTTTTGATGATGTACTTGGGCACAACCGTGGCTTGGGGGATACATTTTTCGAGTATCCAGACTCGAGCTACTTTTGGATGCGAGGACTCAACATCCAAGTTCGATTCTTTGCTTATATCCATCTCTTCCTGAAGATATTGGTCTGATAAGTGCAATGGTGGCTCAAAGTATGGTCAACATGCTCACGAGTTCTTCGGATCATTGACGACGACGTTACGGTAAGAGGGGGATTTCGCCCCCCGCATTCTTCTGTGGTGGTCAGTGCCGAGGTACAGAGGCGATTAAAGGCGTGCAAAGGAGTTCATAAGTGGTCAGGGTGGGAGGGTAGCTGGTGCATGTGAACCCTAACCTTGTAGAGGTCACACCGTTCTCTCCCACAAAATTCAAGTTCAACAGTAGTTTAGTTGCATATAATTGGATGTGAAGTTTGAGATATTTATTGCCAATGTGGAAGCAATATTGTTAGTAATATAGTCTACATTAAATCCATTTCAGTATATGTTATTAAGAAAATTGCAACACTTCTCCTCTCTTAAGTGTTAGTGAATTAAATTTACTATGAGTGACCATTCATGGTTTGTTTTTATATATATAAATTGCAAATGCATGTGCACCATAAAGAGCTTGTAAAGCTCATAGAGCTAATAGGCAAGCAAGGGCAAGGCGGTAAGATGCTTTGTGGATTTGGATACCATTCTCCATTGCCAAGTTTTTGATCATGCTACTAGAAATGCTTTCCCTATGCATTCATTCTATCAATTTCTAATCTATCATGTTTCTACAATGGTCATATTTTTCCATGAGAGCAAGAAAAAATCAATGAAGATTAGTTAGTATGCTAGACAAGAGAATAAAAAAAAAGGCACGAGAATGAGAAAACTTATAGGGTTCGTCCATTCCACCTTAATCATTTTAGTTCTAATATGAAGCTTTAGATGTGTAAGTAAAAACATATCCCTATATTTCTACATTTTCAAACATCAATATGGGTTAGAGATCAATGAATTTTGGAGTATTGTTTTTTATATGCATAATGTTTGATAGCAATGAATTTTACAGAGAGATCACATCTAAATTAGGATTGGTTATGGTTGGGAGGTGGTTGGTGGGAGGTAATGGAGGTCAACGATAAGGGGAAACATTGACAATAAGGAGGATGGTGCTTGTGGCAATATAAGGGTATTGACAAGGGAGTCAAATTTGTCGACAAGGGATTTAAAGGAGGTCATTCTAAGGTGGAGTATGTAGGGTTGCATGGGAGTAGTAAAGGCCATGAGTCAAAGCGTGTACACATGACCTATGAGTGATAAGGGAAAAAAAATATTGTAGAGGAGTATGGTGGTAGTGATAAAGGTGTAGCTGATAGGAAAAGAACCAAGACACCAAAAAAAACAGCGTGCAAAAAATTGAAATTTATTAGTAAAATTTGAAAATTATAAGAAAAATTCGAAACAAAACTTATAAAACCCTCGAGTAATTTAGATAATTTGCACATATGGAGAAACTAGAACCTAATTTTCATGAAACAAGAAGCATTCCTGGATAATTTGGTTTCTTTGGATACAATCATGTAATTGAATATGCTGCAAAAAACCCCTGAATGTGTGGATTTGAAAAGTTCCCACTTGACCAGTTTGCAAACGTCGTTGATCTAACCCATTCAATAATCAAAGTTTACTCTAAAATCACTCTAATGTCATGTTCAAAATTATGTATGGTGACAATATCCTATCATAACAACAAACTCACAAATGACATAGGATATACGTGGTTAAACCCTCAAAAGGAAACATCCATGGAGAAAAAATGACGAACATAATTATTTCTCAATCAAATCTCTTGTACAATGAGGACCCATGCCCTTTCTTTATAGAGAATAGGCTGCAAGAAACCTACTCATTTAATTTTATCTCATTAAGAAACAACTAGAAGATTCCCCAAGTTAATCTTACTTAAACATGGAATCCATGTTTGCATCAGTGTTATTAAAGTTGTTTCGGTTAAGAAAAAAACTACTCTGTTTAACAGGTTTGGAGGCAAATACGGCCCAATTAGTGCCACAAAATCGCTTTTGGTCGGTTCTGTATTGAATCGACCATTTTCACCAATCCGATTGGTTTCGTACAAAACCGACTAGTTCAACACATTATCTGTACAACACGTCATGGATCCACAAAGTAAAAGTGGAATTATACTTTATCTTTCATTTTCATGACATTCTCCTTTATTTTTCATTTTCATGACATTCTCCTTTATTTTTCATTTTCATCCTTTTACTTAAATTTTTAACATTACCATTAATTGTTTCGGGATGTTTGAGAGTGATCCCAACCTCATTGGAATTCATATGGAGAAAATAGAATTTTAGGTCTCATTCAAAATTCAACAGACTTAACAGTTTTCAAGAGTTCAAGATTGGCATGATTACAACGTTTCCATTGGATTCTATCATGTATGATAGTATGGAACTGACATTTAATCAAGAGCACAAAGCCCTATATGTACCTCGATGTTGGTGACATTGATTGTTGAACTCTTATGTCACGACCCTAGTAAAAATGTACCCTTCACTCAAGTAAAATTACTTATCAGGCATGTTAATGTTTTTCTATCTTATTTTAATGCTTAGAGGGTGACATAACATGCCTTTCTATCTTATTTTAATGCTTAGAGGGTGACATAACATGCCTTTCTATCTTATTTTAATCCTTAGAGGGTGACATTGATGATGAGGATCCTAATATAGGTAATGATCTTGATGATATGTAGTTATTTGTTGTAGCATGATATTTTTTGGACTCTAGAGGCCATTTAAAGCCTCGTTGTTGATGTATTTTGGTTTAGAGGTGGATTGCACTGAATGCTAT
>ML785471.1:167889-181765 GCA_009831015.1 Picea engelmannii
TGATGAGGATCCTAATATAGGTAATGATCTTGATGATATGTAGTTATTTGTTGTAGCATGATATTTTTTGGACTCTAGAGGCCATTTAAAGCCTCGTTGTTGATGTATTTTGGTTTAGAGGTGGATTGCACTGAATGCTATTTCCGTTATATGCACTCTTAATTGCTATATAAATGAGAAACTTTGCATATATGTGTATAAATCATTTGGATTCATATGGATGCACATGAATATATATGGTTTTTTTTCAAAATTTGAATATTTTATGTAGTTTTTGCTCAACAATTTTTTTCAGTTTTTTTGTTCAGTTTGGTTTCGCATTTTTTGGGTCGACTGGTCTGGTTCGGTTTCTGGTTCTAATAACATTGGTCTGCATGGATAGATAAATATAAACTTGATTTTGATAAATGCGCTTATGGATAACTACACAGATATTTAGTGTGCATAATTTATTTATTGGATGTGTACAAAAAATTAAATAATGTGCACATAATTATGCACCAACAACATAATGATAAAGTCTTCTATAAGTGAATTTGTTACATTCCATTAAAATTTCCTCATATTGTCTCTTCCTTCTCTCATTCAAAAACACCTAGAGGCAAAAGGAGCATTTCTACTCGTGAATGGGGAAATGATACTCGAAGAACTTCATAGTGTTTCAACAAACTTCATTGAGATGAATCATGAAACATAACATGGAGTGAAAAATAAATTTAATATTAGCAATCCAACACGTTATCGAAAAAAAACACTATACTTCCTTTTTATTACACATCTACCCTAAATTCACTTTGATGTTTCCTCCCCCTACTTTGAACTATATTACTTATATTTATTCACAACAAACGATAAACGATACTTCGTGTAATGATTTTCTTGCTTTTCTAACTTCTTCCACAATACACTGGAAGTTGAAATCCATTATATTCCTCTCGATATTATGGTATATAAAATGCATTGATGTAAGAGATCTACCTTAATACTCACTTTGATTACATTAAAAAGAGTCTTTTAAGAAAGCGATAGCATTCAAATGTTTCACCACCCAACCTTTCATCCAAAACCACTTGCTTTGGAAAACAAGCAAACCACCTATCCCTTGCTCTTTCAAATTCCACGTGTTCTTTGACTTTAGAGCACGAGGTTTATCTTGATCCTTCATTTATCTTGATATTTAAATGTTCAGTTACATATATTTAAGTGTATTAATTGTGGGAGTTGGTTTACCAGTACCATTTTCTCTAGAAATATGAGGTCATACGAGGATTCTGTGTTGGAGATCACTAAGACGTTGGTTGGTTTTGTGATTTATGTGTTGGAGATCACCGAGGTGTTTTAGTGTGACACGTGAAGTGATTTTGACTATTTCCATATACCAGTGAATATATGTAGTTTACTTTTTATGTTTTCGAATTTCACATTTCAATTTTGTCTCCCAATTTACTTTCATATTCTAGAAAACAATTTAACTTTTGTATCCGCGGAATGTGAAAACACGACCCTACCTTGAAATCGATTTGAATTTGATGGTTTTATTTATAAGAATTCTAATTTTTTTATAATACATCCTTTAGAGTTAGAGTTAAATGCATGGCACAATATGCCTTTAGAGTAATGGAGCAAACATTCCTTCAAGAGAATGGTGACCATGTGAAGCAAGTAAGATTCGACCATGTGAAGTAAGAATCAAGAAGAAATTTTATTTTTTTCTTTGTCTCCTTAAGTTAAGGCTGACTCCTTAAGTTAAGGCTGACTGATATATTTATTTTTTTTCTCTATTTTCTTACAAGTATATTTTGTATTTTAAGTAATATTTATTTTTCTTTATGTTTAAAAGGTAATAATTAAATTAGATAAGATTTTTTTAACAAAATTAATATACATGTAGGGGTTATGTGGATTTACCAAGCACATGTGTAGATCTATGAACTCGAAAATAATTATAAGAATTATGGCAAGTTGTCTTTAATGGAGGTTAGAAAGATTCTTGATAGGTCTATAATTTATGTTAACAAAATGATTTATTGATATGAAGAAATGGATAAGAAGGGTGATATTAGAACCAAGATATGTTATTAGGGTTTCACTAGCATGACAAAAGGTTTAAATACTATATACAAATTGACTATTTGGTTTTCATATGGTTTTAGATCACCTTCAAAATAATGATTTTTGTTGGTTTTAAACTAATAATAAGATCTTTCAATCTATGCAAGCTTCTTTATTAAGAGAAGTAGAACTATTGTTAAAATCTAGGAATTGGTTTGCTTATATCAATTTGATGTCCATGACATAAGGTGATTATATAAGAAGTATCAAGAGCATTCAAGACCTTTGTAGTGGTCCACAACCAAACCGATAGTCTTATATTTAACCCAGGAATGTTCAAAGTGGCTATCAAAGGGTCACCAATGTTTCCAAAGAAATGAAAAGCACAAGAATCCCCTTGGTAATAGGTCCCTTGGTTAGTATGCTTTAGAACATTAGCCATGATGTTATGATGCATAGGTTCATCCCTTGCAGGATTGTTCACGTTTGAAAGAGTCTCACACACTAGTTATGACAAACTAGTGGTATCAAGTCCATGCCTTTTAGGAGGGAACTACATGCTTTCAAGGGAAGGATCAAGGGTCCTTCTTGACCAGAAAAGTGATTGGTCGACCACCTTGATCAAATGATCCAAAAGTGGAAAGAGAGACACAACCTAGGCCAACTACACAAATAAACACTCCACTTAACAATCCTAAGAGAAATAGCACACACACACACTACTTTTTCAAAACCTCAGCCCAACTGGATTAGTTATTGAATCCAAAGAAATGAAAAATTTTGTAAGGCACCTTCTGAGGGTTGATACGGATTGATTAAGTCCTGATACCGACCGAAAAAGGAGTGAGGAATAGTTACGCTATCCTCCTACAATGTTCTCCTATGGTGCAAGTTTCCTCATGAAGATGAACACCCTCCACAGGAGCCAAAGAAGTGATATAATTTTTTTCTTAGGTACTATGATATTTCCCCTCACAGTCATCCATGTGGAACCTAGGAAAGGCCACTATGGTACCAATTCACAATAAAATCCCAAGGGGAACCATCATCAGTTAGAACCACATGTATGGGTAGGGTAACAAATCCTAAATATCCCAAAAGCACCAACACCTCAGGGGGCCAAGTTGTACTCGGGAAACCCTTAAATACACAACAATCCACAAATGTTCAAATAAGCAGAAGAGGGCATATGTCCTTAAATTTTCCTCATGCGACCTAAGATTTGATTCATTTGTTATAGGAGTTTCCCTGACAACACCGATGTGATATTGGGTTTTGATCGCTCTTTAATTAACAATCTAAGTTTTAGTTTTAGTGGCCTTGGAGAGTTAACTCTCCAATCTTGTTCCAAGGTCCTACAGCCTAGACTAATTGGTGTTACTATAACAAAAACATCTAGTAAGTTTTAATTAAGTGTTTGTTTTAGTGTTTGTTCTTAACTTAGGATATGGAAGTGAAACTAGTGATGTGTCAGAGACTCTTTCAAAAATAAACTTATAAGAACATTGATAAAGGAAACTTCACACTAATTCTACTAAGAAATGAGTTTCAAGAAAGCATAAAGCATGAACAACTAATGAAAACCTTGAAATACAATATTTTCAATCCAGATGCCAAAAGAAAGAGTTATGCTAATAAAAAAATCGTTTCTTTTCTTTTCAATGACAAATGCACTAAGCAAATGAGAATGAAAGTTGATCTACTAAAATCAAACTACTTTTCCTAAATTGCACGAAAGGAAAAAGAAGAAAACAAAATAGTGTTGTCTGTTATTTTTCTTTTTAAATGATTTTCAAGATGAGGAGGAAACCAAATGCCTATATTAATATATTTTTCTTTTCTCAAATATGAATGAAAAACAACATAACAAAAATAAATATACCTAACTAACAACAAACTAGGTTTTTCCTTTCTTGGTATTGAAGAAAAAATTAAACAAAAGATGCTAAAAGAAAGAGAATTTTCTTTTTATATTTGAAAAACAAAAGGAATGCACAAAAGAAAAGAACTGAAATCAAATAAAAAACTTAGGTTTCATATATGACCGCAACAACTATGAAGAAATTGAGATATTAAGGACAAGACTCATCTTATAGTTATCCAATCTGAGAGAACCTAAAGAAGCACCAAATTTTGTTTTTATTTCAAATTTTAAGACTTTACCTACTTCCTGAAGCCAACAAGAAGTTTTAGAGAATCGGAGAGTCCAAAAGACTCCCCAAAAAGGAAATCCATGGCTTTAAAAGGTTGGAAAACAGAGGAAAAACCACCTCCTATAAGCCATAAAGTCATGTTCCCAATATAGGGACCATACATACACTCATGTTCCCACTATAGGGACCATAGGGACCATCTGGCTATAAGCAGGGTATATATTCCACCAAAGTCACCCAGGACTTGCACCTGGCCATCGAAAATAAATGGTCCCTTTGCGAAGGCATGATGGCTCATAAGGAAGAACATGTTATTTGGGGGAATCAAACCTTGGTGGAGGTGATGACAACGCACTACTTTCAATGAACAACGAATGGATGGTGCAGGGACTCCATTATCGCTGGAGACTTTGTGTAATAGTAAGCAAATGTTGTCAAATCAAATATTGTCAAATTTGTTACAGATTTGTATCAATCTATGATGAGGTGTATTGATAAATATTGTATGATGGTGTGTAGTGATAAATTTTGTCGCAAACGGGGTGTATTGATAAATATTTTTGCAAAATTTTAAAGAATAACGTTTAGGTGAAATTTTGGTAACAACTAGGGAGTGGTATTTTTCTAATATAATGCTTATTTGCAGTGGTGTGAAAGAAATGTGTTGTCATTGCCTCCACCAGGGTTTGATTCCCCCAAATAACATGTTCTTCCTTATGACCCAGCATGCCTCTACAAAGGGACCATTTATTGTCGATGGCCAGGTGCAAGTCTTGGGTGAATTTGGTGGAATCTATACCCTGCTTATAGCTGGATGGGTGTTTTCATATCTTGTGACACACTTCTACCATGCCATAATAACTCAAAACAAACAATTGTTGCTTGTTGGTTTCCATAGGAAGCAGTTCCACAGGTCATAGTTCTAGAGGGCGTAGTTCTAGAGGGTGTAGTTCCACAGGTCATAGTTCAATAGGGCGTAGTTCCACGGGTCATAGTTCCAGAGTGCATAGTTCCACAAGTCATTGTTCTACAGGGCGTAGTTCCAGAGTTCATAGTTCCAGAGGGTGTAGTTCCACATGTCATAGTTATAGAGGGTGTAGTTCCATAGGTCATAGTTCCAAAGGGAATAGTTCCACAGGTCATAGTTCCAGAGGGAATAGTTCCAAAGGGCGTAGTTCCATAGGTCATAGTTCCAGAGGGCATAGTTCCACAGGTCATAGTTCCACAGGTCACAGTTCCATAGGTCATAGTTCCACAGGGCATAGTTCTAGAGGTCATAGTTCCAGAGTTCATAGTTCTAGAGGGCGTAGTTCCACAAGTCACAGTTCCACAGGTCATAGTTCCAGAGGTCATAGTTCGAGAAGGTGTAGTTCCATGAATCATATTTCCAGAGGGCGTAGTTCCACAGGTCATAGTTCTAGAGGGTGTAGTTCCACAGGTCATAACTCCAGTGAGCATTGTTCCAAAGGGAGTAGTTCCACAGGTCATAGTTCTAGAGGGCATAGTTCCACAGGTCATAGTTCCAGAGGGCATAGTTCCAAAGGTCATAGTTCTATAGGGCATATTTCCATAGGTCATAGGTCCAAAGGGCGTAGTTCAAAATCTCATAGTTCCAGAGGGCGTAGTTCCACAGGTCATAGTTCCAGAGGGCATAGCTCCAGAGGTCACCAATTTTGTTTTGAGGATAAATCCCCTATGATCTTGGATAGAAGATCATTGGCATAGAGAGGATGCCCCCGAACAAGAGTCTCTAACAAATATAAGTAGTTACAAATAGATAAATAACTAACTACCCAAGACTAGAAATAACACCTAGTTTAATTACAACATTTGAAGTATTGGGTTGTTATATTCTTTGCAGAGAAAGTATAATCGAGGTGGATCGACTGACAGTGAAATTCAAAGGTCGAGGTGGTTTGACTGATTAAATTCAAAGTAAAATAAATCGACAACAATTCGAAGAGTTCAACCAACAAGAGGTCGACAGGTGGCCGCATGGAAACTGACTTAAGACTGAATGGAGTTCAACTGGTAATCAACTGCTAAACCGACTTAGAATCGACTATAATATAATCTCGAGATTCATGGGATTTGTATCCAATGATATATGATGATCTGTAATTGATTTTGGGTGCCTTTCTTTAGGGTTTTTCCTACTATAAAGCCTATAAATAAGGCGGGTTGTAATGTTGTAAAATATAATCTTTAGAGAAATCCTTTTAGAGGTTATTGGTCATGTAGATGTAAGCCGAATTGGCTACAAGGTTGTTCTTGTGTAGAACAAGAAGGTATGATGTAGATTTTGTCTTAAGTGTAGACCAATGTTAGGAATGTAACCTTTTATTCTGAAGGAATAAGACAACAAGAGAAAAACACTCAAGGAATGTTGGTTTTCCTGTTTGGGTTTCCAGGGTAAAATCTTTGTGTATTGTGTGTTTTCTTTGTCATTTACTTTCTTGATTAAATATTTATTCCTGTCTTCATCTAGGTTTAGTGTGGAAGTGTTCCTGATTTCCTAACATGTGGTATTAGATCTTGGTTTAACAACCTTGGATCTGAGCTAAACCCTAGGTTCAGTAAGAGTTGTAAGTCTAAAATCCTTATAAATTGTGCATAAAAAATGGCGAGTAGCTTGAGAATAGAGATCAAAATATTCAATGGCCAGAATTTTGAGCTTTGGAAGCTTAAAATTGAAGATATCCTTGTAGATTTATAACAATGAGAAACACTCTGTCTAGGTACCATTTTGACTGGTATGCCGAGGGAATAATGGGTGAAACTCGAGAGAAGGGAAAGAAGTACGATTAAAATTTGTCTTGCAAATTCAGTATTGTTGAATGTCTCGGGTGAAGATTCGTCCAAGAAACTGTGGGACAAGTTGGGGAGATTGTACCAATCAAAATACCTAGTAAATAAGTTGTTCCTTAGAAAGAAACTGTATCTTCTGAGGATGAGTGGAGGCAGTTCAATGACTGAGCATTTAAATGTGTTTAATACTATAATAAGTAAGTTATCTAATGTGGATATTAAAATCATTGAGGAGGGGAAATGTGTTAACCTATTACGTTCTTTGCCAGAATCCTAAGATAACTTAGTCGTGGCTATAAAACTATGACTCTAGAAATACACCATGTATAACTATGACCTTTGGAAATATAACCTGTGGAACTATGCCCTCTGGAACTATGACCTCTGGAACTATGACCTCTAGAACAATGCCCTCTAGAATTGTGGCATGTGGAACTATGACCCGTGGAACTGTGATTTGTGGAACTACGCCCTCTAGAACTATGACCTCTATGACTACTCACTGTAGAACTATGACCTGTGGAACTACACCCTCTGGAAATATGACCTGTGGAACTACGCCCTCTTGAACTATGACCTGTGGAACTATGCCCTCTGGAACTATGCTCTCTGGAACTATGACCTTTGGAACTACGCCCTGTAGAGCTATGACCTGTGGAACTATGACCTCTGGAACTACGCCCTCTATAACTATGACCTATGGAACTACGCCCTCCGGAACTATGCCCTATGGAACTATGACCTCTGGAACTACACCCTATGGAACTATGACCTCTGGAACTATGCCCTCTAGAACTGTGACTTGTGGAACGACGCCCTCTGAAACTATGACCTATGGAACTACGCCCTATGGAACTATGACTTGTGGAACTACGCCTGCTGGAACTACGCACTCAAGAACTATGACCTCTGGAACTACACCATGTAGAACTATGACCTCTGGAACTACGCCCTCTAGAACTACGCCCTCTAGAACTACGTCCTTTGGAACTATGACCTCTGGAACTACGCCCTCTGGAACTATGACCTGTGAAACTACGCCCTCTGGAACTATGCCTTGTAGAACTATGACCTGTGGAACTACGCCCTATGGAACTATGCCCTCTGGAACTATGCCCTATAGAACTATGACCTGTGGAACTATGACCTGTGGAACTACGCCCTCTAGATATATGACCTGTGGAACTAGGACCTCTGGAATTATGACCTATGGAACTACGCCCTTTAGAACTACGCCCTCTGGAACTATGACCTCTGGAACTATGCCCTCTGGAAATATGACCTGTGGAACTACGCCCTCTAGAACTATGACCTATGGAACTATGACCTGTGGAACTGTGACTTGTGGAATTATGCCCTATGGAACTATGACCTCTGGAACTATGACCTCTAGAACTACGCCCTGTAGAACTACGCCCTGTAGAACTATGACCTGTGGAACTGTGACTTGTAGAACTATGACTTGTGGAACTATGCCCTCTGGAACTATGACCTCTGGAACTACGCCCTCTGGAACTATGACCTCTAGAACTATGACGTCTGGAACTATGCCCTCTAGAACTGTGACCTGTGGAACTATGACCTATGGAACTACGACCTATGAACCTATGACCTTTGGAACTACGCCCTCTGGAACTACGCCCTCTGGAACTATGCCCTATGGAACTATGAACTTTGGAACTACGCCCTCTAGAACTATTACTTGTGGAACTACGCCCTTTGAAACTATGACCTGTGGAACTACGCCCTCTCAAACTATGACTTGTGGAACTACACCCTCTAGAACTATGACTTGTGGAACTACGCCCTCTAGAACTACGCCATGTAGAACTATGACATGTGGAACTACGCCATTTAGAACTATGGCCTGTGGAACTACACCCTATGGAACTACGTCCTCTGGAACTATGACCTCTGGAACTACGCCCTTTGGAACTATGACCTGTGCAACTACGCCCTTTGGAACTATGCGCTCTAGAAATATGACCTCTGGAACTATGCCCTTTAGAACTATGACCTGTGGAACTATGACCTATGGAACTACACCCTCTAGAACTATGAACTGTGGAACTAGGCCCTCTGGAACTATGACCTGTGGAACTACACCCTCTGGAACTATGACCTCTAGAACTATGCCCTCTGGAACTATGACTTGTGGAACTACGCCCTCTGGAACTATGACCTATGGAACTGTGACCTGTGGAACTGTGACTTGTGGAAATACGCCCTCTCGAACTATGAACTCTCGAACTATGACCTCTAGAACTATGCCTTGTAAAACTATGACCTGTGGAACTGTGACCTATGGAACTATGACCTGTGGAACTATGCCCTCTGGAGCAATGACCTCTAGAACTACGCCCTCTGGAACTATGACCTCTAGAACTATGATGTCTAGAACTACACCCTCTAGAACTGTGACCTGTGGAACTACGCCCTCTGGAACTATGACCTATGGAACTACACCCTCTGGAACTATGACCTATGGAACTACGCCCTCTGGAACTATGCCCTATGGAACTATGACCTTTGGAACTACGCCCACTGGAACTATGATCTTTGGAACTACGCCCTCTGGAAATATGACCTGTGGAACTACTCCCTCTGTAACTACTCCCTCTGTAACTATGCCCTATGGAACTATGCCCTCTAGAACTATGCCCTGTAGAATGATGACATGTGGAACTATCACCTGTGGAACTACGCCCTCTAGAACTATGACCTATGGAACTAGGCCCTCTGGAACTATGACCTATGTAACTATGCCCTCTGAAACTACGCCCTATAGAAATATGACCTCTATAACTATTCCCTCTCAAACTACGCCCTCTGGAACTATGACCTATGGAACTATGACCTGTGGAACTGTGACCTGTGGAACTGTGACTTGTGGAACTACGCCCTCTGAAAATATTGACCTCTTAAACTATGACCTCTAGAACTACACCCTGTAGAACTATGACCTCTGGAACTATGACTTGTGTAACTATGCCCTCTGGAACTATGACCTCTGGAACTATGCCCTCTGGAAGTATGACCTCTAGAACTATGACGTCTGGAACTATGGCCTCTAGAACTGTGACCTATGGAACTATGACCTATGGAACTACGCCCTTTGGAACTATGACTTGTGGAACTACGCCCTCTGGAACTATGACCTCTGGAACTATGACCTGTGGAACTGTGACTTGTGGAACTACGTCCTCTGGAACTATGACCTCTAGAACTATGACTTCTAGAACTACACCCTATAGAACTATGACCTGTGGAACTGTGACCTATGGAACTATGACTTGTGGAACTATGCCCTCTGGAACTATGATCTGTGGAACTAAGCCCTCTGGAACTATGCGTAGTTCCAAATGGCGTATTTCCACATGTCATAGTTCCAGAGGGCGTAGTTCCATGGGTCATAGTTCCAGAGCGCATAATTCCAGAGGTCATAGTTCCAGAGGGCGTAGTTCCAGATGTCATAGTTCCATAGGGCATAGTTTCAGAGGGCATAGTTCCATAGGTCATAGTTCTATAGGGAGTAGTTCCACAAGTCACAGTTCCAAAGAGCATAGTTCCACATGTCATAGTTCCATAGGTCACAGTTCTAGAGGGGGTAGTTCTAGATGTCATAGTTCTAGAGGTCATAGTTCTAGAGGGCATAGTTCCAGACATCATAGTTCCAGAGGGCATAGTTTCACAGGTCATAGCTATACAGGTCACAGTTCCACAGGTCATAGTTCTACAGGGAGTAGTTCTAGAGGTCATAGTTCCAGAGGTCATAGTTCCAGAGGGCATAGTTCCACAAGTCACAGTTCCACAGGTCGTAGTTCCATAGGTCATAGTTCTAGAGGGCGTAGTTCCACCAGTCATAGTTCCAGAGGGCATAGTTCCAGAGGTCATAATTCCAAAGGACGTAGTTCCAGAGGGCATAGTTCTGCATGTCATAGTTCCAGAGTGCCTAGTTCCATAGGTCATAGTTCTAGAGGGTGTAGTTCCATAGGTCATAGTTCCACAGGTCATAGTTCTACAGGGCATAGTTCAAGAGGGCATAGTTCCAGAGGGGGTAGTTCCACAGGTCATAGTTCTAGAGGGAATAGTTCCAGAGGGCGTAGTTGCACAGGTCATAGTTCTAGAGGGCGTAGTTCCAAAGGTCATAGTTCCAGAGGGCATAGTTCCATAGGTCATAGTTCCAGAGGGTGTAGTTCCACAGGTTATAGTTCCACATGCCATAGTTCTACATGGTGTAGTTCCACAGGTTATAGTTCCACATGCCGTAGTTCTACATGGCATAGTTCCAGAGGTCATAGTTCTAGAGGGCGTAGTTCCACAAGTCATAGTTCCATATGGTGTGGTTCCACAAGTCATAGTTCTAGAGGGTGTATTTCCACAGGTCATAGTTCCAAGGGGAATAGTTCTAGAGGTCATAGTTCTAGAGGGCATAGTTCCAGAGGTAATAGTTACATAGGGCGTAGTTCCAGAGGGCATATTTCCACAGGTCATAGTTCCAGAGGGCATAGTTCCACATGTCATAGTTCCACAGGTCATTGTTGCACAGGTCATAGTTCTAGAGGGCGTAGTTCCATAGGACGTATTTCAACAAGTCATAGTTCCAGAGGGCGTAGTTCCACAGGTCATATTTCCAGAATGCATAGTTCCATAGGTCACAGTTCCACATGTCATAGTTCTGCAGGTCATAGTTCTACAGGGAGTAGTTATAGAGGTCATAGTTCCAAAGGGCGTAGTTCCACAAGTCATGGTTCCAGAGGTCACAATTCTAGAGGGCGTAGTTCTAGAGGTCATAGTTCTACAGGTCATAGTTCAAGAGGGCATAGTTCCACAGGTCATAGTTCCATAGGTCATAGTTCCACAGGTCATATTGCCAGAGGCCATAGTTCTACAGGGCGTAGTTCTAGAGGTCATAGTTCCATAGGTCATATTTTTATAGCCATGACTAAGTTATCTTAGGAGTCTGGAAAAGAACATAAAAGTGTAACACATTTCCCCTCCTTAGTGATTGTAATATCCACATTAGATAACTTACTTATTATAGTATTAAACACATTTAAATTCTCAGTCATTGAACTGCCCCCACTCATCCTCAGAAGATATAATTTCTTTCTAAGGAACAACTTATTTACTAGGTATTTTGATTGGTACAATCTCCCCAACTTGTCCCACAATTTCTTGGTCGAATCTTCACCCAAGACATTCAACAATACCGAATTTGCAAGACAAATTTGAATCGTACTCCTTTCCCTTCTCTCGAGTTCCACCCATTATTCCCTCAGCATACCTATCAAAATGGTACCTAGACAGAGAGTTTCTCATTGTTATCAATCTACAAGGAGATCTTCAATTTTAAGCTTCCAAAGCTCAAAATTCTGGCCATTGAATATTTTGATCTCTATTCTCAAGCTACTCGCCATTCTTTAAGCACACTCTATAAGGATTTCAGACTTACAACTCTTAGTGAACCTAGGGTTTAGCTCAGATCCAAGGTTGTTAAACCAAGATCTAATAACACATGTTAGAAAATGAGGAACACTTCCACACTAAACCTAGCTGAAGAGAGGAATAAATATTTAATCAAGAAAGTAAATGACAAAGAAAACACACAATACACAAAGATTTTACCATGGAAACCCAAACAGGAAAACTAACATTCCTTGAGTGTTTTACTCTCTTGTTGTCTTATTCCTTTAGAATAAAAGGTTACATGCCTAACCTTGGTCTACACCTAAGACACAATCTACATCATACCTTCTTTTTCTACATAAGAACAACCTTGTAGCCTATTCATCTTACATCTACATAACCAACAACCTTTAAAAGGATTTCTCTAAAGATTATATTTTACAGCATTACAACACGCCTTATTTATAGGCTTTATAGTAGGAAAAACCCTAAATAAAGGCACCCAAAATCAATTACAAATCATCGTATATCATTGGTTACAAATCCCATGAATCTCGAGATTCTATTATAGTCGACTCTAAGTCAGTTTAGCAGTTGATTACTAGTTGAACTCCATTCAGTCTTAAGTCAGTTTCCATGCACCCACCTGTCGACCTCTTATTGGTTGACCTCTTCGAATTGTTGTCGATTTATTTCACTTTGAATTTACTCAGTCGAACCACCTTGACCTTCGAATTTCACTATCAGTTGATCCACCTCGACTAGACTTTCTCTGCAAAGAATATAACAACCCAACACTTCGAATGTTGTAATTCAAGTAGGTGTTATTTATACTCTTGGGTAGTTATTTATTTATCTATTTGTAACTACTTCTATTTGTTAGAGACTCTTCTTCGAGGGCATATTCTCTATGCCAATGATCTTCTATCCCAGATCATAAGGGATTTATCCTTAAAACAAAATTGGTGACCTCTAGAACTATGCCCTCTGGAACTATGACCTGTGGAACTACAACCTCTAGAACTATGACTTGTGGAACTACGC
This sequence comes from Picea engelmannii, assembly GCA_009831015.1. Lineage (NCBI taxonomy): Eukaryota > Viridiplantae > Streptophyta > Pinopsida > Pinales > Pinaceae > Picea > Picea engelmannii. The sequence goes on from ML785471.1 coordinate 181,356, forward strand.
CCTTTGTAACTATGACCTATGTAACTATGCCATGTATAAATATGACCTGTGAAACTATGCCCTCTAGAACTATGACCTGTGGAACTATGACTTGTGGAACTAAGCCCTTTGGAACAACGCCACTCAAACTCAAACTTTGATTGTTGATTAAAGAGTGATCAAAACCCAATATCACATAGGTGTTGTCAAGGAAACTCCTATAACACATGAGTGAAATATTAGGTCGCATGAGGAAAATTTAAGGACATATCCCCTCTTCTTCTTATCTGTGTTGGGACTCAGAAATGTCGTATTTTCATCCACCTTTCCCTTCACTATTCCTTACATTTCATCGCCCAATTAAACCTTCATCATATCATTTTCATAAATACATTTGGGTTTCACATCATTATTTTCCACTTTATTCATTT
>ML785471.1:187215-211318 GCA_009831015.1 Picea engelmannii
TCATTGTTGTTAACTCTTCATATGTTGTATTTCCCTTAGGCAATTTCATGCTTTCCTAGTTAGTGTTTCAATGCTTTCTTAGATCAGTTTGATTTCAGCAACTTAGATTAGATTAGATTAGTTCTACTTCAGTCCTGCATATAGAGTGCATGTGCTTCGTCAGTCTACGTACCCCGGATTGACAATTAAATAGTTGGGCAAGTACTATAACGACATATATTTCGCCTAACAATCTGAACGTTTGTGGATTGTTTCATATTTAGGGGTTTCCTGAGTACCACTTGGCTCCCTGAGGTGTTGGTGCTTTTGGGATCTTTAGGATTTGTTACCCTACCCATACATGTGGTTATAACTGATGATGGTTCCCCTTGGGATTTGATTGTGAATTGGTACCATAGTGGCCTTTCCTAGGTTCCACATGGGTGACTGCGAGGGGAAATATCATAGTACCTAAGAGAAACGTTATATCACTTCCTTGGCTCTTGTGGAGGGTGTTCATCTTCATGAGGAAACTTGCACCATAGGAGAACATTGTAGGAGGATAGTGTAACTATTCCTCACTCCTTTTTCAGTCTGTATCAGGACTTAATCAATCCCTATCGACCCTCAGAAGGTGCCTTTCAAACTTGTTCATTTCTTTGGACTCAATACTTAATCCAGTTGGGTTGAGGTTTTGGAAAAGTAGTTTGTGTGTGCTATTTCTCTTAGGATTTTTTAGTGGAGTGTTGACTTGTGTAATTGGCCTAGGTTGTGTCTCTCTTTCCACTTTTGGATCATTGATTCAAGGTGGTCAACCAATCGCTTTGTTGGTCAAGAAGGACCCTTGATCTTTCCCTTGAAAGCGTGGATTTCCCTCCTAAAAGGCATGGACTTGATACGACTAATTTGTCCTAGCTAGTGTGTGTGACTCTTTAAAATGTGAACAATCCTGCAAGGGATGAACCTGTGCATCATAACATCATGACTAATGTTCTAAAGGATACTAATCAAGGGATATCTTACTAAGGGGATTCTTGTGCTTTTCATTTCTTTGGAAACGTTGGTGACCCTTTGATAGCCACTTTCAGCATTCCTGGGTTAAATATAGGACTATCGGTTTGGTTGTGGACCACTACAAATGTCTTGAATGCTCTTGATACTTCTTAGATAAGCACCTTATGTCATGGACATCAAATTGATGTTGATCCTTTACCTTCTTTTTCAGTGAAGTGTATTCCTCCTCCTTTTGCCTCATTTGGTGAAAGTCTAGCTACTAGTAACTAGAATTCTAAAAGGAATAGGAAGAGAAAGAATTAGAATAAGAAGTCACCAACCTCTATGAGTCATGTTGGAGACAAGTCACTAACCTTTGCTAGTCATGTTGGAGATATGCAACCAGACGTTGTAATTCATGTTGGGGGAATGCAACTAGATTTTGAAATTCATGCTGGAGGAATAAGTCGATTCATACTAGAGATATCTCACCAACCTATACAAGTCATGTTGGAGACATGAAACCAGCCTCTAAAAGTCATGATGGGGCAAGCAACCAACCACTGCAAGTCATGATGGGAGTGATAGTCCAATCACTATAAGTCATACTGGAAATAGGTAACCAACCTCTGCAAGTCATGTTAGAGATAAGAAACCAGCCACTATGCATCATGTTGGGAGTAACCCACCAGCCAATGCAAGTCATGCTAGGGTCATTGATTATGCTGAGAAACCTAGAAGAATAGGACGCAAGCCTACGCCCCCCTATAAACTTTGCAAGGGAGATCACCTTACTCATCTATGCCCTAATATTCCAGAGATACAACAAGTGTGGTCCTTATCTGAATTCCCTTCTAATCTCAAGTCAACTTTGGTTTCCCAACAATCTATTCAACCATTGGTTAATGAAGTGATCGATTCAATGCAATCTTTGACTGATCCCACTCTTATTTTGGGGTATGATGTGTCAAATGATAATGTTGTTCCACAATGTATACAACTGGTGGTTTAGGAAGTGTTCAAGCCGATGCAATATTTGACAAATCCCACTCTTCTCTTGGAGATTGTTGAGTCTACCAGAGTGGTCAAGCCAATGCAATATCTAGCCAATCCCACTCTTCTCTTAGAGAGTGAAGTGTCTACCAAAGTGATCATGCCAATGCAATCTTCAGTCAATCCCACTCTTATTTTGGGGAGTGAGGTGTCTCATCATGTCTTTAGAATTTCCAATTTAGTACCTTTTGAACAAGGGGACTTCCCATTAATTTTGAGCTTGCTCCCTCCTAATTAGAGGATGGTTTCCTTTAATTGGAGTAATCTTGTTGAGCTTCATTTTCCTTCTTCTGCACCCTTCCAAATAAGGGTTGAAGTTAATTCAATTTTTTTTTACCAATGTATTGTAAATGAAGGAGCCTTCACGAGAATATTATCCTCCCCGACTTGGTAAGCTTTGGGTTCACCCAAGCTTATGTTAGCTACGAGTGAGCTACTGGCATTTGACATAAGACCTAGTGAATATTTGGGGATTCTTCCTTATTTGCCTATCACGTTATGTGGGAATCATGTCTGATTCGATATGTTAGTGTTCCAAGGCCCTTTAGACTTCAATATGCTTCTTGGGTGCTGTTATAACCCTATGATTTATAGGATCAACTCGTGACTGAAATGTTATCACTCTAGTGTCTCGTTTGTCAAATGATTTTCCATTCTGCAAATAATTTGAGAAAAAGAAAAGAAAAGAAAAAGAAAAAGAAAAAGAAAAGAAAGAAAAAAAAGAATAAAAGAGGGCATAAAAGAATTTGGATAAATCCCCATGCAATAACAATGACTTGGTTCATACAGTTCAATCATGGCCAAGTCCTTTTAAATTGATGTTGATAGGAGTAGGGAATAAGCTTGGCTAAACTATTTAATCTTAGCCAAACAAATTAGGTTAGCTAGTGAATAAATTTGACCAAACTGCCTAATCTTGGTCAAATAACCCCAGGATAGAGTAATTCCTTAGTCCAACAGTTTAATCTGGGCTAAATGTCATAGGTAATTAGGTTAGAGCATAGGGTAGGTTGCTTTGTTTCAATAAAACAGGCATGATGATCGATATTGAACCATCTTTGATGTTTTAAAGATTTGACGTTTAACCCCCATGGGGATAAAAATAGAGAAAGCTTGGGTGAATCCACATAATGCACTTATCCTAAGTTTTGGAGAAATATATAACTTTGCGTTCATAGAGTAAAGACAACGCATAAATGAACGGTTGAGAGGCTGGTGCTGAGATCTACGGTTCACAAGCTTTTCTGGACCCCCCCCAACCATTCTACCTTTAACNCCCCCCCCCCCCCCCCAACCGTTCTGCTTTTAATGGTGGGGAGGGGGGGTGGGTCCGGAATGCTAATTAAACATCGCGCTCAGATCTAAGGTCCAGTGGTGGGTGCACGGATGGATGGATGCCAGTGTTTTTCGGACACCCCCCTGACCAATCTGTTGTTAACAATGGGGGGGGTCCAGAATGGTGTGATTTCTCTGGCGGGACCCTTTTCTCTACGTGGCATATATCCATTGGTCTAGACTTCTGCCGCTTACCATTTTCTGACATACCCCTGTCACCCCATGCCATCATTCTCTACTTGTTTTTCCTAGAGGTCACGTCTCATTACTCTGTCAGTACATTCCCCCTATTCACCTGTTACAATTCCCTTCACCATAGTTACTCCCCAATCAACACCTGCCAATTCATCCAGTCGTATTCATCATTCATTGTTACCTGCCATCTCACGCTCCAAAAGACTCGTTGGCAATTTATTACTAGCTAACTTATCTGTTAGCTTGCTGACTTGTCCCCTGTGCCCAACGGGTATCCGTTTGCTCAAAACTACCATTTCCCTTCATTCTTCCATTGCTTACTGTGTCATCTCACCAGAGAATATCTTTCACGTCGCACCAGAGCATAGTTTCCCCGTTTTCTCTCTGTTTCAGTCAACCGTCCAAAGACACTGTCATCCCCACTAACGATTGTTTGACTTGCAGGTATTTTCACAGCGATGGCACCAAAATCAAAGAGGGAAGAATATGAGGAAAATCCTTTCCTCCCACCTCCTGTCGATCTCAACAGGATCCCCCTGGCCGACAAAGATCATTTAATTGTAGACACCAGGTGCGAATTTGACTTCACGGATTTGCAGTCATGGCTTAAAGAGGTTTTCTTAGATCAGAGCGATGAAATTGGGCTATGGGAGTCCAACCTTCCTTTGTATCTTTTACCCTAGGCCCACCATTTCCCTGAGTTCACCCTCAAGTTCCAGGCTCATTATCTCCCTGACCAGAGAGCCGTAATGTGTTCCTCAGGAGAAACTCTGTTTTTCACCACACCAGAGGCCAAAAACCAGTTACACACCTAACACGGCTGGTGAAAAAGAAATCAAATCCACCGCAACTATGAAGGATGACCGGTCACTCCTCATCTCAAGCACCAAGAAAATCATTTCTACATTTTTTCCTAAGGAGCCCACAAATACTCCACCAGCCAACCAACCGAGCAAAGGAGGACCAAAATTGAGTATTTTTTAGAAATATGATCTGATCAAAAAGAAAAATCAGACATTGACCAACAATACATATGCTCAATTTTGGAAACATACATCAATAGCTCATCACATACTATTGTCTGCATTCAACACAGAGAAGGGTAGAATGCACATGGCATTTATGCAGGCATAGGTGCCAGACCCGAAAGCAATCACTGACTACAAAAGGGCAATGTTCAAGTTTCATACAAGGGATGTGCATCCTGCTGATCAAATGGATGTGCACAGGCAAACTGGGGAAATGATTTTCTCCACGTTGGCAAATGCTTCTACTGCAGCCACTAAATTACAAGCATCTCTGAGTAATGTCTAGACACAGCTGAAATTAGAAAAGATATCATCCTTTGCAAAGGACAACAAAATTAAGACGTTGGAAGAATTGGTCCTCAAGATCGGGTATGACCCCTCAAATGTGAAAGTAGTTGAGGAAATGCTTAAAAAGAAAATTTTCGATATAGCCTCTCTGAGGAAACAATTGAAACTGCCATGAACAAAAGATGCACAGGCAAAGGAGATAGCTAAGATAGAAGGGGAAAAGGATGAGATGCTCAGGTTGATTATGGAGCAAAATGCACAGTTAAAAGAGATGGAGGCAGAACTGGAAAAGTTATTGAAAGAGAAGGAACAATCAAAGCCTATGGAAGTCATTCCATTAAGTGTGGTTCCACTCACAAGAGTAAGCACAACATCCTCAGCAGAAATTCCCTCAGCAACTCCACTGACAGCCCTAGAGAAGACAGTAGAACTGGCAAAATCCATGTAAGAGATGAATTTGCAAGAGACAAATATTAGCAGACTTAGAAAGGAGGTTGAGAACCTTCAAGAACTCAAGTCTTCTTATCAAACCAGCTACTCCAAGGAGAAACAAATATCAGACAAGCTCAGACAGGAATTACAACAACTTCAAAAGCAGACAGTGGCAAGCAAAACACTTGCTGAGATCAAGGAACATGTCTGGATGGACATCACCAAATATATTAATGAAATATGGCCTATGATACAAATCATGTTCGAGCAGAATGAACTGGTGCAAAGAAGCAAGCAGGTGATTGAGAAAATAAGAGGAGAGTTGGGAGAGATGCCCGCAGAATCCACTGAGATCATTAAATTTCTTAATTCAAAAACGAGAGAAGAGTTAGAGGATTTGAAAATTGAAGATAGGACATAAACCATCCTCGAGGTCAAGAGGGTCCTGACCAAAAGAGGATTGATGCTACAGCTGGAGGAAAAATTCCAGACTATGGACATAGGAGTGCAAAGATTTTTCAGCAAAATTGAAGCTCTACAGAAGAAAGGCCTCCCGGGTTTAAGGGTCATAAATGAAAAGTTAATGACACTGTCTGATTATAAAAAGAAATTAGCCATTGTGGCTAAGGATAGTTCTAAATTCTTTGGAATACAGGGCAGTATCACAGGCAGAGCGTTCTTAGAGGCTTTCCAGTCAGATATCAACATACAGCACGAGATCCCGTACATTTTCATCGTCAAACCAACTTTTGCCAAGTATACAGAGATGGATGAAGTATACCAAAGATTGCTTAAGGTCAGCGTTCCTAGTAACCTTCGATGGGAAGAGTTATGCAACCTGATCGAGTAGGAGATGAGGGGTCCAAGCCTAGTCATCTATTCAATCATATGAGGTCATGCAGAGGACTCACCAACGATTTACCCCAGAATCAACATGAAGATTTCAACACATCATCAAACAGTTCCTAATTTTTTGTATTCTGTTGAGTTAGTTAGCTAAATTTAGATTTCCATGTCCTGATCTTTAATGACAGGATCGTATGTAATTTTTGGTTATAAATACTTCAAACTTTGAAGTACCAGGGGTTGATATTTACGCCCTGTAAGCTAGAAAGACTGTAATTTTTGTCAAAGAGATATTCCAGTAATACAAAGGGACGTTTCACAGGATTCTCACGTGTTGTTCATTGGTGATGTTATTCTTTTCTATGTTAAATGTTTTTCTTTCTCAGTTGTCATATTGTTTTCTAATCTAATCTTTTAAAGTAGCGCATGTTGCAGGATTTATCTTTGTATACCATGTTTCCAGCTTTGAAAGATCTTAATGTTTATCTTTCTGATATTACAATGAAGAAATTCTTAAATGCTTCTTTGCTTTAATTGATATTTCTCATCTTTTCTGATATTCATCATTTTACGACTAAAGAATTAAATGAAATCATTATCTTGCCCTGTGAAAAGAATATTTTAATTTCTGTTTAGATTTCCATCTTTATAATACAGACCCCATATCCCAATGGAAGCGTAAACTCTTTTCAGCCAACTCAACAAAACAACAACAAAACTTCTCAATCTTATTTTATTTAACTAGCCTAATATCTTAAAGTTAAAACATTGCTAAATCATATAGAGAGATCCCTCTCTGAAGCTGGTAGGGCTAGATTCCAGTTTCGAAGTGGTTGGATAAAGTTACCTCTTGTAAATTTCTTCTACTCTGACAACCTTTGGAAATTTACAGAGCGTTAACAGGTGTGATTGTATATATTCTATGAAAGTTGTGGTGTCTATGCTCTTTCGGGTGATACATTTTTTCTCATAATGGAAGCATTGTCACTATTGATCTGCTTTCATCTTATAATCACCATTCTAATTCGAATTTAGCTCAGGTTACCCCTTTGTATGTTCCTAGTATTCGAGTAAAATCTACCCCAACATGGGTGAATTATGTGGCGTCATATCCTCGGTGTTCAATTGCTTCTAGGAAGGAGCCTTTTCAATCATGTTTTCCTTCTCAAGATAAGGTATCGAAAATTGATCATGTAATTTTTCCAATGGGGGAACAAGAGCCTTTTCTTTCCCCTATTGGCCCAAGCGATTTTGAGTTCCTGATTGAGTCTGATCTTATTTTTAGTGAGACCTCGAGCCCTGGTATTTGTGAGTCCTCAAGTCCTAGTTTACGTGATTTCTTGGATGTTAAATTTCCTTCAAATGAGGCTATCATTGAGGCCATGATTATGGATGGTAGACCATGGGAATACGTGCATCATAGATTGGTCTTTCTTCCTGAACATGAGACTTTACAAGTTGACTACCAAAGAAACCCTTATCTTGAGCCTAACAATGGGCTCTACCTAGAGAAATACTATGCATAAGTCATAGGGTTTTTTGGTGCTTTGTACCATATTGTACTTTTAGGGTTTGTTGTTTTCAATTTTTGTATTCCATAGAACAAGTTATTATTAGAGGTTTATATATCGCATTTGCTTATGGATGCATGTTGTTGTTCATAAATACAAGACTTTGGAAATGATTTTCTTCGATACCTTTTTATCACATCCATCTGTTTTGATAGGTAATGATCTCGAAACTGGCATATAGGTTAGATTCCCCCCTCCATGCATTTTTCATTATTTGTTTCTTGGAACATTTTTCCTTAGGATCAAACCTATTAATGTGTGACATAATGCCTTATTTTCTCTTTAAGAGTGTTGTAATTCACATGGTAGAGCCTATCATTCATAGGTGACCTAGTTAGAACTTTGGTTCTAGTTTGGTGCCCATGATGAAGTATTTTCATAGGCTTGGAGCCCATAGGGTAGAGGAGAGGAGAAAACCCTAGAAGCATCATTACACTACAAAATTTTGTTGACCTTTCAAGTCCCTTCTCGATTTTTTAATACTTCTCCTCTTACTCCTAGAAACCCTCGTTTCTAGCATTCTTTCTCACTTGTCCTGTTGAGGAAGAGAATCCTTCTCTTTCCTTGACTTGTTCAGAGCGAGGATTCAAGAGGTGTGAGGCTTCTTAAGTGGCTCGAGTGGAGGAATCTAGACGTCGGTTTCAATGCAGTGTCGCAACAATATCAGGTGATATCTATATACATCATTTGTTCTTCATTTTTAATGAGAACTCTCTTTCTTGTCCCAATTTCATGTCATTGATTCACTATTGTAATCTTTGTATGCATTGGATTATCTTAAAATTGACATCCTGATTATAGGTACTCAAAGTAGTTTAGAATTAGTTATTGTAACTACCTCTATCGCAACATTTTATCTTTGTGACTGCAGATCAACGATGAAAGCGCTTGAGTGAAGGACTTGAACTTGGATTCGCGAAAGAGGTCTTCTTCAAACGTTGGAATTCAAGTAGGTGTTTTTTCTTCTCTTAGGTAGTTAGGTATTTATATGTGTGTAACTACTTCTGTCAATTAGAGATTGTTCTTGGGGAGCATTCTCTTTGTGTGATCTTCTAACCCTTATCATAAGGGATTTATCCCCGAGACACATGTAGAAAGTGAAGGTAATTTTGGAATTGCTTATACCAACATCATTGAAGTTAGGAAATTTCATAGTATTTGAATTTCTACATGGAGTTCATCAAGGGATTCAATAGTATTTGGGCATTGATGATTGAGTGTATGAAGGTACATGGATTTAGCTGGACCATCCGAGATAAACTAATGAAAGAGAATATGAATGTATTAAGATCTCTAGATACATGTGGAGCATGCAAGCTGAACTAATAAAAGAGAATTTTGTTGAAGTGTCAACATTGGTGTTAGTTAATTTTAATATTCTTTCAAGGATATTGTGATGCAAGTGGAGTGGCTAATGATATTGTACTAATCCATGAAAGAAGATTAATAACATATTTTATCTAGAAGTTGAACCAAGCATGAAAGAATTGCAATCACATATAACTTAAAGTTCTTTTCAATTAAACATGCATTTGAGCTAAAGAGGCATTACATGTTATTGAAAGAGTTAGTTATCTATATAGATATTTAGAGGTTAATTTTATAAATACCGAAGTAAAGCTAAATCAATATCTTTATATATAGAGAGAGTTTTTGAAAGGTTATATTGTTGTATTGATACACCATGACTCTCAGAAAAGATCAAAGTTTTCAATGCTAGAACAAAGTAGCTTATGCTACTAACAATGAATAAAAAATAAATTAAGTAGATTAAGAAGATGAATATGCATGACAATGATTTTTGAGAAATTTTGTACAAGTAAAAAAATCTAAAAATCTACTCACCCTTAACATACAAGTGATCATTTTAAATATTTTTAGTCATGATTAAAATAACTATAAACATAAAAACATAAAGTTACACATTTAAAAAAAATTGTATTTTACTAAAAGATAGATATTTCTAAGTTGTAACTATCAAACACCCATTGCTGAGTTCTCTTATAATAAAAATAAAAAATGTTCAATTGTAATTATAACATTAAATGATTGTAATTATAATATTAAACCATAATGGTTTATTGAAATATGTTGATCCACTCACATATGTTGATCCACTTTCTAGTCGAATTTAGGACAAAATTTATATATTTAAACATTCACATGAATATTTATTGTTTCAGGAAAGATCTCATTTAACTGTGAAATATGACTGGAATGCTTTTTTATTGTGCCAATGGATTGCTGCATGTTCAATTAGCGATGGGAAAAAACTCTAATAGATTAATTAGTCATATTAGCCCGTCTTATGGATTCTATGCTTGTTCATAAAAAGGGGAAACACGAATTTCCAACTGAGAATGGAATATAGATTATAATGAAGTCAATGCTAATGAATTGAATTCCAATAATAATATACAAAATTGTTATCCAAAGCGTGCAGAAATATGAAGCCTGCAAATCTATCAGATGAAAAGTATCGTCACAGAAGCCTGCTATCCTATTAGATCCAGTATCCCTCCATGAAAATTTGATAAAATGATCAAAGTTAATGGAGAAAATAAGTGAGCAGCAATGCAACCAACATGAGCATGTAATCAATTCCTTGATCGATTGCCAATCCTGCATATAAATCATAAAAAACAACAGAGCAACGTTAATCAATGAGAACAAGTGGGCATGTAATTTGCTAGAAAGAAAATGAATTAATATTAATGAGCACAATTGATGATAAACTAACTGTCATAGGCACATAGAAGGTGCTTCATATACACCCATCAGTGTTTTCCACTTTTCTTACCATTGTTGATGGGAGATGGAACAGGGGCCGAGATATCCTGAGCCTTCCCTCCAACTATGCCAGCCGTGAAGAGCAACAAGGAAATAACTGCACTCAAAAGTGCTACAACTGTACCCTCCATCTTACCCTAAAACTTTCAAGATGATGTTATTGTTGTTCAGTTGAAACAAGAATATAATTAAAGGAATCCCCAAACAACAAAGAGTGAAGACCAAGAGCAAGAGCAAAAGAAGTACATGGAACACAAGTGGCAGGGCTCGCTGGTTAAATAAGAGGAAGATGAAAGGAAGGGCGGCGTGTGAAAGGAAAAATGGTGGAGAATAAATGTATCGTAGGGCACCCAACCTCTTCCGAGGCTTATGGTTATGCGGTTCCGGTCCTTGAGCAGAGGCCGGGAGGAAGATCTTGCAGCAGAAAACGAAGATACTAGAAAAATGGCCATTACTATAACTATTCAAATTCCCATGGATGCAGAGAGACAGTGCTTAGAGCCACACTTTCAAATACCGGAGCAAGATACCAATCGCCGATTCAAATTTCAACCAGCCTTTGGAGCCTGCCTCTTTACAAGTTCAAATTTTTAAACGGATATGTATGGATACATTCCATGGCGCATGGCATGGCAGTTGGATGGCTCACGGTAACGACGTTTGGGCGAGTGGAGTCGTTAGCCGGGCAGAGCTCTGATATGATCGACGACGGGAGTCCGGACACGGAAAACGACTGCCAACAAAGGTTCAAAACGTTTGTTTATGTTTTCAAATTCCAGATTTCGATTGTCTCCCAATTTACTTTCCATCTTCTAGAAAACAATTCAACTTTATTATTCACGGAATGTGAAAACAGTGACCCTACCTTGAAAGCAATTTGATGGTTTCATTTAAGAGAAATGTTTTTCTTAATACATCCATATGCTATTAAAATTAGAGTTAAATGTATGACACAATATGCCTATAGAGGAATGGAGCAAACATTCCTTCTAGAGCATGACGACCATGTGAAGCAAATTCAAATAGGAAATTTTATTTTCCTTTGTCTCATTAAGTTGAGGCTTATTGATTATATTTTTTTTTCTCTTGCTTTTTATAATTATATTTTTTATTTTAGGTAATGTTTGTTTTTATGTTTATAAGGGTGATAATGAAATTAGAGAACATTCTCTTAATAAGATATGCATGTATATAGAAGTTACGAGAATTTAGCAAGCACATGTGTGTATTTGTGAGTTGGAAATTAATTATAATTATGGTAAGATCTTCATAATAAAGGTTAGAAAAGTTCTTGATAATTATGGGTTTATAAATTATGTTTAGTTGTGAAAATAAATGATGCTATTTAATCATGTTAAATTTTGATCCTATGTTGAATTCATAACAAAATATTTTAGTGATGTAAATAAATGAATAAAAAGGGAAATATCAAAACCAAAAATATGTCATTAGGATTTCAAAAACATTACAATGGCTTAACATTTATCTAATCATATTAAGAAATTACTGTACTACTAAATGATTGCCATGTTTAACTGATTAACCTTTGAAATTACTACATTTAAGATTAACTTTTGAATTTCCTCAACTTTATGTGCGTTTCAATCAACTATCAGTACATTTCAATTCAATAGAGTGCTATCCTTTCAAATCACCAGCCACAACACCAACCACTTTACGGCTGTGGTAGTAACTAGCACAGCCGCTAACTCGCGGCTGAGAACGCCGAAAGGGCGGACAGTTGAAATCGGTGGCAAAAATGAAACGCACAGGCAGCTAGAAAATGAAACGTCTGGACAATTGAGGAAATCTAAATGGTAATCTGGAAGGTTAATCATTTAAATGTGGCAATTATATAGTGCTACAGTAATTTCTTAATATGATTAGGTAAATGTTAAAAAGTAAACAGGGTAACGGATGCATTCAGAAATATAAGAAAGTTATGAAGAGTAAATCACATTCATTGATTTGGGAGGACGACTAAGAATATATCAGCATCTTCAATTGTTAACCATCTGATTAGAATTTTAGATTAAAAGCTGATTAATTGTGCTCATTGTCAATAGGTATACACCTTTCGACGTAATAAGTAATATAAACTTTTGTGAGTTTACTTCGTGACGAGCGGGGACTTTGACCAGAGAAACGTGATAAAGATTTTAGACCATTTCGGCTTGTTCCAGCTCATAGTCGGTGCCAGGTGGTATTCGCGTACAGCGGTGTTTGACGGTGTAATTTTCCTAAATCTGACTTGTGTTGAAGTGATGAAGGCAATCTAAATGCTCAGGGGATACCGCATAGAAATCCACAAGGTCTGAACAGGCTCCGAGCGAGACACACTATTCAATTGAAATAGCGGCAGCAGCCTCCGCAGATTGTGAACATGGCTTGCATTGTAGCAAGGAATTCTCCCTCGGTATTCGGCTCCTGCAGGTCCCCCTTTATTGCCGACAAGTGCCCTTCGTCTCTGTTCAAGAGGAAACGCCCGCAGAGGCTGGATGTTCCGCCCCAGTCGCCGGGCCTGAATGCACCATGCGTGGCCGTGGAGCAGCCGATGGAGGTCAATGTGGAGGGATTGTCGAGCAGTTATTAGCAGAGATGGTACTGCTGAAGCCCTTACATGTGATCATCGAGCTGGAAGGGAGGACGAACGACAACGGATAGAGAATTTGAATGGAATTGTGGACCTCCGCCACGGAGTTTGGCGAGCTCAGGGATCTTTAGCTGTATCTAGGGCAATAGGCGATTCGCACATGAAACAATGGATAACATCTGAACCAGACAGCAGAAAAATTGAAATAACATCTGATTGCGAGTTTTTAATTCTGGCATCAGATGGGTTGTGGGATAAAGTTAGTAATCAAGAAGCAGTCGATATGGCGAGGCCTTTCTGTGTCCAGAAGCAACCTAATTTGACACCATTTGGAGGAGGCCCTATCGCTGCTTGTAAGAAGCTTGTAGAGGTAGCAGTAACCAGAAAATCTCAAGATGATGTGAGCGTGATGATAGTACAACTCCTACACTTTGGCATGAAGGAGGAGTAGACAGTAAGGTGAGGGAAGAGTAGCATCAAAAGAATGTGGACCAACAGTCATTTAACCCAACCTGGGTGTTGGACTTCAAAAGCACGACACTCAATATTCAAGCAGTGGGAACGGGAGTCTGAGTCTTTCCTTATTTTATGTTAAAGGGAGACACTCACATCCACTTTCGTAGACTACCACAGATTGAATGAATGATTTTTCACAATTATTCTTTAAATCAAGTTTAACGATCATGCTTAAATTACTTATAGAAATTCATGAGTTACAGTGCATTTTTATATACATTTAATCTTAATCTTATATATATATATATATATTATAGTTATAATTATGTTGAAAGGCTTACAATTATTGATAATGAGCACAATTAATCACTTTTTAATCTAAAATTCTAATCTGATGGCTAACAATTGAAGATGTTGATATATTCTTAGTCGTCCTCCCAAATCAATGAATGTGATTTTCTCTTCATAACTTCCTTGTATTTTTGAATGCATTCGTTAACCTGTTTACCTTTTAACATTTACCTAATCATATTAAGAAATTACTGTAGCACTATATGATTGCCATGTTTAAATGATTAAACTTTGGATTTAGCACACTGGGTGTGTTGGCTGTAGACGCTCATTTTCTGGTTGTGCGTTTCATTTTATGGCTGTGCCTTTCATTTTTTGTCCGCGCCAACCGGTTTTGAGTGATTGTGCTAGTAATAACTCTCTTAAAACCCTTGAACTTTGAACAAAGATTACAAATTAAACTTCACATTTAAGATTTAAGAATTTATTTATGTGAACTTAATTTTAATATTTAAAATTTATTTATGTGAACTTAATTTTAATATTTAAAATATTTTTGTGAATTTCAAGAATACAAAATAGGTTGATAAACAAAGTTAATTGATACAATGGAATTGATTATTTGTAAATTTGGTTAACTTTGCTCAATTAAAAAAACAATTACAAACTCTGTTCAATAAAAAAAAAAAAATATTATAAACATTTGTAAAAAAAAATTCCAATGTTTAACATATGCAACTTTATTATAACAATTAAAATAAATTAAAAATATTAATTTAGTTGCATATTATTGGATGCAACTTTATTATAACAATTAAAATAAATTAAAAATATTGGTTTAGTTGCATATTTTTTTTTTGTGAATAAAAAGTGGATCCTTATATTAATTTCAACTGAAGGTTTACAGAAAGACCTGCACAAAAATGCCTGCGGCCGAAGGTATCTACATACACAAAAATACCTGTGGTTTCCTGGGTTCCAAGTCCCCGAAACCATCAAATCATATCAACGGTCCTCGATAGACCACAACCAACGGTTGAGATCCTCTTCTTGACTTCGCACTTCGCGTTGTCGGAGGAATGGTTTTCCCAAAACCCATGCCCTCGAACTTCACTACGGTTGTATCACGAGTTCGCATTTCACGACTGGTGGTTTCTCCCGATTTCGGAATTTCGTGCCTCGGGATAGCGAAGAACCGAGTGTTCCCCTTCTTCCGATCCCCAAAATTGCGATCCCTTCGGGATCTGATCGACGATCTAGATTTCCTCGAGATCAACGATCTAGATCCTCTCTCTCATTTCATGATTTTGCATTTCACGGCTTGGGAAGACTGCTCCCTCCGAGCTTCTGATTCGTGATTGCTGAGTTCCCGAAATCATCTATCGACGGTCGAGATCTCCTCGAGCACTAGCGTTCCAGATTTCAGGATTTCGCGCCTCGGGATAGCGAAGAACCGAGTGTTCCTCCAATCCCCGAAATTGTGAGCCCTTCAGGACCAGATTGACGGTGATCCTCTCTCGCAATTCATGATTTCGCATATCGCGACTTCACTTCTTTGGAAGACAACTCCCTTCGAGCTTCTTACTCCCGATTGTCAAGTTCCCGAAAACATCTGTCGGCGATCCAGATCTCTTCGAGCACCAACGGTCCAGATCTCCTCGAGCACCAGCGTTCTAGATTTCGAGATTTCACACCTCAGGATAGAAAAGAACCGAGTGTTCCCCCTCTTCCTATACCCGAAATTGTGAGTCCTTCAGGATCAAGTCGACAATCCATATTTCCTCAGGATCAACGGTCCAGATCATCTCTCGCATTTCGCAACTTCGCGACTTGGATAGACAGTTCCTTTCGAGATTCTGACTACTGATTGTCGAGTTTCCAAGATCATCTGTTGACGGTCCAGATCTCCTCGAGCACCAGCGGTCCAGATCTTCTCAAGCACCAACGATCCAGATTCTCTCACAATTTTCGCGACTTTGGGAAACAACTCCCAAAAACATCTGGCGATTGAAGATATTCTGCACTGACACTTATAGTCGCCCTCTCCCCTGAGCTTCTGATCATTTATGACTTGGAATAATTTCTAAGTAGACAGAGGTGGCACCCCGTCCGGATTAGGGCCATCCAGTTGAGCCAGCTCCTCGCATTGGAGCCAGAGGGGTGAGCTTTGGGACTGCCTGGAATCATGGAGAATGATCTACTGCATAGAGTCAACCCCTGCATTGGCCACTCTGTCCACTACTTTGTTTACACTTCGCTGAATGTGTGAGGGGGTTAGCATTAGAGAGGGTCTGAGAAGAGCCTGGAAGATGTAAAGAGGGCCAAGGAGGCGCTAAATGGGAGTGATTTTCCATGGATCTTTGCCATTCAAGACTTTTGTTACCAAGTCTATTATGATTTTGGAGTCTCCTTTAATGATCAGACAAGTGAGGTTTTGATCTAGAGCCATTTTCACTCCTTTGATGAGACCCCGAATTTATGTTGAGTTATTGGTGTCGCATCTGAGATTTTTTGCAATGAGGCTTTGTATTTGACCCAAGTTGTTTCTTATGATCGCTCCATAGCTTGAGTGTTTTGGACTACCTTTTGATGCGCCATCAAATTTGACCTTATAGAATCCTGGTCAGGGTGGGATCCACTTAGAGGGCCTGAAGGCTTTTGAAATTAGGGGGGGCTGTTGAGGAGGGGTGGAGTGAGAAAACGAGAATCCCCAAGAGTTGAGGAGCAAGAGATCACCTAGGTCAGTGGGGAAGTCTTCCTTGGTCCATAACTGTAGATGAAGAGTTTCCTGGAGATCCAGGAGGATTGTGTTCTAGAGGAGGGTGGGAAGAGAGGGTTGGGAATGAAAGATTATTATGTTCCTCTCTTTCCATAGTTGACAAACTATAAATCCTGGTAAGATTTGCCAGGTTATGTTCAGGATAGGGCTTTTGAAGGAGTCGGAGCCCCATTCCTTGATGGTGCTTATGATATTGTTTTTAACTCGTTTGGTTCTTCTCATGAACTGAGTGGCCTGGTTCCAGATGTTCTCACTGTGTGGATAGTTATTTAGGAGGTGCTCCATGGTTTCTTCCTGGAGATGGCAGAGATGGAAAATCGAGGGGCCGATAAAACCTCGTCTTTGAAGATTGTCCCAGGTTAAGATCTTGTTCTGGAGTAGAAGCCAGATGAATGTAGAGATTTTGGGCCAAAGTTTTAATTTCCATATTGTTGTTCAGATGTTATCTTTCTGAAGATTGTGGAATTTCTCCTGAAGAGTGTATCCCTCCTTGAGAGTAAAGCTTCCATGAGGTGTGTATCCCCATATAAGAATGTCTTGGTCTGTGATTTTCCAGATTCGCCTTTGGGTTGTAGCTTGTTGCTAGTGTTGTAGGTCACATTCCATTGCCACTTGGAGTTCCTGATGAGTATATTTCCATCTTTGCCAGGGAGATCTACTGGGGGTATCTGTCCACAAATCTGCTACTTTGAGAGTGGCAAGATCTTGAATATGATTTTCGTAGGATTGTATATTTTCTTCCAGTTGAAGGGTTAGCATTTAATGCCAGAAATCTGTCCATAATAGGGCATTCTGGCCATTGCGAACTTCCCAGAAAGCATGTTACTGTATGAGTGGCCGATTTTTCTAGGCTGCATTCCAGATGTTGGAGCCCTGAATTTGCTCATGCATTCTTATAAGTTGACTTTGGTGCGTATTTGGGGCATATTTGCATTTCCAAAGTTTTTCCTAGATCTTTGTTGGTGTTTTGAGCCATCTCTGCCAAATTCTTTCTCCCATGGTGCTATTTAATTTTCCAGGGTCCCGGAGGCCCAGACCACCTAAAGATATGGGCTTGCAGACTTTGTCCCAACTGACTAGGGCCCATTTTTTGTTCGAGTTGTGATGATGCCATAGAAATTTTCTTTGCAGATCCCTTATTTTCTTCATGACTGATTGGGGGGCAACTAGGGTTGAGAAGAGGTAAGTTGGGATGGCTTGGAGGACTGAATTTAAGAGAAAAATTATGGCTGGAAGGTTGAGGAAGTGAAAGGTCCAGTTGCTAAGATGGTTGGTGATGGAGAGTAGGAGAGAATCCCAAGAAATGTTTCTGGCTATTGAGTCAGAAAGAGGGAGTCCCAGGTAGCGAGAGGGAAGAGTGCAGACAGGGGTATTAAAAATTTGAGAAAGGTGTTGTTGGATTGCCACAGGATTATTAAAAAAAAAGAGTTGGGATTTGGCCAGATTAAAGGTGGTGCCAGAGGCTTCGTTGAAATCAGAGAGGATGGAGCTTAGTTTAATTGCTTCTTGTGCGGTGGGGGTGTTCATTAGTAGTGTATCATCGACAAATTGGATGTGGGAGGATGGCAGTTGTAATCCATGAAGAGGGAGGCCTTGGAGGGATCCATTTTGAATTGAGGCCTTGACATGGCGTCCTAGACCTTCAACCATTATGACAAAAGAAAAGGGGAGGGAGGGTCGCCTTACATTATTCCTCTTGAGGGGGAGAAGGGTTGAGAGGGGACACTGTTGACGAGGATTGAGAAAAATGTTGAGGAAATGAGGTTCATTATCCAAGAGACCCAATCCTTGTTGAAACCAAAAGTCGATAGGAGGGCTTTCATGTATTGCCAGCTTAATTTGTCAAAAGCTTTTGAAAGGTCAAGTTTTAGAAGCATACGTGGAGTACGAGTGCTTTTGAACAAGTGAATGGTTTCATGAACAATTATGATGCTATCCATGATTTGCCTTCCTTCGACATATCCTGATTGCTCCTTGGAGATGATGAAGGGTAGAATTGGCTTGAGTGTTAGAGCTACGACCTTGGAAATGATTTTGTAGATTACATTTCAAAGAGCTATGGGACTGAAGTTCTTCGGATTTGTGACTCTTTCTTCTTTGGGTATTAGGGTGTTGAAAGTGGAATTCAGTGCTGGAAGAAATTTGCATGAGCTGTGTGATTCCTCCACCAGCTGCAACACTACCTCCCTTAACATTGGCCAACAAGAGTGGAAGAAGTCTGTTGTGAAACCATATGGACCTAGAGCCTTTCCTGTGGGTAACTCCTGAATAGCCCGATCCACTTCTACTTGAGTTATTGGTGTCATGAGAACCTCATTCTGTTCCTAGGTGATTATAGTTGGGATATTTTGGGTCACCCACTCTATTGTTGAGGTGCGGTCCACCTTGGGTTCTGAGAGGAGATCCTTGTATAAGTTTGTCATCTCGTGTAATATTTCCTGATGATTTAATAGGGTGTTGCCTTGCGAGTCATCCAGCTTCATGATGCAATTGATAAGGCGTTTCTGGATCATAGAACGGTGGAAGAAATTGGTGTTTTTCTCTCCCTCATTGAGCCATTGAACCCAAGATTTCTGTCTCCATAGGATTTCTTCCTGCTTGTGTCTTTCTTCTAGTTTCCTTTTGATTTCACTCTCCTCCCGCTGCTGAGTTATTGTGTATCCTGCGTGAATGAAATGTCCTTGAAGGTTCTCTAGTTTTGTTCCAGTATTTTCCTTTCCTGGAAAATGTTCCTAAAGACTTCTTTATTCCTTTTACGCACCTGCTGTTTAAAATGTTTGAGTTTTTTCTGGAAGCAATACATTTTATACCTCTTTGTGTTTCCGCAGTGCTCCACCAATGACGGGCTAACTCCTGGAAATTTGGATGGGAGAGCCAAAAATTTTCAAATCTGAAGGGTTTAAGATTGGGGGTGGAAATAGTATCATCCCAGAGCTAACCGACCAGTGGTCTGAACCTGCCTTCAGGAGGTTTTTGGAATCTATTAGGGGGCCTTCCAAAAGGAGGGTTTCTGAGATGAGGAAGCGATTAAGCCTGCATGTTATTTGTTGGTGACCTGATATTTCGTTGGTCCAGGTGTAGGTGCCATTGCTATTCTCAATATCTACCAGTTTGAGGTTCTCTATGAGTTCCTGGAATTTTGCGCTATCCTGCTCCAAGTGCATTTTTCCCACTCGCTTCTCCTCCAGCGTGAGAATCATGTTGAAGTCACCCCCTATTATCCATCGCTTTTCCTCTGCTAAGGAGCCTAGGTAAGCCATGCTTTGAAGAAAGAAATCTTTGTCTTAGTTGTTCTGTGGTCCATAGGAATTTGTGATCATTCCCTCCTTGTCCAAACCGATGGCTTTGTAGTGCATTGTGATGGTGCACAGAGTGGAGAAGCCTTGATCAAGGATGACTGTAGCAGGATTTCATAGGATGGCCAGGCCTCCTGAAACCCATTTTGAGTTTGTTTGATAGGATTCGTAGTTACGCCAACATCTTTTGATGATATCTTCTACAGTTTTCCCTACACATTTTGTCTCTTGTATCAGGAATATATCAAGGTCTTTCATTTTGATGCAATTTCAGAGAATCCTTCGTATAGATATTCCATTTAGGCCTCTGATATTCCAGGTGAGGATCTGCATAGTTAACAATTTGGTGGGTGGGAAAAGGAGTTCTTTGAGAGCCTGTGAATCTGTCCCGAGTTGATCATATAGTTTCTCGCCTCCTTTATTAGCTGATGAGCCGATTTTCTGTCTCGTCCCTTTTTTTCTTTTGGGTGTTTTCTTGGATCTTGGTTGGTCTATGATGATCCCCAACCTAGATGTAGCCCCTACTGATGAGTCCAGAAATACTTTGTGAACTTTATTGAGTTGGTCCTCTGGTAAGGTTTGAAGATCCTTCTTGTGGAGTGCTTTTTCTAACCTGTCTGGGTCGATTTCTGCTAGGTCCTGCTCATCCATTTCCATGACTATGTCTTCCTCTCTTTCTAGTTCTTTTCTCGAGACCGGGTGAGTCTGTAGATCTGCTTGGTTTGCTGGGGTTTGATACTCTTGTGACAACTAATCTTCCTTATGCTTGCTGGGATCTTTCCCCACGGTCTTGTGGGGGTTTTACACCTCCTTTGCCAATGGGAGTGATTTTCCATGGATCTTTTCCATTCAGGACTTTTGTTACCAAGTCTATTATAATTTTGGAGTCTCCTTTAATGATCAGACAAGTGAGGTTTTGATCTAGAGCCATTTTCACTTCTTTGATGAGACCCCGAATTTATGTTGAGTTATTGGTGTCGCATTCGAGATTTTTTGCAACGAGGCTTTGTATTTGACCCAAGTTGTTTCTTATGACCGCTCCATAGCTTGAGTGTTCTGGACTACCTTTTGATGCGCCATCAAATTTGACCTTATAGAAGCCTGGTCGGGGTGGGATCCACTTAGAGGGGCTGAAGGCTTTTGAAATTAGGGGGGGGCTGTTGAGGAGGGGTGGAGTGAGAAAACAAGAATCCCCAAGAGTTGAGGAGAAAGAGCTCACCTAGGTCAGTGGGGAAGTCTTCCTTGGTCCATAACTGTAGATGAAGAGTTTCCGTGAGATCAAGGAGGCTTGTGTTCTAGAGGAGGGTGGGAAGAGAGGGATGGGAATGAAAGATTATTATGTTCCTCTCTTTCCATAGTTGACAAACTATAAATCCTGGTAAGAGTTGTCAGGTTCTGTTCATGATAGGGATTTTGAAGGAGTCGGAGCCCCATTCCTTGATGGTGCTTATGATATTGTTTTTAACTCGTTTGGTTCTTCTCATGAACTGAGTGGCCTGGTTCCAGATGTTCTCACTGTGTGGATAGTTATTTAGGAGGTTCTCCATGGTTTCTTCCTGGAGATGGCAGAGATGGAAAATCGAGGGGCCAATAAAACCTCGTCTTTGAAGATTATCCCAGGTTAAGATCTTGTTCTGGAGTAGAAGCCAGATGAATGTAGAGATTTTGGGCCAAATTTTTGATTTCCATATTGTTGTTTAGATGTTATCTTTCTGAAGATTGTGGAATTTCTCCTGAAGAGTGTATCCCTCCTTGAGAGTAAAGCTTCCATGAGGTGTGTATCCCCATATAAGAATTTTTTGGTCTATGATTTTCCAGATTCGCCTTTGGGTTGTAGCTTGTTGCTAGTGTTGTAGGTCACATTCCATTGCCACTTGGAGTTCATGATGAGTATATTTCCATCTTTGCTAGGGAGAGCTACTGGGGGTATCTGTCCACAAATCTGCTACTTTGAGAGTGGCAAGATCTTGAATATGATTTTCGTAGGATTGTATATTTTCTTCTAGTTGAAGGGTTGGCATTTAATGCCAGAAAGCATGTTACTGTATGAGTGGCCAATTTTTCTAGGCCACATTCCAGATGTTGGAGCCCTGAATTTGCTCATGCATTCTTATAAGTTGACTTTGGTGCGTATTTGGGGCATATTTTCATTTCCAAAGTTTTTCCCAAATCTTTGTTGGTGTTTTGAGCCATCTCTGCCAAATTCTTTCTCCCATGGTGCTATTTAATTTTCCAGGGTCCCGGAGGCCCAGACCACCTGAAGATATGGGCTTGCAGACTTTGTCCCAACTGACTAGGGCCCATTTTTTGTTCGAGTTGTGTCGATGCCATAGAAATTTTCTTTGCAGATTCCTTATTTTCTTCATGACTGATTGGGGGGCAGCTAGGGTTGAGAAGAGGTAAGTTGGGATGGCTTGGAGGACTGACTTAAAGAGAAAAATTATGGCTGGAAGTTTGAGGAAGTGAAAGGTCCAGTTGCCAATATGGTTGGTGATGGAGAGTAGGAGCGAATCCTAAGAAATGTTTCTGGCTACTGAGTCAGAAAGAGGGAGTCCCAGGTAGCGAGAGGGAAGAGTGCAGACAGGGGTATTAAAAATTTGAGAAAGGTGTTGTTGGATTTCCACAGGATTATTAAAAAAGAAGAGTTGGGATTTGGTCAGATTAAAGGTGGTGCCAGAGGCTTCGTTGAAATCAGAGAGGATGGATCTTAGTTTAATTGCTTCTTGTGTGGTGGGGGTGTTCATTAGTAGTGTGCCATCGACAAATTGGATGTGGAAGGCTGGCAGTTGTAGTCCATGAAGAGGGAGGCCTTGGAGGGATCCATTTTGATTTGAGGCCTTGACATGGCGTCCTAGACCTTCAGCCATTATGACAAAAAGAAAAGGCGAGAGAGGGTCGCCTTGCATTATTCCTCTTGAGGGGGAGAAGGGTTGAGAGGGGACACTGTTGACGAGGATTGAGAAAAATGTTGAGGAAATGAGGTTCATTATCCAAGAGACCCAATCCTTGTTGAAACCAAAAGTCGATAGGAGGGATTTCATGTATTGCCAGCTTAATTTGTCAAAAGCTTTTGAAAGGTCAAGTTTTAGAAGCATACGTGGAGTATGAGTGCTTTTGAGCAAGTGAATGGTTTCATAGACAATTATGATGCTATCCATGATTTCCCTTCCTTCAACATATCCTGATTGCTCCTTGGAGATGATGAAGGGTAGAATTGGCTTGAATGTTAGAGCTATGACCTTGGAAATGATTTTGTAGATTACGTTTCAAAGAGCTATGGGTCTGAAGTTCTTCGTATTTGTGACTCTTTCTTTTTTGGGTATTAGGGTGAGGAAAGTGGAATTCAGTGCTGGAAGAAATTTGCCTGAGCTGTGTGATTCCTCCACCAACTGCAACACTACCTCCCTTAACATTGGCCAACAAGAGTGGAAGAAGTCTGTTGTGAAACCATATGGACCTAGAGCCTTTCCTGTGGGTAACTCCTGAATAGCCTGATCCACTTCTACTTGAGTTATTCGTGTCATGAGAATCTCATTCTATTCCTAGGTGATTATAGTTGGGATATTTTGGGTCACCCACTCTATTGTTGAGGTGCGGTCCACCTTGGGTTCTGAGAGGAGATCCTTGTAGAAGTCTGTCATCTCGTGCAATATTTCCTGATGATTAGGGTGTTGCCTTGCGATTCATCCAGCTTCGTGATGCAATTGATAAGGCGTTTGTGGATCATAGAATGGTGGAAGAAATTGGTGTTTTTCTCTCCCTCATTGAGCCATTGAACCCGAGATTTCTGTCTCCATAGGATTTCTTCCTGCTTGTGTCTTTCCTCTAGTTTCCTTTTGATTTCACTCTCCTCCCGATGCTGAGTGATTGTGTATCCTGCGTGAATGAAATGTCCTTGAAGGTTCTCTAGTTTTTGTTCCTGATCTGAAAATAGAAGGCTGACTTGTTATGCTATGCAAGCACCCTCTACCTCATTAAAATAAAGCTTAACAGGACCTTGCTTCATGTGTTAAAATGTACAAGATGGTTTATGTGTGAAGTTCTTGGTTCTTCTTGTCAATGTATATGTGTGAGGAAAGGATCTTTTACAAGATTAAATATGTGTTATAAACAAATACACAGCAGTATAAAATGCAGCAAATAACACATCAAACTCACAGCAATACCAAGATGATAAA
>ML785471.1:229510-241679 GCA_009831015.1 Picea engelmannii
GACAGCAGAAAAATTGAAATAACATCTGATTGCGAGTTTTTAATTCTGGCATCAGATGGGTTGTGGGATAAAGTTAGTAATCAAGAAGCAGTCGATATCGCGAGGCCTTTCTGTGTCCAGAAGCAACCAAATTTGACACCATTTGGAGGAGGCCCCATCGCTGCTTGTAAGAAGCTTGCAGAGGTAGCAGTAACCAGAAAATCTCCAGATGATGTAAGCGTGATGATAGTACAACTCAGACATTTTGGCATGAAGGAGAAATAGACAGTAAGGTGAGGGAGGAGTACCATCAAAAGAATGTGGCCTAACAGCCATCTAACCCAGCCATCTAAAGAATGTTGGACTTGAAAAGCACGACAGTCGATATTCAAGCAGTGGGAACGGGAGTCTGAGTCTTTCCTTCTTTTATGTTAAGGGAGACACGGACATCCACTTTTGTATACTACCACAGATTGAACGATAGTTTTTCACAATTATTTTTTCATTCAAGTTTAACGATCAAGCTTTAATTTTTGATAGAAGTGTCATCANNNNAAGTTATAATGATGGTGATGTTTAACGTCCTTGACTTACTTTAAATGAGGATTACAAATTAAACTTTACAATTAAGATTTAAGAATTTATTTATGTGAAATTAATTTTAATATTTAAAGTATTTTTGTGAATTTCATGAATACATATCATATGTTTATAAACAAAGTTAATTGATATAATGGAATTGATTATTTGTAAATTTGGTTAATGTTATGTCAAATAATTTTATATTAAAAAATATTTAAATTCAATTTAATTAAAAAAATAATAAAAATAAATAAATAAATATGACTCAATTAAAAAAACAATTATAGACATATGTAAAACTTGACATACATTGAAATAATAATAATAATAAATTTACACCTTGACAAATTGGATACTTGGGGATCGTCCTTGGCTTGAGCCACACCAACCCTTAACATGGGTAGATTTTTTGTCTCCGCATGTTTCGAACCGGTGACTTCAACATCATGGAGTGCCTTAACAACACCGGCGACTTTAACATCATGGAGTGCCTTAAAAACACACTCACTATTGTTATGAACCTCGGGAACCTTCAAAATTACATATTAATATAATGGAACTGATCTTATTTTTTTAAATTTTTGTTAGTCATAAAATCTCGCTTACCATATTTAATTAACTAAGAATTAATATTATAGAATTCAATCACTCTTATTAGCCCTTGCTAAAGGCTAGGAACTATTGTAATGAGTCATTGGTTGATTATCACTAGTTCAACCTGTTAGCGTCAGAAGTCACTCCTAGATTGCTTGCAGGAGTAGAGCCCGACGCCCATCAGTTTTATGTCACGATTTGTTTAATGGGGTGATCGGATGGGTAAAGACTCAAGAAAATATGGCTTTAACTCAGGAAACCGGGCCTGGTATGTAGAAAGTAAGGGAGGTCTTGATCCAACTTTCGTCAGTAAGAGGATTAAAGGTGGTAGATGGAAGACTTGTGAGAAGGGTGAACAAGATTGCCTCGGGCGACAAGCCTTCGGAAGCTTGAGGATGAAAAAATCAGAAGCCAAGATCCTCTTGGTCCGGAGCTTCAAGGAGCTGAAGAGTGACTCGACTGGATCCTCCAATTCCAAGTCGTTCAGCACTACGAAAATAACTGGAACTGATTAGAAACAATGTAACTGTTACAGTGATCCAACCTACATCATCCTATAACAGCTACAACTCGACTGGATCCTCCAATTCCGAGCTGTTCTAACACATTATACAAGAGATGGAAAAGGGGATGACATCCATAAAGTAAGAAGTCTCAAATTCCTTGTACATTAACCAGAGCGACCAACGCTTCATCAAAACTTTACAATTGGGAGCCTTCCTCAACCATCGATGCTTTACAAAATACAAAGACTGAGTCTATATACTTAAAAAAATTTCCTAACAGCGGCGTGCTCAGTCATCCACGGCTTAGTGTCCTTTCAGCCGAATTCGGACAGATACCCTTCGTCAGACGCCATCGTAACTACGTATGGCTCCTGTAAGGGGAGTAGCTGAGACATTAAGAGCCACATTAGCGTGTGCAGACCTCCTCTGGCTAATCGAGGACTGGGCATGGCCTCTTTGGAAAAAATGGTACGCAGGACCCTCTCGAGCAGACCGCTGGCCAGGCTCTCCATATCTTGCACTTAATGCATGAAGAGAGGTTTCAACCACTGTTCCTTACCTTCATTTACTTAAGGCGAAAACCAGGCTTGAGGTTGGATCAAATGGCACCCAGAGAACGCGATGAACCTTTCAACGAATGGACCCGACACCTTTGGCCCCCTTTGTGTAGCTCTTTTATTTCCCAGACGACCATAGGCTGTGACCTTGCGTTTACTCTCAAAGGAGCTTTCGGCGTTCGCGAATAGGAAGGGGCTGATCCTTGCTTCTTGAAATTGTGATGAGAGAAACTCCGAGGCGGCTTAATCTGGCGCCATGCGTCCCTCTAGATCTGACGGCTCTGAACTCTCCCGAAGATGCTATGGGCCCGGGTCCTGGACACTCCCGACACCTCGCGCATCGGGAATATGACGATGCTCACCTTGTGCCTCAAAATCATGATGGGCGAAACGGCGAGGAGCCTAATCGCGCGCCAGGTGTCTCCTGTGGATGGACGGTCGAGATCGCTCTGTAATACTGCGAGCCCAACTTTGGGCGCCTTCGGTGCTTTTGGGGTTCGGGGTTTCGAGATGCAGAATGATATGGAACTTTTTCCCTTTGAACTCGCGACTGCCGAAAATCCAACGTGACCAGATCATACGCCACATGCCCTCTGGATGGACGGCTGAGATTCTTCCCCGCATACAATATGGGCGCGATGTATTTGCGCTAATTTCGGCGCAACTCCGCTAACCGCGATTTCCCGCCAACTGTTGATCTGCTCCTTTGGGTGAATTCTGACCGTTGAGATCAGACTGCTCGCTTGCTTGATTTTTAGCCTGAAATGGGGCTTTACGTGCTACGCTTGGGTGTTCTTCATGCAACCTGCAGACCTGGATGCTCTCAAGCCCAAGACAAGAATTGTCGCTAACATTAGGCTCCATGGGGGATAGAGTCGTCCCTGTGATGCTCTAAGAACTCATTCTGCAGCTTCAATGCCTTGCTGTTGAGCTATGGAGTCAGGCTCAAAACATCTCGCTGCTAAAAATGCAAGCCGAAAAATAAAAGAAACAAAATAAAAATACATGCTCAAAGGAGCTTATTTATATACAATCCTAAACTAATAAAACACTTTACATGGGGCTAGGTGAAAGAAGATTTCCACCATAGCCATTCAAGCAACTTCCTAGATAGAAGCTCCTTCCTTCTTTCAACGATCATCAACAGATGGTGTAACCGTGACAGCAGAACGATTACACTCTTCAACTCCTCCTTACAGACTGGAGTTGAGATGAAATAGGGCGGCTCCAAGGCATAGAGGAAATGCCACTCCATGTACTTGCTGACAGGGTCATAGAATGAGTGGCCAATCCCAGAAAACTGGCGACAAACAGCTGCCTGTGCTACACAGTTGTCCACCTGTGGCTGAATATATCTGATAAGCACAGGTAGGAGGACAATTGACACAGGCTCACTAATCTCAAGTGGTCGCTGTTTGTTGATTGGATCCGAATAGAACATGAAATGCGCTCTCAGCTGTTCCTCTAGTTCCTCCTCCTCTTTTCCATGCACTCCCCCATCTTGTAAAAAGGGAATGGCCTCCCGATCCTTCTCTTCAATCCCAAATGTAAATACATCATGGGAAATCTCACGAAAGAAGAAAGAACGATACTCTTCCACAATGGATTCCTTGTTTAAATCTGAGACAACAGGCTCATTGGGGGCAGATGCTAACACATCCAAAAAATCTTCAATAATCTCTTCAAAAGAGCTGCTTAGATCATCTTCCTCGAAGACTGGAAAATCCTTTTTGCTGCCTTCAGATTCCAATTTTGCACACTGGGGAGTGGGGAATATCGCCTGCCCCACTAGTTCACTCAAAGCGCCATCCTCTTCCCTAGGAACTTCATCACTCTCATAACCCCCCCTGCTACAGAAGAATGGGGAGGAGAAAGGACGGAGCTCTGATCCAGGTCATCAAGATCATCCTCATAGCCTACGTCCGAAACATCTTCATCCGACATAGAATTGTGGTATCCCTCACTACAGTTATGACAAACTAACACAAAGGGATAAAACTCTTGGTAATAGGCGACGAAAGCTGCATGAAACTCCGAGAGTGAAGAAATGCTAGCAGGGGGTAAAGAATGATACCATTTACGCGCATCTCTTGCTAACGAGAACATGAACATTTTCAATAATACATCCTCATGATGTATCTTCCACTGACACATGAGTTCATGAAACTCACTGAGGTGCTGAGCAAGGTTGTCAGCTTCACGCTTTCCAAATATGGGCAAATAATCACCCCATTCATTCGGAGAGGGGACAACATTAGGAAAACTAGGAATAACAGAAAAATTAAAAGGAGCAAACCTGGGAACAAGGATTTTCTCTGTATAGAACCAGTGGAGTCGCCAATCGATCCTTGAATCATGGAGTCGCCAGGTGAAAGATGTGTAACTTCGAATGTGTCTGGTCCTTGTTCACCATCAAAGGCCAGATCCTAACGTTGTTGTTACCCCAGGAAGCTTCTCAGGCTGAGAAAGCATCTGCTGAAACCTTCTCGAGAAAGCTCCTTAGGGTCAGCTTTAAGGTGTGATAACAATAGCCATAGCTGAAACAGTGATGTGGAAACCTTGGAGTCGCCACAGTGGAGTCGCCAGGTGCACAGTAGCAATCTTGAAGGGATCTGATGTCTGATGCACCTTCAGAATCAGAGGCTCAATGTCATTCTACCCAGGGAAAATCTTCAACTTCGTCCCCGGCAATGGTGCTAGAAAATGTTAGCGTGAGAAGTCACTCCTGGATTGCTTGCAGGAGCAGAGCCCGACGCCCATCAGTTTTATGTCACGATTTGTTTAATGGGGTGATCGGATGGGTAAAGACTCAAGAAAATATGGCTTTAACTCAGGAAACCGGGCCTGGTATGTAGAAAGCAAGGGAGGTCTTGATCCAACTTCCGTTAGTAAGAGGATTAAAGGTGGTAGATGGAAGACTTGTGAGAAGGGTGAACAAGATTGCCTCGGGCGACAGGCCTTCGGAAGCTTGAGGATGAAAAACTCAGAAGCCAATATCCTCTTGGTCCAGAGCTTCAAGAATTTGAAGAGTGACTCGACTGGATCCTCCAATTCCAAGTCGTTCAGCGCTACGAAAATAACAGGAACCGATTAGAAACAATGTAACTGTTACAGTGATCCAACCTACATCATCCTATAACAGCTACAACTTGACTGGATCCTGCAATTCCGAGCTGTTCTAACACAGTATACAAGAGATGGAAAAGGGGTTGACATCCATAAAGTAAGAAGTCTCAAATGCCTTGTACATTAACCAGAGCGACCAACGCTTCTTTAAAACTTTACAATCGGGAGCCTTGCTCAACCATCGATGCTTTACAAAATACAAAGACTGGGTCTATATACTCAGAAAATTTTCCTAACAGCGGAATGCTCAGTCATCCATGGCTTGGTGTCCTTTCAGCCGAATTCGGACAGATACCCTTCGTCAGACGTCATCTTAACTACGTATGGCTCCTGTAAGGGGAGTAGCTGAGCCATTAAGAGCCATGTTAGCGTGTGCAGACCTCCTCTGGCTAATCGAGGACTGGGCATGGCCTCTTTGGAAAAAATGGTACGCAGGACCCTCTCGAGTAGACCGCTGGCCAGGCTCTCCATATCTTGCACTTAATGCATGAAAAGAGGTTTCAACCACTCTTCCTTACCTTCATTTACTTCAAGCGAAAACTAGGCTTGAGGTCGGATCAAATGGCACCCAGAGAACGCAATGAACCTTTCGACAAATGGACCCGACGCCTTTGGCCCCCTTTGCGCAGCTCTTTTATTTCCCAGATGACCACGATCTATGACCTTGCGTTTACTCTCAAATGAGCTTTCGACGTTCGCAAATAGGAAGGGGTTGATCCTTGCTTCTTGAAATCGTGATGAGAGAAACGTCGAGACGGCTTAATCTGGCGCCACGCATCCCTCTAGATCTGACGGCTCTGAACTCTCCTGACGATGTTGTGGGCCTAGGTCCTGGACACTCCCAACACCTCGCACATCGAGAATATGACGATGATGCACCTTGCGCCTCGAAATCGCCATGGACAAAATGGTAAGGAGCCTAATCGTGCGCCAGGTGTCTCCTATGGATGGACAGCTGAGATTGCTCTGTAATACTGTGGGCCCAACTTTGGGCACCTTCGGCGCTTTCGAGGTTTGGGGTTTTGAGATGCAGAATGATATGGAACTTTCGCCCTTTGAACTCGCGACTGTCGAAAATCCGACGTGACCAGATCACACGCCATGTGCCCTCTGGATGGACGGCTGAGATTCTTCCCCGCATACAATATGGGCGCGATGTATTTGCGCTAATTCCAGTGCAACTCTGCTAACCATGATTTCCCGCCAACCGTTGATCTACTCCTTTGGATGAATCTTGACTGTTGAGATCAGACTGCTCACTCGCTTGATTTTTAGCCTGAAATGGGGCTTTACGTGCTACGCTTGGGCGTTCTTCATGCAACCTGTAGACCTAGATGCTCTCGAGCCCAAGACAAGAATTGTCGCTAACACAACCAT
This sequence comes from Picea engelmannii, assembly GCA_009831015.1. Lineage (NCBI taxonomy): Eukaryota > Viridiplantae > Streptophyta > Pinopsida > Pinales > Pinaceae > Picea > Picea engelmannii. Next base: position 236,232 of record ML785471.1, read on the forward strand.
TGACTTCAAATTTCTATTCATTTCCAATGTTTAACATACACAACTTTATTATAACTTTTAAAATAAATTAAAAATGTTAGTTTAGTTGCATATTATTGAATGTGAAGTTTGAGGTCTTTATATTATTAGTAAATTTTGAAAATTATAAGAAAAATTCAAAACAAAACTTATAAAACCCCCGAGTAATTCAGATAATGTGTACATATGGAGCAACTAGAACCTAATTTTCATGAAACAAGACACATTCCTAGATAGTTTGGTTTTTGTTCAGATACAATCATGTAATTGAATATGCTCCAAAAAGCCCCTGAATGTGTGGATTTGAAAAGTTCCTACTTGATCAGTTTGCAAACATCAATGATCTAACCCATTCAATAATCAAAGTTTACTCTAAAATTACTCTAATGTCATGTTCAAAATTATATATGGTGACAATATCCTATCATAACAACAAAATCACACATGACATAGGATATACGTAGTAAAACCCTCAAAAGGAAACATCAATGGAAAAAAAACCGATGAACATAATTATTTCTCAATCAACTCTCCTGTACAATGAGGACCCATGTCCTTTGTTTATAGAGAAGAGGCTGCAAGCAACCTACTCATTTAATTTTAGCTCATTAAGAAATAATTAGAAGATTCCCCAAGTAAAGCTTACATAAACATGGAATCCATGTATGCATCAATGTTATTAAAATTGTTTCGATTAAAAAAAAACTAGTCAGTTTAACAGGTTTGGAAGCAAATCCGGGCCGATTGGTGGCACAAAACCATTTTTGGCTGGTTCGGTACTGAACCGACCATTTTCACCAATCTGATTGGTTATGTACGAAACCCGACCGGTTTGACACATTATCCGTACAAAACGTCATGGACCCACAAAGTAAAAGTGGCATTATCCTTTATCTTTCATTTTCATGACATTCTCCTTTGTTTTTCATTGTCATCCTTTTACTTAAATTTTTAACATTACCATTAATTGTTTCTGGATGTTCGAGAGTGATTCCAACCTCATTGGAATTCATATGGAGAAAGTAGAGTTTTAGGTCCCAGTCAAAATTCAACACACTTAACGGTTTTCAAGATTGGCTCAATTACAATGTTTCCACTAGATTCTATCATGTATGATGGTAGGGAACTGGCCTATAATCAAGAGCACCAAGCCCTGTATGTATGTCGATGTTGGTGACATTGATTGTTGAACTCTTATGTCATGACCCTAGTAAAAATGTACCCTTCACTCAAGTAAAATCACTTATTAGGCATGTTAAACTTTTTCTATCTTATTATAATGCTTAGAGGGTGATATTGATGATGATGATCCTAATATAGGTAATGATCTTGATGATATGTAGTTATTTGTTGTAGCATGATTTTTTTTGGACTCTAGAGGTCATTTAAAGCCTCGTTGTTGATGTATTTTGGTTCAAAGGTGGATTGCACTAAATGCTATTTTGGTTATATGCACTCTTACTTGCTATACAAATGAGAAACTATGCATATTTGTGTATAAATGGTTTGGATTCATATGGATGCACATGAATATATATGTTTTTTTTTCAAAATTTGAATATTTTATGTAGTTTTTACTCGACCATTTTTTTTTTCTTCAGTTTTTTCCTCGTTTGGTCCAGTCCGGTTTCTGGTTCTAATAACATTGGTTTGCCTGGATAGATAAAGATAAACTTGATTTTGATAATTGCGCTTATGGATAACTACAAAGTTATTTAGTGTGCATAATTTATTTATTAGATGTGTACAAATAATTAAATAATAAATACATAATTATGCACCAACAACATAATGACAAAGGCTTCTATAAGTGAATTTGTTACATTCCATTAAAATTTCCTCATATTGTCTCTTCCTTCTCTCATTCACAAACACCTAGAGGCAAAAGGAGCATTTCTATTGGTGAATGTGTTAGATGCCATTAAGATTCTTTCATATGGTCTCTTCCTCCTCTAATTTATGACCATCTAGAGATAAAAGAAACAAGGAAGTGATACACGAAGAACTTCATAGTGTTTCAACAAACTTCATTGACATGAATCATGGAACAAACACAAAGTAAGAAAGAAATTGAATAGTAACAATCCAACTCAATATCGTTAAAAACATTGTACTTCCTTTTTATTACACATCCACCCTAAATTCACTTTAATGTTTCCTTCGCCTACTTTGAACTATACTACTTATATTTATTTGTAACAAGCGATACTCTTATAATGCTTTTCTTTAATGGAAGTAACTTATTCCACAATACACTGGAAGTTGAAGTCCATATTCCTCTCTGTATTATGGTATATAATAGTATATATAATGCATTGATATACATTGATGTCAGAGATTTACCTTAATACTTTGATTACATTAAAAGAGTCTTTTAAGAAAGCGATGGCAAAGGCCAATGATTGGAAGACTGCTGCATGGTCGAATGATTAATACATGATCCATCATGGCATGCCATGATCTATCTACCATGCGTCCATCATCTATCTGCAGCGACGACTTACCCTCTAGGACGACCTTGCCGTGACCCTGTTCCATGGAACGTCCCGTCATAGTAATTAATTGCAACTATAGGTTGGTGAATCACAATAAAACCAAATTCAAATTTTGAATGTGCCAATTGGCGGAAATCGATTGCCCTGATTCACCATTTAAAATTTCACTACCATTTAAAATTACAAAAAGCAAATTACTTCGATTCTCTCACACAGATTTCCAGCAAATTACTTTTGTTCTCTCACGTAGACTTGGAGACTTCAACCTGTAGAATCGGATCCTTCAAAGGTGAAGAGATTGTTGTGAGAGATGAGGATCCCAATGGCTGCACCATCTGTTAGATCTATCTCGTCCTCTTTCTTCTGTATGGTGGGAAGTAAAAGCACGGGGGCGGCAAATGGTGGTCTCAAAGGAATTTCAGGAGATGGGGGGAATTAGTTACCTTAAGCGGTAGTGGGGTAATGAGGGATTACTTACCTCCATTAAATGTGCGTATGCATGTATTAGGCCTCTAACCATGTATTGCATATGACATCACCAAAGGATGTTTAGTGGCTGGTTGAACGGAAGCGTGGGGTAAACAGTTGACAAAACCCCAACAATAGATTATGGTGGGAATCATAGCTCTGTTTATAGTTACCCTTCGATCTTTTTTCCACTATATCCGAGGGTTTTCTGTGTTTCTTGATCGACTCAGAATTTTAGAAAAACTTCAATTGCGCTGGATCAAACAAAAATATGATTTGTTTTTGCTAGGTTGCAAGAAGGCTGCATAAATGTTTTTATTGGTGTTCTATCACTAAGGTTTTGGGTTTGAATTTGAGGAGTTCGTTGTAGTGGACGTTGGTATGAAGAAAAAACAGTATTGATGAATAATGCATAAGTATTTTTCAATAATGTAAGTGCAATTTTATTTCTCATTCGTTGATCCAAGTACACATGGATTTCCTTTATTTGTCTTGGAATGGACCACACCGTTCTACATATTGGCAAGGCCTAAATAAACTTTGTAATTTAAAAAAAATGATATATTTTAGGTATGAAGATTCAACTATATATAAAAAAAAATGGAGTTCATTACCACTTTTTATAAAATTGAAATTATATTAAGAATAGTTAGAATCTTCTTAAGATTGTGATGGGTTTAATATCTAATATTTAAATATTCAAATTAGCATCATGCACACCATTATAGGATAAAAACTTAAACTAAAATTGGTTTAAGTAGAAGGAAAATTAAACTAATTAAGGAGAAATAACGAGATTGAAATTGGGTGTTGGAACAAGACATGGAAGAGGTCAAAAAGAAATTTTCAAACTTTAGTCATACCACTATTATTGACCTCAAAATTAAGGAGCTCAAGGGGAAGATTGGTTCCTCACCATTTCAAATGAAAACATGGATATCCAACCAATCAAGGACAAATGAACAAGCTTCTCAAAGTGAAGCATAGACACAACAAACGAGCTCTAAACCTTATCATAGTTGGGTGGGATAAGATAATTGATGAAAAGGTAGAAATTTATGCATTATGACTTCTATTGCAGCTTTAGAATCTTCACTTCACACTTGAGCTTTCCCAAATCTAATCCAAAACTTTAGCATTATGGTTGATCTTCTATATTAATTTACAGTAGCAATTAATGGACAATGTTTTAGTTCTCTTCAACCCAACACACTAAGCATCCCAAGAGAAAAGATACAATGTGCCAACAAGTTTCAACACTAAGGGTACACTTTTCCAAGCATACACCAAATTAGATATCACTCTATTTACAAAAGTAAATCTTCTCTCATATCTTCTAGATATCTGTTAAATCACTTAGCAATTTTAGCCCTATGTTATGTCAAATTGTCATGAACAGGAATTGCTAGAAATTACCCAATGGGGAAGACAATTCAATCTAAAAATCAAATCTACAATTACACAATTTTGGATAGCTAGAAATTATATATATATAATAGAATAAATGAAGTACACTTGTACATATTGGTAACTTATCACAAGATGATGCAATATTCAATCCCTACGAAACCCTAGCTACGGTAATGATGAAAACCTTAGCCACCACCAAAGATCCATAACAAGAAAGCATCAATGTTAGCAAGTCCTCATTGGCTCCAACATCAAGTTTGTATCACACAAGTTCTCCATACTGACATTTTTTTCTTTCTTAGGGTTTACAAACCTTAACCATTTTTCATCACACAAGTACATGGAAAGAAAACTCTAGTGTTATCCTCGAAATATACATGTACATCTGAGGGTTTGAATCCTCAAACTCTAGGTCTTCAACTCTAGCCTCAACACAAGCACTCAAACCTCCATGGAACGTCACAATTGAGTCTTATTCCAAGCAAGGATTCACACCAAGCTCAAGAATCATCAAAATAATCTCTCTGCGATCTTTTCCCTAGCCTTGTATCCCACAAGAATAAGACTCCACAATCATGCAAGGAGTTAGCTCCACTCTCCAAGTCATCTAGTAGGGTAGAAACCCTATCTCTGCAATAGGAACCATAAGATCCATCATCATCTCTCACATAATGTTTTTTTATATGGTGTGCATGTATAGCACGAACCCTAGCATCACAAGAGAAAACCTTAGCATCAAATAGGATCCATCTCTCCATGAACCTCCAAGACATCTCTCTTTCATCTTGTCATCACCTAAGGTTTCATCATGAACGCTATCACTATAAAAAGTACAAAGAAGAGAGTATAATGATCAATGATCAAAACAAGAGAACTCTCCTCCCTCATATATACAATATGTGATGGAACCTAATATAAAATAAGGACATAATTCCATACAAGTCTCCAACAAGGAAACCCCACATGGAGCTCTCTACAATAAAATGATGTACATCACCAAACTAGGGTTTATCACCCAACCCCCAAAGTGAAATTCCCTTTAAACATGATTCTCCTT
>ML785471.1:271352-303923 GCA_009831015.1 Picea engelmannii
TTGAGTAAGTGATTTATGTCATAGTTCATTCTGAAAATGAAAAATCTAGGAACACATAAAAGTAGGAGGAAAACTAGCCTTCCCGAATTAGAGCATAGATGAAACCCTCATTCTATACTTAGCCAGTTTTTGGATGGCGGGTTCTCGGGCTGGGGACCTAAAAAGTGGGTTTCTGTTGTTCCATGACCTTCAAATAGCACCGAGAGTTTCGTGATGTACAAATTGATAATGGGACCTGCAAACTATTTGAATTTCAAGGGGCTCGTGTCCCAAAAATTTAACAGTTGGGAATTACTTTTCTTTACATAGGTTTTACAGACGGTGGTGGGAAAATGTACAAAAAATATAGTACCAATGTCTGTTACACAGGGTGGTGCACAGGAGGACCAAATAAATAGCATTCCCGAATTAGTTTTCTTTAAAACAGGGGATCGTGGATACAAGAAATTGGAATGTATCAAACTATAGGTTCCTCGAGAGCATAAATTGTACATAGCAAAAATGTAATTTTAAAAATTAGATATTTACTTTTATACATACAAAATCTGCTCTTTTATAGATCATGTATGTAACCCTCATTCTATATAGTGTGATGGAGCCCATATTACATACTTAGGCAATTTTTGGAGCATGGGTTGTCGAGCTGGGGGGCTGAAAATTGGAAAAAAATGAAATGTGTTTCATATTCCTGGAAATTTAAAGAAACATATATATGTGTGAAATATGATATGTCGAATTTGAGTGAGTGATTTATGTCATAATTTATTTTGAAAAAGAAAAAAAGAGAATAGAGATAAAATAAACAGAATGACTTCACATTCAACATAGCTGAAGATAAAATATCCAGGAAGAGTATATAAGGAGACAAAAGAATAGTTTTATTTGGAATATATGAAAAAAATAATAGTTTGTTACATATCGCTGGAAATGTAAATGCGTTTGTCATATAGACTGGGATTGGGGTTCCTGTGGACCATAACAGAAATATGTACAAGAAATAGGAGTGTGGAAAGAAGTTGGACATGCTAGAATGTAATACCTGAAAAGTAGAAATGCGAATATTAGTTTTTGTCGATAGATTTCTACTAAGAAAAGGAATAACTGGATTGATAAAGAAAGGACTATCGCTATACACTTACAGGGATGGTACGTGTAAGTAATTTTTGTGTTCATTTGATCATTCCTTTCCCTGCTGGTTTTTGTGGGAAGTCCATTTCAATAACTGGATTGATACACAGAGGATCTATGCATTTTCTTGTTGGATTTCGTGGCTAATCCACTTCAAGTTCTCTTCAATATAGCTTCTCAAGGGGGCGACGTTGATGTCATTGTGGATTCGAATGTTGAAAACTTCATTTTCTAATTCGTTTAGATCAATTGAAAGTTTACAAAGACCTTCATGAATGTCTCCATTCTGTAGCGAATACCCGACTAGCCAATTGTGCACCTCTTTTTCATCATATTCAACAATTCTGTAAAAATTTTCTAAAGACAAAGCCTTCAAATTATCAACTTGTTGATCAAAAGCTTGCTTGGTTAACTTCAGTGAGTTGAGTATTAAGCTAGGGTTCTGGAAGCCATTTGTCTTTCCTGCTAAGTCTATTTTGGTGAGCTTTGTAAATAATGTTTCTTTCTTTGATATTGCTTTCTCACACGATTGCACAATTAGGTACAGGTTCTTCACTTTCTGTTTCCAACATGCTTCTAATTGAGTGAGCCTTTTTTTGGACGAGATATCACGTTGTGTTCTTATCGTCTCTGGCATGTTGTTGACATGAAAGGCAAAAGGGATGACCGAGTGCACATAGAAAGTTTCTTCATTCTTTAAATCCATTTGCAAAAGTAGGAGCAAGTTATGTGCCCTGCTCCCTAAGGAATCCATATTCTATGATGTTTCCCAGGCCTTGACAATTAGTTTTATTCTTTTGTTGATATTTTTCTCGACATATCATCTACAGGTTGGAGGACCCTTTTAGATTTGTTGCAGGGGTGCACGTAGTCGCAAGCATGGATATTTCCAAGGAACTACCAAGCAATGGCATAGGAAACAAGGCTTCCTCTAATTCCTTAATCTGGTTCTTTAGTCTGGCATTTTCGGCTTCAATGAATCCAACAGAATCATGAAGAGCATCCTCGGTTTCCCTATGAAGTTCAGAGATTTTGGATGCGTACATATTGGCAAGGTCAAGTTCTGAAAGATGTTTTCTTTTCTTATTTTTTACATCTCTTTTTTCAATGATTAATTTTTTTGATTCGGTTTCAAAAGCAACGCTCTGGAATACGAAGGATTCATCTTCGTAAAAAATTTCGGTACCAACCATGTCCATTGAGCAGACATGTTGAATTGTGTGTGTTCGATAACACAGGTATTCCAACAGAGGACGAACACCTTCAGTAACCACTCACATAACCAGATCAAAGATCAACACACTGTTGTTTTCACTTGGTAAGATCAACACACTGATGTTTTCACCTGGGAACGGGAGTCTGAGTCTTTCCTTCTTTTATGTTAAAGGGAGACACCGACCTCCACTTTTGTATACTACCACAGATTGAACGATAGTTTTTCACAATTATTTTTTCATTCAAGTTTAACGATCAAGCTTTAATTTTTGATAGAAGTGTCATCAGACTTGACATTGCATTTTTATATACATTTAATTATATATATATATATATATATATAAAAGTTATAATGATGATGTTTAATGTCCTAAAACCCTTGACTTTAAATGAGGATTACAAATTAAACTTCACAGTTAAGATTTAAGAATTTATTTATGTGAAATTAATTTTAATATTTAAAATATTTTTGTGAATTTCATGAATACATCCGGGGTGCTTCTAAGAGAAAGAAGTTCATGGACTGGGCATCACTGCATCTCCTAGGGTGAGAAGGTACAAGTTTGGGTTCAAATTCCAAACTCGTATCAGCCGGGCTCCTTGGTGGGAACATTATACCAAGAAGTTCATACATGGTACCCAAAAGATTCTTTTTTATACCCGGAAGAATTCATAAGGCAAGGCAAGGATTGAGTTCATAGCATTCCCGACTCACTAACTAAGTGCATTCAATTCATTAAAGAAGTGGTCTAGGACTAACATGTCTAGGTCTCTAGGTGTATAGGTTGTATAGTAACACTAAAGGTCATTTTGTTTCATGCCATCCAATCCCAATCCCGGGTCTATATAGTTATATCATATGTTGATAAACAAAGTTAATTAGGATAATAAACAAAGTTAATTGATATAATAGAATTGATTATTTGTAAATTTGGTTAGTGTTATGTCAAATAATTTTATATTAAAAAATATTTAAATTCAATTCAATTAAAAAAATAATAATAATAAAAAATAAGTCCGATTCAATTAAAAAAACAATTATAGACATATGTAAAACTTGACATATATTGAAATAATAATAATAATAAATTTACACCTTGACAAATTGGATACTTGGGGATCGCCCTTGGCTTGAGCCACACCAACCCTTAACATGGCTAGATTTTTTGTCTCCGCATGTTTCGAACTGGTGACTTTAACATCATGGAGTGCCTTAACAACACCGACGACTTAACAACACACTCCATTATCTTATTTTTTAAAATTTTTGTTAGTCATAAAATCTCCCTTACCATATTTAATTAACTAAAAATTAATATTATAGAATTCAATCACTCTTATTAGCCCTTGCTAAAGGTTAGGAACTATTGTAATGAGTCATTGGTTGATTATCACTAGTTCAACCATTGACTTCAAATTTCTATTCATTTCCAATGTTTAACATACACAACTTTACTATAACAATTAAAATAAATTAAAAATGTTAGTTTAGTTGCATATTATTGAATGTGAAGTTTGAGGTCTTTATATTATTAGTAAATTTTGAAAATTATAAGAAAAATTCAAAACAAAACTTATAAAACCCCCGAGTAATTCAGATAATATGTACATATGGAGCAACTATAACCTAATTTTCATGAAACAAGACACATTCCTAGATAGTTTGGTTTTTGTTTGGATACAATCATGTAATTGAATATGCTCCAAAAAACCCCTGAATGTGTGGATTTGAAAATTTCCTACTTGATCAGTTTGCAAACATCGATGATCTAACCCATTCAATAATCAAAGTTTACTCTAAAATTACTCTAATGTCATGTTCAAAATTATATATGGTGACAATATCCTATCATAACAACAAACTCACAAATGACATAGGATATACGTAGTAAAACCCTCAAAAGGAAACATCAATGGAAAAAAAACGATGACCATTTTTATTTCTCAATCAACTCTCTTGTACAATGAGGACCCGTGTCCCTTGTTTATAGAGAAGAGGCTGCAAACAACCTACTCATTTAATTTTAGCTCATTAAGAAACAATTAGAAGATTCCCCAAGTAAAGCTTACATAAACATGGAATCCATGTATGCATCAATGTTATTAAAACTGTTTCGGTTAAAAAAAAACTAGTCAGTTTAACAGGTTTGGAAGCAAATTCGGGCCAATTGGTGGCACAAAACCATTTTTGGCTGGTTCGGTACTGAACCGACCATTTTCACCAATCCAATTGGTTATGTACGAAACTCGACCGGTTTGACACATTATCCATACAAAACGTCATGGACCCACAAAGTAAAAGTGGCATTATCCTTTATCTTTCATTTTCATGACATTCTCCTTTGTTTTTCATTTTCATCCTTTTACTTAAATTTTTAACATTACCATTAATTGTTTCTGGATGTTCGAGAGTGATTCCAACCTCATTGGAATTCATATGGAGAAAGTATAATTTTAGGTCCCATTCAAAATTCAACACACTTAACGGTTTTCAAGATTGGCTCGATTACAATGTTTCCACTAGATTCTATCATGTATGATGGTAGGGAACTGGCCTTTAATCAAGAGCACCAAGCCCTGTATGTATGTCGATGTTGGTGACATTGATTGTTGAACTCTTATGTCATGACCCTAGTAAAAATGTACCCTTCACTCAAGTAAAATCACTTATTAGGCATGTTAAACTTTTTCTATCTTATTATAATGCTTAGAGGGTGATATTGATGATGATGATCCTAATATAGGTAATGATCTTGATGATATGTAGTTATTTGTTGTAGCATGATTTTTTTTGGACTCTAGAGGTCATTTAAAGCCTCATTGTTGATGTATTTTGGTTCAAAGGTGGATTGCACTAAATTATATTTTGGTTATATGCACTCTTACTTGCTATACAAATGCGAAACTATGCATATTTGTGTATAAATGGTTTGGATTCATATGGATGCACATGAATATATATGTTTTTTTTTCAAAATTTGAATATTTTATGTAGGTTTTACTCGACCATTTTTTTTTCAGTTTTTTCCTCGTTCGGTTTGGTCTGGTTTCTGGTTCTAATGACATTGGTTTGCTTGGATAGATAAAGATAAACTTGATTTTGATAATTGCGCTTATGGATAACTACAAAGTTGTTTAGTGTGCATAATTTATTTATTAGATGTGTACAAATAATTAAATAATAAATACATAATTATGCACCATCAACATAATGACAAAGGCTTCTATAAGTGAATTTGTTACATTCCATTAAAATTTCCTCATATTGTCTCTTCCTTCTCTCATTCACAAACACCTAGAGGCAAAAGTAGCATTTCTACTGGTGAATGTGTTAGATGCCATTAAGATTCTTTCATATGGTCTCTTCCTCCTCTAATTTATGACCATCTAGAGATAAAAGAAACAAGGAAGTGATGCATGAAGAACTTCATAGTGTTTCAACAAACTTCATTGACATAAATCATGGAACAAACACAAAGTAAGAAAGAAATTGAATAGTAACAATCCAACTCAATATCTTTTTTTTGTTTGTTAATTTGTGCAGGACCTGCGATTAACCTGTGGCTTGAGAAACCGTGACTCAGGGGCATCTAAGCCGTCAAAATCACCCGGGGATCGCACCCGGCCTGAGCCACACCAACCCTTAACATGGTTGGATTTTTTGTCCCCGCAGGTTTCGAACCGGTGACTTTAACATCATGGAGTGGCTTAACAACACACTCCGTCACCGACTGTCCTACACCTCGGGGACAACAATCCAACTCAATATCGTTAAAAACATTGTACTTCCTTTTTATTACACATCCACCCTAAATTCACTTTAATGTTTCCTTCCCCTACTTTGAACTATACTACTTATATTTATTTGTAACAAGCGATACTCTTATAATGCTTTTCTTTAATGGAATTAGCTTATTCCACAATACACTGGAAGTTGAAGTCCATATTCCTCTCGGTATTATGGTATATAATAGTATATATAATGCATTGATATACATTGATGTCAGAGATCTACCTTAATACTTTGATTACATTAAAAGAGTCTTTTAGGAAAGCGATGGCAAAGGCTATCCACCATACAACAGCCCAATGATTGGAAGACTGATGCATGGTCGAATGATTAATACATGATCCATCATGGCATGCCATGATCTATCTACCATGTGTCCATCATCTATCTACAACGACGACTTACCCTCTAGGACGACCTTGCCGTGACCTTGTTCTATGGAACGTCCCATCATAGTAATTAATTGCAACTGTAGGTTGGTGAATCACGCTAAAACCAAATTCAAATTTTGAATGTGCCAATTGGCGGAAATCAATTGCCCTGATTCACCATTTAAAATTTCACTACCATTTAAAATTACATAAAGCAAATTACTTCAGTTCTCTCACGTAGATTTCTAGCAAATTACTTTTGTTCTCTCACGTAGACTTGGAGACTTCAACTTGCAGAATAGGATCCTTCAAAGGTGAAGAGATTGTTGTGAGAGATGAGGATCCCAATGGCTGCACCATCTGTTAGATCTATCTCGTCCTCTTTCTTCTGTATGGTGGGAAGTAAAAGCATGGGGGCGACAAATGGTGGTCTCAAAGGAATTTCAGGAGACAGGGGGAATTATTTACCTTAAGCGGTAGTGGGGCCATGAGGGATTACTTACCTCCATTAAATGTGCATATGCATGTATTAGGCCTCTAACCATGTATTGCATATGACATCACCAAAGGATGTTCAGTGGCTGGTTGAACGAAAGCGTGGGGTAAACAGTTGACAAAACCCCAGCAATAGATTCTGGTGGGAATCATAGCTTTGTTTATAGTTACCCTTCGATCTTTTTTCCACTATATCCGAGGGTTTTCTGTGTTTCTTGATCGACTCAGAATTTTAAAAGAACTTCAATTGTGATGGATCAAACAAAACTATGATTTGTTTTTGCTAGGTTGCAAGAAGGCTGCATAAATGTTTTTATTGGTGTTCTATCACTAAGGTTTTGGATTTGAATTTGAGGAGTTCATTGTAGTGGACGTTGGTACGAAGAAAAAACAATACTGATGAATAATGTATAAGTATTTTTCGATAATGTAAGTGCAATTTTATTTCTCACTCGTTGATCCAAGTACACACGGATTTCCTTTATTTGTCTTGGAATGGACCACACCATTCTACGTATTGGCAAGGCCTAAATAAACTTTGCAATTTAAAAAAAATGATATATTTTAGGTATGAAGATTCAACTGTATATAAAAAAATGGAGTTCATTACCACTTTTTATAAAATTGAAATTATGTTAAGAATAGTTAGAATCTTTTTAAGATTGTGATGGGTTTAATATCTAATATTTAAATAATTAAATTAGCATCATGCACACCATTATAAGATAAAAACTGAAATCTCGGATGAATTATCAGGGGCACATCAAGTTCTGGATGTGGAGGCATCCTTGAAGCTTAGGACTGCTCCGTCCAAGGTTAGTGCCCAAGAATGGAGCAAGACAGTGCAGGGGGAAGAGAGAAACAACTTATTTCTCCAGGTAGTTCACAGAGACTCACTGAGCAGCAACACCAACAAAAGCGCGGTGAAGGAGATATTGCGGGAGAGATTGAGGCGAGATGATGCAAGAGTCGATTCTATCAATGCCTGCGTGCAGCTTGCTGCAATGGGTGTCAGCAAAGCCGAGATGAAGCCATTGAACGGTTCCATCATCGATGCAAGGTTTGATGCCAAGGAATTCAACAACTCTATAATCTCTGGGCTGGCACAGGACAGTGAGGAATACTTCACAAGGCTGGGAGTGGGCACCCCACCTCGCTATACTTACATGGTACTGGATATTGGTAGTGATATAATGTGGATTTAATGTTTTCCCTACACTAAGTGCTATGGCAAGACCAATCCGTTATTCAATCCTGTTGCTTCATCCACATACAAAAAGGTTCCATGTGTGACTCTGTTGTGCAAGAAACTAGACATCAGTGGCTACAGAAACAAGAGGTATTGCGAATACCAGGTCTCCTATGGGGATGGGTCTTTCACAGTGGGTGATTTCTCCACATAAATGCTCACATTCAGAGGCCAAGTGATTAGGAGTGTGGCTCTCAGCTCTGGCCACGACAACTAAGGGATTTTTATTGGAGTTGATGGGCTTTTGGGTCTGGACTGAGGCTCACTCTCGTTTCCATCTTAGACCGAAGCTCAGTTCAACAAACGATTTTCTTACTATTTAGTCGACAGGAGTGTGTCTGGAACGACTAGTTCCCTAATCATAGGAAAAGTTGCAATACCCAAATACACAATTTTTACACTGCTCTTGAGCAACCCAAAGCTCGATACATTCTACTATGTTGAACTAGTGAGAATAAGTGTCGGTGGGAGGAGGCTCACCTCCATTCTGGCCTCCGTGTTTCAAATGGATGCGATTGGCAATGACAGAGTCACTATCGATTCTGGGACCTATGTGACGCGTTTGGTTGATTCTGCTTATACTACAATGAGGGATGCTTTCAAGGTTGGGACTAGGAACCTAAAGTCCGCAGGTGGGTTTTCTTTGTTTGATACCTGCTATGATTTATCGGGGATAAAATTCGTGAAGGTCCCCACGCTGGTCTTTCATTTCCAGAGCGGTGCCAATATCTCTCTGCCTGCTACTAATTATCTCATCCTCGTGGATAGTTCCGTGACTTTATGCTTTGCCTTTGCTGGGAACACTGGTGGGCTCTCCATTATTGGAAACATTCAACAACAAGGGTATCGTGTAGTGTTTGATAGTCTGGCGAATCGTGTAGGATTTAAATCTGGTTCATGCCTAGCTTAGGAGAGCTTGTTTATTTGATTTTTATTTTTACTTGTATTGTCTGCCTAACCTAATCTCTTCTCATATACCATCCCCTTCTACTGTTCTTAATATTATTGAAAACATTATTTAGGTTAAAATATTCATACATTGTCCAATACCCATGAACCACATTATATCCTTAGGATAGTGTATCAACAAAAAATTGGTAGGTTTCCTTGAAGAAGCCTCTTCCATGTTAAGTAACATCAGTCACCTAAGGCTACTAAATTTTGGGCATCTAATCCTTTGGGAACAAATCATTTTGATCAAAATTGGTTCCTTAAATTAGCTTTCCTACTAAAGCACACCCAAAAGAAAACCTAGGTCTAAATAACTTCAATATTTAGAAGGATTTCATATGTTTATTCTCCCCCATGGAAATGAAAATTGACTTTTTATTTCCATAGGAGACAACAACCTTTTGCTTCTTTGAGTTATCACATTATTAGACTAATCAGTAGGTGCAGACACTAACCGATCTCCCTAGATCCACTTGGATCTAGAACAAAGCAAGACATGACATGACTCTTTCCCTAGGTTTTGACCATTGAATTAACTAGGAGGCAAGAACAAATAACATACCTTATTATCGCTTCCTATGGTCTTTGTTGCTCCCGCTTCGCTCCAGTTCTCTCGTGCAGCCAAGACCAAGACAACACAAACCAACCAAAGTGAAAATAGCACAATATATTCAACAGTTAACCTATGTGTATGATCAAGGAATTACACAATAAAGTGGAAATAGCTTTATGGGAAAGGGACATGCCACTGTATCATATTAATGGAAAGTAAAGATTACAACTTGAGCCTTGATGTCACAAACTTCCTTTCGATGGCCCTTGGCTCTGACACACACACTTGCTCAATCCTTGCATGAAGAAGATCAAATCCTCTTGATAGACTTGCTAGAGTCTCCAAGCTTTTGTTCAATGTTAATTCCTTCACACAATTCTTTCACCAATTCTCCAATGAATCTTGCTTAACCTTTTCCATGAGAATTCCCTCAATATATAGGAGAGAATGAATTAGTTACTTGGATAAGAATGATCCCAAAATATCCGGGAATCCAGTACTAGGATAACCATTCGAATGCCAACCCATCCTTTTAGAAGTTTCCCTTCTAGAAGCATCAAGAATTCATCTTTTTCCTTGATTTAGGAAGAGTTCACACCCTAGCTATTCAACATAGTGTGAGAAGTTCGCGCCCTGGCTTAAGGCAGCCTACAAGAATGGGTCATTCTCACACCCAAATGTACTAGCAGCCTATGAACCTTCTTCAAAAATGAGTTTTTTGGGAAGAGATGAAAGTAACTTTTATCAGGAGAAAGTTCTTATGAAGAGGCTGAGTACACCATCATCAATACATCATCATGACCACCAAAATCATGGGTAACAGAATGCCCCCCAAAGTATGAGTTTGGAACTAGTGACAGCCGAAAGATTTTGTAAGCTGCATGTGTGTGTCAGAAACCAGGAGCACATCTAATCGGAAACCTGCGAACAACCAAGCATCTGCAGAATATCATATATACCAATTCTGAGGTAGGCATTCCCATACTTAGATCATAGACTGGTGACATTATAGACATAAGTCATGGCCACCAATCATACACTGTGGATCCATGCCGTCAAAATAACATAGCCAGCAGGAATATACTGTGGATCTATGCGAGAAATTTCAAATTAAGATGACATAGCCACGAGAGATACACAGTGGATCTATGTGTCGCAAATTATACATACTTCATCGCAACCTGGATCACAGAGATGATATCCAGGGTCTTCAATCTCGTCGCCCAAAGGACAAATCTAACCATGTGATTACATGTGTCGAAGTCGAACATGGTAGAAACCACTTGATTACTGGTCATTGATGAAACCGTTAACAAGTGCGAGGGAAATCACCATTGATGTCAATGACTCCCAAGGTACCCTAGTACAATCCATCGAGTGCGAATAAATGAGTTGAAGTCGAACATCAGATGGAATCTTTCGATTAGGGGTCAATGATGTGAACCCACTGTCGAAAGCGAGGAAACCTGCCATTGAGGCATGAAGACTTCAAGGTACCAAATAGTTTCTAAGTTTTTATTTCGGATAATGAGATGAAGTCGACAGAGCAAAACTCATCATAGGAGGGCCTTGATGTATCCCCCATCAATGACACGAATGAGGAACAAATTTTGAAGGTGAAATAGAGTATGATGTGAATTGGACTGGACACAGGGAAGACCGACATGGAGAGAATGGATAACTGCAGATGGCTGACTCAATATAGGTTTCAAATGGACTTCTCTTGAACATATGAACGACACGACCAATGATTTGGAAGCATTGACTCAAAGACGACACAGGGAATGACCTTGTAATAAATTGAATGAGAGACAAATGGATTTCCCAAACCAGCTTCAAATGATGAACAGGGGGTGTCATGTTCAAGAGCGACACTTACTGCCAATTAATACGAAGATGAAAACATATCCCTTTCCCAAATTTCCCCCCACCATTTTTGGTGAGTACCTCTTTATTTTTACGCAAGCTTGAGGAGGATAACATATGCTTGTTGATGTAAGCTCATCCTTCAGATGAGTCCCTTGGAGTATGTTTAACGAACCCTAAGAAGGAGTGGTTCGGTCCCATCACGGGTCTGGCAATGTTTGTTGAATGAGGCCAGAGCTAGAAAACTCGAAGGTTTTTCATGATTATAGAGTTTGGAAAAACACCTAAAAGAGAACTCTCTCAGTTCTTTTTTCGTAAAATAGTCTGGATTAGATCTAAAAAGAGATAAATTATCGCTCACTAGACGCTTACTTCAAATACTTTATCGAGCGTGAAAATAACAAGGTCCCTTGGCTATCTTTTCATGTTTAGATATTCTGAAAAGGGCTTAAAGAGGACTCCCGGGGGGTTCCTTTTTCGTATAACCTTGTTGAGCCTGAAAAAGTGATAAAAGTATGCTCAATCGCGTTCTCATGTATTTACGAGCGCAATAACAGACAAAGACCATGCTCGAGGTTTTATACAAAAACCATAAAAAACAATAAAAAACAATAAAAAACACACGATGTCAAAAGAAAAACATGTCCGTATCCCTGTATTTGACCATCAAACTCATTATGCCTACAAAAGTTACACTCAAAATGACATTAGGGATTAGGGTTTAATAGGTAAACAATCATAAAAAATCAAATGACATAGTAAATGTAAATAAAAAGGAGTAAATACTCTTTTTACCACATCATTTTTACCTTTCCACTATTTGAGCTCAAAAAACCCTCTTTTACCCTTAAATTTCGGCGTCAGTTTGTGGGAGCTACGAGAGACCATTTAGCGAGTCGTTTGCGACAGTAAGGTAGGCTCTTCATCCTTAACACTTTCATGGTTTAATTTTGCAATTTCATTGGTTAAAAATTCATTTTTAAGTTGATTTTTGGAGCCTTATTTGCGCGTTGCCCTTCTTGCGGGAAGGCTACACGGGACCTGCGAGAATGGGTGATTCTCATAGGTGACCCATGAGAAGCCTACGAGGTTCTCACACTGTGCACACAGGGCACTTGCGAGAACCGCAAAGCTCAAAATTTTTTAAAAAAATTAGCCAATGAACAAGAACCAAATCATGAAAAAAGTTGCTAATCTTCTTTTTGTGTTTCTTATGCAGATAATTGGCCATCAAAATGGTGCTTGAATGGCGTGAAAGGGAGCATGAAGAAGACAATGCAATGGCCGAAAATCATCCACCTACTATTTCTTCTTTGAGAGATTGTGGACTCCTGAAGTACCTTCGTATCCCGAGCATGAGGGCCCAAGTCAAACTATTAGAGCACCTGGTTCATATGTGGGACCCTGATCAACAGGTATTTCATGTGGGGGCCCACACACTGTCCTTAGATATTGATGAAATTTACTTTTTGACGGGATTGTCACGGCAGGGGTACTATCTGAGCCTGACTGGTAGCAGAGGTGGTGGGATAAAGATGAGTGAGTACTGTCGTTTACACTGCGTTCCCGAGGCTGAAAGAAAGAAAGGAAAAATAGCTATCTGGGGGGTACGAGATTTGACCCTCCATACTATCATATTCACCATAGCTCAGATGGTTGGGAGTTCTGCTCCTCACATGGCGTTACAGATTTACTTACAGTATGCTATTGAGTGTACTGAGCCTCGGGTGTTCAACTGGGTAGATGCTATGCTTCGCAGTATAAAAAAGCAGTTGACCAAATGCAGACGAGGTGACCTGAAGCAATTCGGGTATGGATCTTTATTGGTGTCTTTCTTCCTTGAGAGGGTCCCATTACTGAGGCTGCAGGTTGAGTGGAATTTACCGGCTCCCAGGGATCCAAGGATGATGAGATGGTGTCGGCTCATGGCTCGACACGTAGCAGGACCGATCATCAAGTATGATGATACTTTCTTTGACTGGCTTCAATCACAGATGTTGATGGTTGACGACTATGCTTATGCCAGGTTGGATTTTCGAGGAGGTCCGAACTTAGTACTGCCAGAGGATGCTCAGTGGGGGGACCTTGGTAAGAAGTGCACACATTTTCTTTTTTTAAATGTTTTGAATTTTTATCATATCCAAATGTTTTTGTTTTATACGTTCGTTCAAAAACTAATACAAAATTCATTTTTTATAACACATACGTTGGACCTTACCGTCCTCCTGGTACTTCTCCCATTCAGCAGCGAGGAGAGGTAGCGGCAACACCACAATACGCTGAGGATTATCAAGTGGTGGAACAAAATCTGGAGGGATTGACTGCAAATATTCCAGACATGACTCTGAAAGAGGTTCCACGACGCGATCAGCGTCATACTGTAGGAGTATCAACATCCATGAGTCGACTTCTTCGTAGGGTTTCTCGGGCAGTCGTTTGTTACCGTGAACGTCATCCATGACGTCACTTTGTAGAAGCTATGAGCTTCAGATTTTGACATTTTGGTCTTTGGACAAACTTTTTGTAAAAAACTCTTTTGATCATTATATATACAGACGGCTTCTACTGGTTTACCTTATATTGTGTGAATATTGATGTGATTGATTTATAAATGATTCAAATGTCTGTCCAATACATAATTAGCCAATGGATCTGTTAATGTATTTAGACATCTAGGAATACGTTGATATTCAATGTGATCAAAATAACATTCCAAGAGGAGAATTCGCAAATACACCCATAATAAAGTAGGACTTCGAATAGCGTATATATTACTTAACTGTAGTAATACAAGCTGCGAATCAAGTCGCACAACCAAATGATGAATTCCGAGCGAGATAACATCAACCAATAATTCAATAACGACGCTATACTCTGCAATGTTGTTGGTCACAAAGCCGAGACACACACCTTTTAAGAAGATAAGTTCGTTTGTAGGGGCGTAAATTACCCACACAGCGGAAGCAAGGTTCTGAGTACTACGGCTAGCGCCATCAGCGGAGCTGATATAGGGTAGCAAAGACTTCGACATCTGGAAATCAAACACAACGTCACATAAGGGCAGAGACCAGATATCGACAAAATCAAACTATATATGGTGAAAATATCCTATCATTGATGCCTTTAGCACACCGATGGGCGTCCACGTAAAGTCCTCTCCGAAGATAGATTCCAGAGTTCAAACGCCTTTTGTGTTGATAACGACAATATTTGATTTTAATCAACTTCATAATAAGTAATTTAAACTTTTTCGAGTTTCCTTCGTGATGACCGGGGACTTTGACCAGTGAAACGCGATGAGGATTGTCTCTATAATTTTAGACCATTTAAGCATGTTCTAGCTCATAGTCGGTGCTAGGTGGTTTTACAGATAATAATGGATGGTGGTATTCGCGTACAGAGGTGTTTGACGCTGCTATTGAAGGCAATATAAATGCTCAGCGGATACCGCATAGGAATCCACAACGTCTAACGGGCTCCGAGTGAAACACTCTATTGAATTGAAACAGTGGCAGAAGCCTCCGCAGATTGTGAACATGGTTTGCATTGTAGCAGGGAATTCTTCCTCAGTCTTCGACTCCTGCAGGTCCCTCTTTACTGCCGACAATAGCCCTTCCCCTCTGCTCAAGAGGAAATGCCCGTAGAGGCTGGATGTTCCACTCCAGTCGCTGGGCCTGAATGCGCTGTGGAGCAGCTGATGGAGGTCAATGTGGAGGGTTTTCATTATGCGGTTTCGTGCAAAAAGGGTAGGCGAGAATTCATGGAGGATACCCACAAGGCCATTGCCAATGTTCTTGGTGATTCCAAACAGGCCTTCTTTGGCATCTTTGATGGTCATAACGGTAGGAAAGATGCGGCCTTCGCTGTCGAAAACATGGGGAAGAATATTCTGGACGCTATGCTCGGGATGGAAGAGGAAACAAAGGATATTCTTGAGCAGGCCGTTAGAGCTGGGTACTTAAAAAATGATGCAGAAGTTTTGAAGCAGGAGGTTGGCAGCGGTGCTGCTTGTGTAACTGCTCTAATTATAAATGGTAACTTAGTGGTTTCCAATGCTAGGGATTGTTGAGCAGTTATTAGCAGAGATGGTGCTGCTGAAGCCCTTACATGTGATCATCGAGCTGGCAGGGAGGACGAGCGACAACGAATAGATAATTTGAATGGAATTGTGGACCTCCGCCATGGAGTTTGGTGAGTTCAGGGATCTTTAGCTGTATCTAGGGAAATAGGCGATTCACACATGAAACAATGGATAACATCTGAACCAGACAACAAAAAAATTGAAATAACATCTGATTGCGAGTTTTTAATTCTGGCATCAGATGGGTTGTGGGATAAAGTTAGTAATCAAGAAGCAGTCGATATCGCGAGGCCTTTCTGTGTCTAGAAGCAACAAAAGTTGACACCATTAGGAGGAGGCCCCATCATTGCTTGTAAGAAGCTTGCAGAGATAGCAGTAACCAGAAAATCTCTATATGATGTGAGCGTGATGATAGTACAACTCAGACATTTTCGCATGAAGGAGAAATAGACAGTAAGGTGAAGGAGGAGTACCATAAAAAGAATGTGGCCTAACAACCATCTAACCCAACCATCTAAAGAATGTTGGACTTGAAAAGCACAACACTCGATATTCAAGCAGTGGGAATGAGAGTTTGAGTCTTTCCTTCTTTTATTTTAAAGGGAGACACCGACATCCACTTTTGTATACTACCACAGATTGAATGATAGTTTTTCACAATTATTTTTTCATTTTTGTATACTACCACAGATTGTAACGATCAAGATTTAATTTTTGATAGAAGTGTCATCAGACTTGACATTGCATTTTTATATATATTTAATTATATATATATATAGATGATGATGTTTAACGTCCTAAAACCTTTGAATTTAAATGAGGATTACAAATTAAACTTTACAGTTAAGATTTAAGAATTTATTTATGTGAAATTAATTTTAATATTTAAAATATTTTTGTGAATTTCATGAATACATATCAAAGTTAATTGATATAATGGAATTGATTATTTGTAAATTTGGTTAGTGTTATGTCAAATAATTTTATATTAAAAAATATTTAAATTCAATTCAATTAAAAAAATAATAATAATAATAAATAAGTTTGATTCAATTAAAAAAACAATTATAGACATATGTAAAACTTGACATATATTGAAATAATAATAATAATAAATTTACACCTTGACAAATTGGATACTTGGGGATCGCCCTTGGCTTGAGTCACACCAACCCTTAACATGGCTAGATTTCCGGTGACTTTAACATCATGGAGTGCCTTAACAACACCGGGGATTTTAACATTATGGAGTGCCTTAACAACACACTCTGTTAGTTATGAACCTCAGGAACCTTCAAAATTACATATTAATACAATGGAACTGATCTTATTTTTAAAATTTTTTGTTAGTCATAAAATCTCCCTTACCATATTTAATTAACTAAAAATTAATATTATAGAATTCAATCACTCTTATTATCCCTTGCTAAAAGTTAGGAACTATTGTAATGAGTCATTGGTTGATTATCACTAGTTCAACCATTGACTTCAAATTTCTATTCATTTCCAATGTTTAACATACACAACTTTATTATAACAATTAAAATAAATTAAAAATGTTAGTTTAGTTGCATATTATTGAATGTGAAGTTTGAGGTCTTTATATTATTTGTAAATTTTGAAAATTATAAGAAAAATTCAAAACAAAACTTATAAAACTCCCGAGTAATTCAGATAATGTGTACATATGGAGCAACTAGAACCTAATTTTCATGAAACAAGACACATTCCTAGATAGTTTGGTTTTTGTTTGGATACAATCATGTAATTAAATATGCTCCAAAAAACCCCTGAATGTGTGGATTTGAAAAGTTCCTACTTGATCAGTTTGCAAACATCGATGATCTAACCCATTAAATAATCAAAGTTTATTCTAAAATTACTCTAATGTCATGTTCAAAATTATATATGGTGACAATATCCTATCATAAAAACAAACTCACAAATGACATAGGATATACGTAGTAAAACCCTCAAAAGGAAACATCAATGGAAAAAAAACGATGAACATTTTTATTTCTCAATCAACTCTCTTGTACAATGAGGACCCATGTCCTTTGTTTATAGAGAGGAGGCTGCAAGAAACCTACTCATTTAATTTTAGCTCATTAAGAAACAATTAGAAGATTCCCCAAGTAAAGCTTACATAAACATGGAATCCATGTATGCATCAATGTTATTAAAATTGTTTCAGTTAAAAAAAAACTAGTTAGTTTAACAAGTTTGGAAGCAAATCCTGGCCAATTGGTGGCACAAAACCATTTTTGGTTGGTTCGGTACTGAACCGACCATTTTCACCAATCCGATTGGTTATGTACGAAACCCGACCGGTTTGACACATTATCCATACAAAACGTCATGGACCCACAAAGTAAAAGTGGCATTATCCTTTATCTTTCATTTTCATGACATTCTCCTTTGTTTTTCATTTTCATCCTTTTAATTAAATTTTTAACATTACCATTAATTGTTTCTGGATGTTCGAGAGTGATTCCAACCTCATTGGAATTCATATGGAGAAAGTAGAATTTTAGGTCCCATTCAAAATTCAACACACTTAACGGTTTTCAAGATTGGCTTGATTACAATGTTTCCACTAGATTCTATCATGTATGATGGTAGGGAACTGGCCTTTAATCAAGAGCACCAAGCCCTGTATGTATGTCGATGTTGGTGACATTGATTGTTGAAATCTTATGTCATGACCCTAGTAAAAATGTACCCTTCACTCAAGTAAAATCACTTATTAGGCATGATAAACTTTTTCTATCTTATTATAATGCTTAAAGGGTGATATTGATGATGATGATCCCAATATAGGTAATGATCTTGATGATATGTAGTTATTTTTTGTAGCATGATTTTTTTGGACTCTAGAGGTCATTTAAAGCCTCATTGTTGATGTATTTTGGTTCAAAGGTCGATTGCACCAAATGCTATTTTGGTTATATGCACTCTTACTTGCTATACAAATGAGAAACTATGCATATTTGTGTATAAATGGTTTGGATTCATATGGATGCACATGAATATATATGTTTTTTTTTCAAAATTTGAATATTTTATGTAGTTTTTACTCGACCTTTTCTTTTTCAGTTTTTTCCTTGTTCGGTCCGGTCCGGTTTCTGGTTCTAATAACATTGGTTTGCTTGGATAGATAAAGATAAACTTGATTTTGATAATTGCGCTTATGGATAACTACAAAGTTGTTTAGTGTGCATAATTTATTTATTAGATGTGTACAAATAATTAAATAATAAATACATAATTATGCACCATCAACATAATGACAAAGGCTTCTATAAGTGAATTTGTTACATTCCATTAAAATTTCCTCATATTGTCTCTTCCTTCTCTCATTCACAAACACCTAGAGGCAAAAGGAGCATTTCTATTGGTGAATGTGTTAGATGCCATTAAGATTCTTTCATATGGTCTCTTCCTCCTCTAATTTATGAGCATCTAGAGATAAAAGAAACAAGGAAGTGATACACGAAGAACTTCATAGTTTTTCAACAAACTTCATTGACATGAATCATGGAACAAACACACAGTAAGAAATAAATGGTATAGTAACAATCCAACTCAATATCGTTAAAAACATTGTACTTCCTTTTTATTACACATCCACCCTAAATTCACTTTAATGTTTCCTTCCCCTACTTTGAACTATACTACTTATACTTATTTGTAACAAGCGATACTCTTATAATGCTTTTCTTTAATGGAAGTATCTTATTCCACAATACACTGGAAGTTGAAGCAACCCAATGATTGGGAGGCTGCTGCATGGTCGAATGATTAATACATGATCCATCATGACATTCCATGATCTATCTACCATGCGTCCATCATTTATCTGCAACGACGACTTACCCTTTAGGACGACCTTGCCGTGACCCTGTTCTGTGGAATGTCCCATCATAGTAATTAATTGCAATTGTAGGTTGGTGAATCACGCTAAAACCAAATTCAAATTTTGAATGTGCCAATTGGCGGAAATCAATTGCCCTGATTCACCATTTAAAATTTCACTACCATTTAAAATTACAAAAAGCAAATTACTTCGGTTCTCTCACACAGATTTCCAGCAAACTACTTTTGTTCTCTGACGTAGACTTGGAGACTTCAACCTGCAGAATCGTATCCTTCAAAGGTGAAGAGATTCATGAACCTTTCAATAGCCTTCTTCCAACCGTGATCTACATTGTTGTGAGAGATGAGGATCCCAATGGCTGCACCATATATTAGATCTATCTCGTCCTCTTTCTTCTGTATGGTGGGAAGTAGAAGCACGGGGGCGACAAATGGTGGTCTCAAAGGAATTTCAGGAGACGGGGGGAATTAGTTACCTTAAGCGGTAGTGGGGCAATGAGGGATTACTTACCTCCATTAAATGTGCATATGCATGTATTAGGCCTCTAAACATGTATTGCATATGACATCACCAAAGCATGTTCAATGGTTGGTTGAATGGAGGCGTGGGGTAAACAGTTGAAAAACCCCAGCAATAGATTCTGGTGGGAATCACAACTCTGTTTATAGTTACCCTTCGATCTTTTTTCCACTATATCTGAGGGTTTTCTGTGTTTCTTGATCGACTCAGAATTTAAAAAAAACTTCAATTGCGCTGGATCAAACAAAACTATGATTTGTTTTTGCTAGGTTGCAAGAAGGCTGCATAAATGTTTTTATTGGTGTTCTATCACTAAGGTTTTGTATTTGAATTTGAGGAGTTCGTTGTAGTGGACGTTGGTACGAAGAAAAAACAATATTGATGAATAATGTATAAGTATTTTTCGATAATGTAAGTGCAATTTTATTTCACTCGTTGATCCAAGTACACACGGATTTCGTTTATTTGTCTTGGAATGGACCACACCATTCTATGTATTGGCAAGGCCTAAATAAACTTTGCAATTTGAAAAAAAAATGATATATTTTAGGTATGAAGATTCAACTTTATATAAAAAAATAGAGTTCATTATCACTTTTTATAAAATTGAAATTATATTAAGAATAGTTAGAATCTTTTTAAGATTGTGATGGGTTTAATATCTAATATTTAAATATTCAAATTAGCATCATGCACACCCTTATAGGATAAAAACTTAAACTAAAATTGGTTTAAGTAGAAGGAAAATTAAACTAATTAAGGAGAAATAACAAGAGATTGAAATTGGGTGTTGGAACAAGACATGGAAGAGGTCAAAAAGCAATTTTCGAACTTTAGTCATACCACTATTATTGACCTCAAAATTAAGGAGCTCAAGGGGAAGATTGGTTCCTCACCATTTCAAATGCAAACATGGATATCCAACCAATCAAGGACAAAATGAACAAGCTTCTCAAAGTGAAGCATAGACACAACAAATGAGCTCTAAACCTTATCATAGTTGGGTGGGATAAGATAATTGATGAAAAGGTAGAAATTTATGCATTATGACTTCTATTGCAGCTTTAGAATTTTCACTTCACACTTGAGCTTTCCCAAATCTAATCCGAAACTTTAGCATTTGATCTTCTATATTAATTTACAGTAGAAATTAATGGACAATGTTTTAGTTCTCTTCAACCCAACACACTAAGCATCCCAAGAGAAAATATACAATGTGCCAACAAGTTTCAACACTAAGTGTACACTTTTCCAAGCATACACCAAATTAGATATCACTTTATTTACAAAAGTAAATCTGCTCTCATATCTTCTAGATATTTGTTAAATCACTTAGCAATTTTAGCCCTATGTTATGTCAAATTGGCATGAACAAGAATTGCTAGAAATTACCCAATGGGGAAGACAATTCGATCTAAAAATCAAATCTACAATTACACAATTTTGGATAGATAGAAATTATATATATATAATAGAATAAATGAAGTACACTTGTACATATTGGTAACTTATCACAAGATGATGCAATATTCAAGCCCTCCAAAACCCTAGCTACAGTAATGATGAAAACCTTAGCCACCACCAAAGATCCATAACAAGAAAGCGTCAATGTTAGCAAGTCCTCATTGGCTCCAACATCAAGTTTGTATCACACAAGTTCTCCATACTGACATTTTTTTCTTTCTTAGGGTTTACAAACCTTAACCATTTTTCATCACACAAGTACACGGCAACAAAACTCTAGTGTTATCCTCGAAATGTACATTTGAGGGTTTGAATCCTCAAACTCTAGGTCTTCAACTCTAGCCTCAACACAAGCACTCAAACCTCCATGGAACATCACAGTTGAGTCTTATTCCAAGCAAGGATTCACACCAAGCTCAAGAATCATCAAAATAATCTCTCTGTGATCTTTTCCCTAGCCTTGTATCCCACAAGAATAAGACTCCACAATCATGCATGGAGTTAGCTCCACTCTCCAAGTCATCTAGTAGGGTAGAAACCCTATCTCTACAATAGGAGCCATAAGATCCATCATCATCTCTCACATAATGTTTTTCTATATGGTGTGCATTTATAGCATGAAACCTAACATCACAAGAGAAAACCTTAGCATCACATAGGAGCCATCTCTCCATGAACCTCCAATACATCTCTCTTTCACCTTGTCGTCACCTAAGGTTTCATCATGAATGCTATCACTATAAAAAGTACAAAGAAAAGAGTATAATGATCAATGATCAATACAAGAGAACTCTCCTCCTTCATATATACAATATGTGAGGGAACCTAATATAAAATAAGGACATAATTCCATACAAGTATCCAACAAGGAAACCCCACATGGAGCTCTCTACAATAAAATGATGTACATCACCAAACTAGGGTTTATCACCCAACCCCCAAAGTGAAATTCCCTTTAAACATGATTCTCCTTAGGCTCAATATACCTCCTCCAACAGGGTGTGTCACTTATCTAACTGTGTTCCACATGTCCTATCATGTGCCCAACACTACTCTCATGTGTGCCAATGTGGTCACTATGCTCGAATGCTCCTCCTCAACATATTTGTTTGATTGCATCACTAACCTCCATGAAGTGTGCTCCTTAGCCCGAGCATTCGCAAGTGAAGTGTCGAACCTTCAAGGTATATATCACATGGTCCCAAGATACAAGGGATATGTTCTCTCCTCCAGGTGCTCATGTTTCCTCCTCCTAGGTAGGTAACTCCCTTCATCGAGCAACTAACTCCCCCATTGTGTGAACCCAATGGATTAGTCATAATGTCRATTAGGGAAATAACCTCTTAGTTAAGGACACCATTCTAGCACTCTAACCAAGGTCAAGCATCCACACAAACTAAGCCATTCATATGTTCATGAAGCATTCACAAGGGGCTAAGAGACCTATCACTCTCTTAACAAGGTGAAAACAGTTTGAAGTAACCCTAAAAACTAGAAAATATTTTTGAAGGATCTTCAGTGGCATGAGCATGTACATGTATTAGGCCTACAATGACATCACCAAAGGATTTTCAATGGCTAGTTGAAGGGAATCATGGGGTAAACAACCGAAAAAATTCCAACAATAGATTCTAGTGGGAATCACAACTCTATTAATAATTACCCTTCAATCGTTTTCCCACTATATCTAATAGTTTTTTGTTTGTGTCTCTTGATCAACCCAAAATTTTAGAAAAACTTCAATTGCTTCGGATCAATCAAAATTATGATTTTCTTTTACCGGGTTGCAAGAAGGTTGCATAAAGCATGTTCTATTGTTGTTTTATCACTACATGGGAGGTTGTTTGATGGTCGTCCATCTCTCATGCCATACCATAACATCCATACCATGGATAGTGTTCACCTTCCTATGAAGTCATCTGACGTGGTCTCTCTCGACATTTAAGCCAAATGACGTAGGGAGATGCGATGCAATGCATGCTTTAATGCCGCTCCTCGTCCCTCCATTCTCCGTTTCAATTTTTTGTAAAATCTCCACTCCCGCTCCTTTTATGCCCAGTTCTACTTTATCTGAAAACTCCAACTGAGCATAAAACGAGCGAGAGTTTGCACCATGGAAAAGTCGGTGATGGTATTTGCCTTGGTGTTGTTTTTCATATGTTTCGTGTCTACCTTTGCCCAAGAAATCTCGGATGAATTATCAGGGGCACATCAAGTTCTGGATGTGGAGGCATCCTTGAAGCTCAAGACTGATCCATCCAAGGTTAGTGCCCAAGAATGGAGCAAGACAGTGCAGGGGGAAGAGAGAAAAAACATTTTTCTCCAGGTAGTTCACAGAGACTAACTAAGCAACAACACCAACACAAGTGCGGTGAAGGAGATATTGCGGGAGAGATTGAAGAGAGATGCTGCAAGAGTCGTTTCTATCAATGCCCGTGTGCAGCTTGTTGCAATGGGCGTCAACAAAGCCAAGATGAAGCCATTGAACGGTTCCATCATCGATGCAAGGTTCGATGCCAAGGACTTCAACAACTCTATAATCTCTGGGCTGGCACAAGACAGTGAGGAATACTTCACAAGGCTGGGAGTGGGCACCCCACCTCGCTATACTTACATGGTATTGTATATTGGTAGCGATATTATGTGGATTTAATGTTTTCCCTACACTAAGTGCTATGGCAAGACCAATCCGTTATTCAATCCTGTTGCTTCATCCACATACAAAAAGGTTCTATGTGTGACTCTGTTGTGCAAGAAACTAGACATTAGTGGCTACAGAAATAAGAGGTATTGCGAATACCAGGTCTCCTATGGGGATGGATCTTTCACAGTGGGTGATTTCTCCACATAAACGCTCACATTGAGAGGCCGAGTGATTAGGAGAGTGGCTCTTAGTTGTGGCCACGACAACTAAGGGATTTTTATTGGAGTTTATGGGCTTTTGGGTTTGGGTTGAGGCTTGCTCTTGTTTCCATCTTAGACCGAAGCTCAGTTCAAAAAACGATTTTCTTACTGTTTAGTCAACAGGAGTGTGTCTGGAATGACTAGTTCCCTAATCTTAGGAAAAGTTGCAATACCCAAACACGCAATTTTTATAGCTCTCTTGAGAAACCCAAATCTTGATACATTGTACTATGTTGAACTAGTGAGAATAAGTGTCGGTGGGAGGAGGCTCACCTCCATTCTGGCCTCCGTGTTTCAGATGGATGCAACTGGTAATGACAGAGTCATTATCGATTCTGGGACCTATGTGACACGTTTGGTTGATTCTGCTTATACTACAATGAGGGATGCTTTCAGGGTCCGGACTAGGAACCTAAAGTCCGTAGGTGGGTTTTCTCTGTTTGATACCTACTATGATTTATCGGGGATAAAATTCATGAAGGTCCCCACGCTGGTCTTTCATTTCCAGGGCGGTGCCAATATCTCTCTGCCTGCTACTAATTATCTCATCCCCGTGGATAGTTCCATGACTTTCTGCTTTGCCTTTGTTGGGAACACTGGTGGGCTCTCCATTATTGGAAACATTCAACAACAAGGGTATCGTGTAGTGTTTGATAGTCTGGCGAATCGTGTAGGATTTAAATCTGGTTCATGCCTAGCTTAGGAGAGCTTGTTTATTTGATTTTTATTTTTACTTGTATTGTCTGCCTAACCTAATCTCTTCTCATATACCGTCCCCTGCTACTATTCTTAATATGATTGAAAACATTATTTGGGTTAAAATATTCATACATTGTCCAATACCCATGAACCACATTATATCCTTAGGATAGTGTATCAAGAAAAAATTGGTAGGTTTCCTTGAAGAAGCCTCTTCCATGTTAAGTAACATCAATCACCTAAGGCTACTAAATTTTGGGCATCTAATCCTTTGGGAACAAATCATTTTGATCAAAATTGGTTCCTTAAATTAGCTTTCCTACTAAAGCACACCCAAGAGAAAACCTAGGTCTAAATAACTTCAATATTTAGAAGGATTTCATATGTTTATTCTCCTCCATGGAAATGAAACTTGACTTTTTATTTCTATAGGAGACAACAACCTTTTGTTTCTTTGAGTTATCACATTAGCATGGATTTTAAGGTATAATATAGTGTTTCTTTATGGATCCTAAGAGGAAACATCTAGAAGGATGAGGTGGACAAAGAGGTGACATGGTTCCCCAACCCCTAAGACATGGTAAACAAGGTTCCCACTAAGAAATAATATATGGTAAAAAAGGTTCCCACTAAGCAATAAAATATGCCCTTGTTGTTGTTCGTGGGAAAAAAAATTGCTTAGTTGATAAATGCGTATATACGGAAGGAAAAATGTACATATATGAAAGAAATATTCCATAAATGCGTATTTTTGTTTTCTGTAAATGCGCATTTTTTCCTTCCATAAATGCGCATATACAGAAGCTCTCTTCCGTATATGCAAATTTTGTCTTCCTTATATGCACATTTTGGCTTCCGTATATGCACATTTACGGAAGCCAAAATGCGCATATATGGAAGAGAGATTTACGGAAGCCAAAATGTGCATATATGGAAGCTCTCTTCCATATATGCGCATTTTGGCTTCCGTAAATGCACATTTTTGCTTCCGTATATGCGCATTTACGGAAGCCAAAATGCACATATACGGAAGACAAAATGTGCATATATGGAAGAGAGATTTCATAGATGTGCATTTACGGAAGGAAAAAATGTGCATTTACAAAAAAAAAAATACGCATTTATGGAAGCTCTCTTCCGTATATGTACATTTTGTCTTCCGTATATGCACATTTACGGAAGACAAAATGTGCATATACGAAAGCTCTCTTCCGTATATAGAGCTTCCTTATATGCACATTTTGGCTTCCGTATATGCGCTTTTATGGAAGCGAAAATGCACATATACAGAAGATAGAATGTGCATATACAAAAGATAGCCTCCGTAAATGTGCATTTTGGATTCCATATATGCGCATTGTTTCCTTCCATAAATGCGCATATACATAAGCTCTCTTCTGTATATGCATATTTACGGAAGCCATAATGCACATTTACAAAATCTCTCTTCCATATATAGAGCTTCTGTATATGCGCATTTGGGCTTCCGTAAATGTGCATATACAGAAACCAAAATGCACATATACGGAATCTCTCTTCCATATATGCGCATATACGGAAGACAAAATGCGCATATACGGAAGAGATCTTTCGTATATGCGCATTTTGGCTTCCGTATATGCACATTTATAGAAGGAAAAAATGTGCATAGATGGAAGCCAAAATGTGCATATATGGAAGAGAGCTTCCGTATATGTGCATTTTGGCTTTTGTATATGCACATTTACGAAAGCCAAAATGCGCATATACAGAAGCTCTATATACAGAAGAGCTCTTTCGTAAATGTGCATATACATAAGACAAAATGCGCCTATACAGAAGAGAGCTTCCGTATATGCACATTTTGGCTTCCTTAAATCTCTCTTTCTTATATGTGCATTTTGGCTTCCGTAAATGCGCATTTACGGAAGGAAAAATGTGCATATATGGAAGAGAGCATTCGTATATGCACATTTACGGAAGGAAAAATGCGCATTTACGGAAAACAAAAATGCACATTTATGGAAGATCTCTTCCATATATGTACTTTTTGCCTTCGGTATATGCACATTTATAGAAGCCAAAATGCACATATATGGAAGCTCTCTTCCTTATATAGAGCTTCCGTATATGCGCATTTACAGAAGACAAAATGCGCATGTACGAAAGATAGAATGCGCATATACGGAAGATAGCTTCCATATATGCACATTTTGGCTTCCTTAAATGTGTATATATGAAAGACAAAATGCGTATATACGAAATCTCTCTTCCATATATCGCATTTTGGCTTCCGTATATGCACATTTACGGAAGGAAAAAATGTGCATATACGGAAGCCAAAATGTGCATATACGAAAGAGAGCTTCTGTATATGTGCATTTTGGCTTCTGTATATGCACATTTACGAAAGCCAAAATGTGCATATACATAAGCTCTATATACGGAAAAGAGATTCTGTAAATGTGCAAATACGGAAGACAAAATGCGCATATATAGAAGAGAGTTTCCATATATGCGCGCATTTATGAAAGGAAAAAATGCACATTTATGGAAGCCAAAATGCGCATATACGGAATAGAGCTTCTGTATATGCACATTTTTGGCTTCCATAACTCTCTCTTATGTATATGTGCATTTTGGCTTTCGTAAATGCGCATTTAAGGAAGCCAAAATGTGCATATACGGAAGGAAAAATGTGCATATACAGAAGAGAGCTTCCGTATATGCACATTTATGAAAGCCAAAATGTGCATATACGGAAGATAGAATGTGCATATAGAGCTTCCGTATATGCGCATTTATGGAAGACAGAATGCGTATATACGGAAGACAAAATGCGCATATACGGAAGATAGCTTCCATATAGCTTCCGTATATGCGCATTTTGGCTTCCGTAAATGCACATATATGGAAGATAGCTTCCATATATGCGCATTTTGGCTTCTGTAAATGTGCATATACGTAAGCCAAAATGTGCATATATGAAATCTCTCTTCTGTATATGTGCATTTTGGCTTCTGTATGTGCGCATTTACGGAAGCCAAAATGTGCATATATGGAAGAGAGCTTCCGTATATGCGCATTATGGCTTTAGTAGATGCGCATATACGGAAGACAAAATGTGCATATACGAAAGAGAGCTTCCGTATATGCGTATTTACGGAAGGAAAAAATGTGCATATACGAAAGCCAAAATGCACATTTACGGAAGCCAAAATGTGCATATACGGAAGAGAGCTTCCGTATATGCACATTTTGGCTTCCGTAAATATCTCTTCCGTATATGCACATTTTGGCTTCCGTAAATGTGCATTTATGGAAGCCAAAATGCGCATATACGGAAGACAAAATGTGCATATACAGAAGAGAGCTTTTGTATATTCACATTTACGGAAGGCAAAATGCACATATATGAAAGATCTCTTCTGTATATAGAGCTTACGTTGTGGAACCGGTTGTCCCAATGTGTTGAGGAAATGGTTGTCCCAATCTGAGACAATGGTTTGTGGTACCCCAAAATGTATCCAGACTTGTTTGAAAAAGAGCTTGGTAGTGGCCTCCGTTGTGATGCTCTTCTTGCAGACGGCCAAAATCGTCATCTTGTAAAATCCATCAACAACTACAGAAAGTGAGTGACATGGTTCATGCTCCCTATCTTATAATTGATGTTGAGATGGAATTGCTGCAAATATGTGGACCACTTATGATGGTGGTCATTCTGCAATATTCCTTATGTCTGCATGAATTGCATAGGTTTATGGTTAATGTAGATGATTGTTTCCTTCCCAAGAATGTAATTCCTTCATTGGCGGCAGGATTGTACAATGGAGTACATTTCTTTGTCATAAGTGGGGTACTTATGGATGGTATATGATTGTGTCTCACTATGATAGGCCATAGGATGTATGTGTTGAGAGAGAATTGTGCCCACAACATAGTCTGAAGCATATGTCTCAATCTCAAAAAGTTGTTGCGGGTTAGGTACCTAGTATGTATATTGGTATATGCACTATATTAAGTATATATACTAGGGATTAGTTTCATAGGTCATAGTTCTAGAGGGCGTAGTTCCACAGGTCATAGTTTCAGAGGTCATAATTCTAGAGGGAGTAATTCCATAGGTCATAGTTCCATAGATCATAGTTCCAAAGGGCGTAGTTCCATAGGTCATAGTTCCACAGGTCACAGTTCCATAGGCCATAGTTCCATAGGTCATAGTTCTAGAGGTCATAGTTCCATAGTTCATAGTTTCATAGGTCATAGTTCCATAGGACATAGCCTACGATCTATAACATCATTACTTGACCTATATAACTATATTTAAAATACGGTTGGAGCACTTAATAATGTTTTTCATTTCAATCCTATTGCATTTGTTTTCCTGGTTAGGTACCTAGTATGCATATTGGTATATGCACTATATTAAGTATATATACTAGGGATTAGTTCCATAGGTCATAGTTCTAGAGGGCGTAGTTCCACAGGTCATAGTTTCAGAGGTCATAATTCTAGAGGGAGTAATTCCATAGGTCATAGTTTCATAGGTCATAGTTCAAAAGGGCATAGTTCCATAGGTCATAGTTCCACAGGTCACAGTTCCACAGGCCATAGTTCCATAGGTCATAGTTCCAGAGGTCATAGTTCCATAGTTCATAGTTTCATAGGTCATAGTTCCATAGGACATAGCCTACAATCTATAACATCATTACTTGACCTATATAACTATATTTAAAATACGGTTGGAGCACTTAATAATGTTTTTCATTTCAATCCTATTGCATTTGTTTTCCTGGTTAAGCTTTGTCACCTATAAATGCCAAGTATGTTGTCTCTCAAGAACATGATATTCATTTTATTTGGAGTTGTGAGACTTGTTCAAGGTAAAGAATTTAGTTTGTGTCTTTACTAGAAGGAAATGGGAGTTTTGTACATATTCACAATTTAACAATATTAAATGCTAAAACACATGTACATTGCAATGAATCACTGCGTACAAAGTAATACTGCAAAAATACACCAAAAATTTAGAGAAAAAAAAATATAGAACCCAAGTTCTTAGTCTTGATATTAAATGAAGTCTTCCATATATACTATTGTTCACTATCTAAGAACTAGATGTCTTTATTTTCATATTTATATTGACTTTGTTTCACTTAAATTATCTCTTTCCAAACTCGCCCTTCCCTTCCTTTCCTTCATTGTGAGAGATTCAATATTCAACTCCACTATGAGCTGAATATGTTTTAAACTTAGAGATAACATAGTAATATTTTTGTTCATGGACATATGGGCACTCAACCAAATCTTGGTGCTAATGTATTTTTTATAAGGGCTTCTTTGCACTGATGAATGAATTAATTTATGTTCAAATATTTTACTAAATCATTGCAACTTTGAATTGGTTCCTTAAAGAGAATGCATTAAGACTCTTCACACATGAATTTATTTTCCCTTCTTTGTAATGCACATCTATATTTTAAGGATAACCTTAGTGTTTAGCTAATTTATTTAAAAAAAAAAGATCTTCCGACCTAAAGAGAATGGTATAGGTGAAGATATCCTAATGCTCATAGATAATGGTGTAGTTTATATGTGCTAATGTTGTTTAAAATAAACTCATTCTTTATGACAATTAATTACATCATATGTAAAGTCACTTCTATCCAAGTTCAATACTCTAACATAGTTTATCAGTCCATAAGTACTTAAATTATAATCTCCTATAGAGTTCATAATTTTTTTATTTTTGTAAATAAGAGGTAAATATTATATTAAGAGCCTGCTAAAGCTGATAAAAGTGCCAAAATACAGCAATATACTAGCTGTAGTTACCGGACTGCCCCAACAGAGGGGAAACCAGTTCGACCAGCCCCCCAATTCACAAGTCTGAGAAGGTCACTAGTCCAGTAAAAAACAGAGTTCAGACTGACTGTCATCTAAACTATGAACCTTAGAAAACTTGACAAACAACACTAAAGAGCTAAACACCTGGCAGATAGCCTATCCATGTGGCGCGAAGGTCCTCTGTCCATGGTTCTTCTTCAATATACGTCGGCTGGTCATCCCATTGCCTTTCCTTTCTCTCATCACGCGCCGTGTCCTCAGCTTGGCCACTTCGCTCCGCCTTCTCCTGCTTCGCATATGCTGGTCGCTGCATCCTATCCATTCCTGCACCCGTAGCTGTATCAGGTGCCTCTTTTGGAGCAGATTCGACCGGGTCCGAGGAGAGCTCCGAGTGCATAGTAGAAAGGATTTGAAGGAAGGTCGCTGCATTTTCTTCTGTGGCTTACAGGCGATACTTAAGGTCCACCACCTCCTTCTTGAGCTCAAAAACTAAGTCATACAAAATGACCAATTGATCCCTGAAGTGCTTGCTATTGAGGTGGTCCGTGGGGTGGAGGCGCGCTCGTTTAGACGCACCATATGCTGGTGGCACACTGCTCAAATTGATCGAAGGTCCAAGGATAGACATTGTAGCTGAGAACTGCATCCGGGGGTCCTGAGGGCATCTCAGAAGCGGGGCCGACCCTTGTGGAATAGTAGCCATGGAGTGAAGAAGCATACACTGCGAAGGTGGCGGGGTGGCAACTGTGGACGAAGTTTGAGGACGGGAGGACGAACAGGTGGAAGTTGAAACTGAAGGTGAGACTGGGGGTCGACGGGGCTTCTAGGGAGAGCCCCTCCTTGATCTTCCTCTAAGCCGTTCCTTCATGTGTGCAAGTGGGCTGGTCTGGACGAAGTTAACCCAAAGGTGTAGGAAAGAAACTGAGACAACAACAGTCTGGAAGGAGCGAGCTAGGTCCTATGTGCGCTGTGAAGGGAGGATCCCTTCAGACCACATACATGGATCGATAACCAAAACGACGAGCCGAGCCATAGAACAAAATGTGAAGGTGCAAAGGGTGGCGTTAATTCCCATTACCGTGACGTTAATGCAATTAAACTCCCGGGATAGCATCAGCCTACGACACGAGCCCATCACGTGGCTCCGTGTCACATTGGACTATGTCCACTCCAACCTTTGCCACGAGGAACCCACTAGCACCCCATCCGGGGATAGAGTTCATAATTTTAATTCCACATCAACTAAGCAATTGTTTTTCCCACTAACAACAACAAGGGAATATTTTATTGCTTAGTGGGAACCTTGTTTACCATATTTTATTTCTTAGTGGGAACCTTGTTTACCATGTTTTAAGGGCTAGGGAACCATGTCACCTCTTTGTCCACCTCATCCTTCTAGATGTTTCCTCTTAGGATCCATAAAGAAACGCTATATTTTATCTTAAAATCCTTGCTAATGTGATAACTCAAAGAAACAAAAGGTTGTTGTCTCCTATGGAAATAAAAAGTCAAGTTTCATTTCCATGGGGGAGAATAAACATATGAAATCCTTCTAAATATTGAAGTTATTTAGACCTAGGTTT
>ML785471.1:308183-363752 GCA_009831015.1 Picea engelmannii
AAGTGAAAATTCTAAAGCTGCAATAGAAGTCATAATGCATAAATTTCTACCTTTTCATCAATTATCTTATCCCACCCAACTATGATAAGGTTTAGAGCTCGTTTGTTGTGTCTATGCTTCACTTTGAGAAGCTTGTTCATTTTTTCCTTGATTGGTTGGATATCCATGTTTGCATTTGAAATGGTGAGGAACCAATCTTCCCCTTGAGCTCCTTAATTTTGAGGTCAATAATAGTGGTATGACTAAAGTTCGAAAATTTCTTTTTGACCTCTTCCATGTCTTGTTCCAACACCCAATTTCAATCTCTTGTTATTTCTCCATTAATTAGTTTAATTTTCCTTCTATTTAAAACAATTTTAGTTTAAGTTTTTATCCTATAGTGTGCATGATGCTAATTTGAATATTTAAATATTAGATATTAAACCCATCACAATCTTAGAAAGATTTTAACTATTCTTAATATAATTTCAATTTTATAAAAAGTAGTAATGAACTCCATTTTTTATATAAAGTTGAATCTTCATACCTAAAATATATCAATTTTTTTAAATTGCAAAGTTTCTTTAGGCCTTGCCAATACGTAGAACGGTGTGGTCCATTCCAAGACAAATAAAGGAAATCCATGTGTACTTGGATCAATGAGTGAGAAATAAAATTGGACTTACATTATCGAGAAATTCTTATACATTATTCATCAATAATGTTTTTTCTTCGTACCAGCGTCCACTACAATGAACTCCTCAAATTAAAAACCAAAACCGTAGTGATAAAACACCAATAAAAACATTTATGCAGCCTTCTTGCAACTTAACAAAAACAAATCATAGTTTTGTTCATAGATGATTTTAGGGGTTAAATTTCGTAAATGGGCTAATTTTCCATGGTTTTTCCCAAAAAATGATTTGCCAATTTCCATTTTTTTCTACATGGTTAGAGGACTAATACATGCATATGAACATTTAATGGAGGTAAGTAATCCCTCATTGCCCCACTACCGCTTAAGGTAACTAATTCCCCTCGTCTCCTGAAATTCCTTTGAGACCACCATTTGTCACCCCTGTGCTTTTACTTCCCACCATACAAAAGAAAGAGGACGAGATAGATCTAACAGATGGTGCAGCCATTGGGATCCTTATCTCTCACAATAGTGTATGACGAGTATTCTTCATATGGCCCATGCACATAATTGGGATTCAGTTGATGATGATACATGACTGCCGGAGTCTCCGCAATCGCCTTCTCTTCATTGGCAGAACCCACGCTCAACAACTCTGTGAATTCGAGTTTCATCAATTTCTTTGCCAGAAGCACAGGATCTGCTTCTCCGATCATAGTTATCTTCCTCTACTTCATATCAACTACAACGGACTCTACCACTGCAATCGAATACTATATCATTGTAATGAGAATTGCAAATGATAATATTAGAATGATATTTACCTTCAACCGCTGCAACAACCCTCATAGCCATTCTCTTGATTTCTCGTCTTCAATCACCACTTTCAGCACCATTTTCTGCAAATATAACACATGCAGGGCCACCGTCGTCAATGAGTGGTTTCAATAATTCATAACAGATAGAATCTCGAGACCAATGATTTTACTGGAACGGAGCTAGTGTAGTGGCATACCTTCATATTTGACAGTTTTCCAAAAACTCTCTGATATGTGTAGAAGCAAAGAATAATCAAATTGGCACTGGGAGCCTTCTGTTTCTTGTTAATGAGAGCCTGAAGAGTCATAGGGTCATAGGGGATATAGATTCAAGATAAAAAGGAGTTCAACAATGTAGCTCACTTTTGGAAGAAGGCTGTTGAAAGGTTCATGAATCTCTTCACCTTTGAAGGATCCGATTTTGCAGGTTGAAGTCTTCGAGTCTACGTGAGAGAACAAAAGTAATTTGTTGGAAATTTGCGTGAGAGAACCGAAGTAATTTGCTTTCTGTAATTTGAAATGGTAGTGAAATTTTAAATGGTGAATCAAGGCAATTGATTTCTGCCAATTGGCACATTCAAAATTTGAATTTGGTTTTAACGCGATTCACCAACCTACAATTGGAATTAATTACTATGACGGGACGTTCCACGGAACAGGGTCACGACAAGGTCGTCCTAGAGGGTAATTCGTCGCTGCAAATAGATGATGGACGCATGGTAGATAGATCATGGCATGCCATGATGGATCATATATTAATCATTAGACCACGTAGTAGCCTCCCAATCATTGGGCTGCTGCATGGTGGATAGCTTTCGCCATTGCTTTCTTAAAAGACTCTTTTAATGTAATCAAAGTATTAAGGTAGATCTCTGACATCAATGTATATCAATGCATTATATATACTAGAAAAATGGACATTACTATAACTCTTCAAATAACTATTCAAATTCCCATGGACGTAGAGAGATAGTGCTTAGAGCCACGCTTTCAAATACCTGAGCAAGATACCAATCGCCGATTCAAATTTCAACCAGCCTTTGGAGCTCGCCTTTTTGCAAGTTCAAATTTTTAAATGGATATGCATGGATACATTCCATGGAACATGGCATGGAAATTGGATGGCTCACGATAATAGTGTTTGGGAAAGTGGATTCATTAGCCGGCCAGAGCTCTGACATGATCAATGACGGGAGTCCGGACACAGAAAACGACTGTCGATAAAGGTTCAAAATGTTTGGGTTTTAGCTTACGCCTAACATTATGTATGACATATGTCACTTTTTATGTTTTCGAATTCCAGATTTCAATTTTGTCTCCCAATTTACTTTCCATCTTCTAGAAAACAATTCAACTTTGTTATTCACGTTATTCACGGAATGTGAAAACACTAACCCTACCTTGAAAGCAATTTGATGGTTTCATTTAAGAGATTTTTTTTTTAATACATCCATATGCTATTAAAATTAAAGTTAAATGTATGACACAATATGCCTCTAGAGGAATGGAGCAAACATTCCTTCTAGAGCATGACGACCATGTGAAGCAAATTCAAATAGGAAATTTTATTTTCCTTTGTCTCATTAAACTAAGGCTTATTGATTATATTTTTTTTTCTCTTGCTTTTTATAATTATATTTTTTATTTATAATTATATTTCTTATTTTAGGTAATGTTTGTTTTTATTGTTTATAAGGGTGATAATGAAATTAGAGAACATTCTCTTAATAAGATATACATGTATATAGAAGTTACGAGGATTTAGCAAGCACATGTGTATTTGAGAGTTGGAAATTAATTACAATTATGGTAAGATCTTCATAATAAAGGTTGGTTAGAAAAGTTCTTGATAATTATGGGTTTATAATTTATGTTTAGTTGTGAAAATAAGTGATGGTATTTAATCATGTCAAATTTTGATCTTATGTTGAAATCATAACAAAATATTTTATTGATGTAAATAAATGAATAAAAGGGGAAATATCAATACCAAAAATATGTCATTAGGGTTTCAAAAACATTACAATGGCTTAACATTTACCTAATCCTATTAAGAAATTACTGTACTACTATATGATTACTACATTTAATTGATTAACTTTTGGAATTACTACATTTAAGATTAACTTTTGGATTTCCTCAGCTTTATGTGCGTTTCAGTCAGCTGTTCGTACGTTTCAGTTTCAATTCACCAGAGTGTTGTCCTTTCAAATAACTTTCATCGTTCACCAACCGCACACCAACCACTTTACGACTGTGCTAGTAACTAGCACAACGACTAAATAGTTGCTGGTGAACGTCGAAAGGCTGATAAGATGAAACAAATCTTTAAAAGAATAAATTAAATTTTATTATTGATTAACAAATAAAC
This sequence comes from Picea engelmannii, assembly GCA_009831015.1. Lineage (NCBI taxonomy): Eukaryota > Viridiplantae > Streptophyta > Pinopsida > Pinales > Pinaceae > Picea > Picea engelmannii. The sequence continues at coordinate 311,989 of ML785471.1, forward strand.
CGTTGCTCTTCATTTATCTGGTGTTAATATTTTAATTTATGTTAATCACGTGGCAATCAGTTAGTTATCAAAGTAATTTTTAAATATGATTAGGTAAATGTAAAAAAGTAAACACATAAATGGATTTATTTTGTGTGACTACTAAGAATATTCCAGCCATATTTAATCATGTCCGTAGAAAACTTATTAAGCACTAAACCCCTATTAAATCTGCCCATTGTCAATAGGTGTATGCCTTTCGGCGTAATAAATGGATGTCTTTATAATAGCTAGAAAGTTAATGATTGAAATCACAACCATTTATTTTGTGTGACTACTAAGAATATTCCAGCCATATTTAATCATGTCCATAGAAAACTTATTAAGCACTAAACCCCTATTAAATCTGCCTATTGTCAATAGGTGTAGGCCTTTCGGCGTAATAAGTAATATAAACTTTTGTGAGTTTCCTTCATGATGAGCAGGGACTTTGACTAGAGAAACATGATAAATATTTTAGACCATTTCGGCTTGTTCTAGCTCATAGTCGGTGCCAGGTGGTATTCGGGTACAACGGTGTTTGACGGTGTAATTTTTCTAAATCTGACTTGAGTTGAAGTAATGAAGGCAATATAAATGCTCAGGGGATACCGCATAGAAATCCACAAGGGCTGAACAGGCTCCGAGCAGCAGCCTCCGTAGATTGTGAACATGGCTTGCATTGTAGCATGGAATTCTCCCTCGGTATTCGGTTCCTGCAGGTCCCCCTTTATTGCCGACAAGTTCCCTTCATCTCTGTTCAAGAGGAAACACTCGCAGAGGTTGGATGTTCTGCCCCACTCGTTGGGCCTGAATACACTGTGCGTGGCCATGGAGCAGTTGATGGAGGTCAATGTGGAGGGTTTTCATTATGCAGTTTCGTGCAAAAAGGGTAGGCGAGAATTCATGGAGGATACCCACAAGGCCATTGTCAATGTTCTTGGTCATTCCAAATAGGCCTTCTTTGGCGTCTTCGATGGTCATGGAGGTAGGAAAGCTACAGCTTTCGTCGCCGAAAATATGGGACAAAATATTCTGGACGCTATGCTCGGGATGGAAGACGAAAGAGATGATATTCTTGAGCAGGCTGTTAGAGATGGGTACTTAACAACAGATGCAAAATTTTTGAAGCAGGAGATTGGCAGCGGTACTGCTTGTGTAACTTCTCTGATTATAAATGGTAACTTAGTGGTTTCCAATGCTGGGGATTGTCGAGCAGTTATTAGCAGACATGGTTTTGTTGAAGCCCTTACATGTGATCATCGAGTTGGAAGGGAGGACGAGAGACAACGGATAGAGAATTTGAATGGAATTGTGGACCTCCGCCATGGAGTTTGGCAAGTTCAGGGATCTTTAGCTGTATCTAGGGAATAGGCGATTCACACATGAAACAATGGATAACAGTTGAACCAGACAGCAGAAAAATTGAAATAACATCTGAATGCGAGTTTTTAATTCTGGCATCAGATGGGTTGTGGGAAAAAGTTAGTAATCAAGAAGCAGTCGATATCGCGAGGCCTTTCTGTGTCCAGAAGAAACCTAATTTGACACCATTTGGAGGAGGCCCTATTGCTGCTTGTAAAAAGCTTGTAGAGGTAGCAGTAACCAAAAAATCTCAAGATGATGTGAGCATGATGATAGTACAACTCCTACACTTTGGAATGAAGGAGGAGTAGACAGTAAGGTGAGGGAAGAGTAGCATCAAAAGAATGTGGATCAACAACCATCTAACCCAACCTGGGTGTTGGACTTCAAAAGCACGACAATCCATATTCAAGCAGTGGGAACGAGAGTCTGTGTCTTTCCTTATTTTATGTTAAAGGGCTGGGCAGACAGCTCCCTCCGAGCTTCTGATTCCCGATTGACGAGTTCCCGAAATCATCTATCGAGAATCGAGATCTCCTCGAGCACTAGCGTTCCAAATTTTGGGATTTCGTGCCTCGGGATAGCGAAGAACCGAGTGTTCCTCCGATCCCCAAAATTGCGAGCCCTTCAGGACCAGATTGAGGGTCGATATTTCCTCGTGATCAACGATCCAGATCCTCTCTCGCATTTCACGATTTCACATATTGCGACTTCATGGCTTTGGTAGACAACTCCCTTCGAGCTTCTTACTCTCGATTGTCGAGTTCCCGAAAACATCTATCGACGGTCCAGATCTCTTCGATCACCAACGGTCCAGATCTCCTCGAGCACCAGCATTCCAGTTTTCTAGATTTCACGCCTCAGGATAGCGAAGAACCAAGTGTTCCCCTTCTTTCGATACCCGAAATTGTGAGTCCTTCAGGATCAAGTTGACAATCCATATTTCCTTAGGATCAATGGTCCAGATCATCTCTCGCATTTCGCAATTTCACATTTCGCAACTTCGCGACTTGGATAGACAGTTCCTTTCGAGATTCTGACTACTGATTGTCGAGTTTCCAAGATCATCTATTGACGGTCCAGATCTCCTCGAGCACCAACGGTCCAGATCTTCTCGAGCACCAACGATCCAGATTCTCTCACGATTTTTGTGACTTTGGGAAACAACTCCCAAAAACATCTGGCGGTTGAAGATCTTCTGCACTGACACTTACAATCACCCTCTCCCCTGAGTTTCTGATCATTTCTGACTTGGAAGAATTTCTAAGTAGATAGAGGTGGCACCTCGTCCGGATTAGGGCCATCTAGCTGAGCTAGCTCCTCGCATTGGAGCTAGAGGAGTGAGCTTTGGGACTGCCTAGAATCATGGAGAATGATCTACTGCATAGAGTCAACCCCTACATTGGCCACTTTCTCCACTACTTTGTTTACACTTCACTGAATATGTGAGGGGGTTAGCGTTAGAGAGGGTCTGAGAAGAGCCTGGAAGCTGTAAAGAGGGATAAGGAGGCACTAAATGGGAGTAAATTTCCATGGATCTTTTCCATTCAGGATTTTTGTTACCAAGTCTATTATGATTTTGGAGTCTCCTTTAATGATCAGACAAGTGAGGTTTTGATATAGAGCCATTTTCACTCCTTTGATGAGACCTCGAATTTATGTTGAGTTATTGGTGTCGCATCCGAGGTTTTTTGCAATGAGGCTTTGTATTTGGCCCAAGTTGTTTCTTATGACCACTCCATAGCTTGAGTGTTTTGGATTACCTTTTGATGTGCCATCAAAGTTGACCATATAGAAGCCTGGTCGGGGTGGGATCCACTTAGAGGGGCTGAGGGATTTTGAAATTAGGGGGGGTTGTTGAGGAGGGGTGGTGTGAGAAAATGAGAATCCCCAAGAGTTGAGGAGCGAGAGCTCACCTAGGTTAGTGGGGAAGTCTTCCTTGGTCCATAACTGTAGATGAAGAGTTTCCTGGAGATCCAGGAGGATTGTGTTCCAGAGGAGGGTGGGAAGAGAGGGATGGGAATGAAAGATTATTATGTTCCTCTCTTTCCATAGTTGACAAACTATAAATCCTGGTAAGAGTTGCCAGGTTCTATTCAGGATAGGGATTTTGAAGGAGTCGGAGCCCCAATCCTTGATGGTGCTTATGATATTGTTTTTAACTTGTTTGTTTCTTCTCATGAACTAAGTGGTCTGGTTCTATATGTTCTCACTGTGTGGATAGTTATTTAGGAGGTGCTCCATGGTTTCTTCCTAGAGATGGAAGAGATGGCAAATCGAGGGGCCAATAAAACCTCGTCTTTGAAGATTGTCCCAGGTTAAGATCTTGTTCTGGAGTAGAAGCCAAATGAATGTAGATATTTTGGTCCAAAGTTTTGATTTCCATATTGTTGTTCAAATGTTATCTTTCTAAAGATTGTGAAATTTCTCCTAAAGAGTGTATCCCTCCTTGAGAGTAAATATTCCATGAGGTGTGTATCCCCATATAAGAATGTCTTGGTCTGTGGTTTTCTAGATTTGCCTTTGGGTTGTAGCTTGTTGCTAGTGTTGTAGGTCACATTCCATTGCCACTTGGAGTTCTTGATGAGTATATTTCCATCTTTTCCAGGGAGAGCTACTGGGGGTATCTATCCACAAATCTGCTACTTTGAGAGTGGCAAGATCTTGAATATGATTTTCATAGGATTGTATACTTTCTTCTAGTTGAAGGGTTGGCATTTACTGCCAGAAATCTGTCCATAATAGGGCATTCTGGCCATTGCGAACTTCCCAGAAAGCATGTTCCTGTATGAGTGGCCAATTTTTCCAGGCCGCATTCCAGATGTTGGAGTCCTGAGTTTTCTCATGCATTCTTATAAGTTGACTTTGGTCCGTATTTGGGGCATATTTGCATTTCCAAAGTTTTTCCCAGATCTTTGTTGGTGTTTTGAGCCATCTCCGTCAAATTATTGCTCCCATGGTGCTATTTAATTTTCCAGGGTCCCAGAGGCCCAGACCACCTAAAGATATGGGCTTGCAGACTTTGTCCCAACTGACTAGGGCCCATTTTTTGTTTGAGTTGTGTCGATGCCATAGAAATTTTCTTTGCAGATTCCGTATTTTCTTCATGATTGATTGGGGGGAAGCTAGGGTTGAGAAGAGGTAAGTTAGGATGGCTTGGAGGATTGACTTTAAGAGAAAAATTATGGCTGGAAGGTTGAGGAAGTGAAAGGTCCAATTGCTAAGATGGTTGGTGATGGAGAGTAGGAGAGAATCCCAAGAAATGTTTCTGGTCACTGAGTCAGAAAGAGGGAGTCCCAGGTAGCGAGAGGGAAGAGTGTAGACAGGGGTATAAAATTTTTGAGAAAGGTGTTGTTGGATTGCCACAGGAGTATTAAAAAAGAAGAGTTGGGATTTGGCCAGATTAAAGGTGGTACCAGAGGCTTCGTTGAAATCAAAGAGGATGGAGCCTAGTTTAAGTGCTTCTTGTGTGGTGGGGGTGTTCATTAGTAGTGTGTCATCGACAAATTGGATGTGGGAGGTTGGCAGTTGTAATCCATGAAGAGGGAGGCCTTGGAGGGATCCATTTTGAATTGAGGCCTTGAAATGGCATCCTAGACCTTCAGCCATTATGACAAAAAGAAAAGGGGAGAGAGGGTCGCCTTGCATTGTTCCTCTTGAGGGGGAGAAGGATTGAGAGGGGACACCGTTGACGAGGATTGAGAAAAATGTTGAGGAAATGAGGTTCATTATCCAAGAGACCCAATCCTTGTTGAAACCAAAAGTCGATAGGAGGGATTTCATGTATTTCCAGCTTAATTTGTCAAAATATTTTGAAAGTTCAAGTTTTAGAAGCATACTTGGAGTACAAGTGATTTTGAGCAAGTGAATGGTTTCATGGACAATTATGATGCTATCCATGATTTTCCTTCCTTCAACATATCCTGATTGCTCCTTGGAGATGGTGAAGGGTAGAATTGGCTTGATTGTTAGAGATATGACCTTGGAAATGATTTTGTATATTACGTTTCAAAGAGCTATGGGTCTGAAGTTCTTCGGATTTTTGACTCTTTCTTCTTTGGGTATTAGGGTGAGGAAAGTGGAATTTAGTGATGGAATTTAGTGAAAGTGGAATTTGTGATGAGTTAGGTCCTTTTCTGAGGGCTATAGACCTAGGAATTTTCCTATGAAGGCATGGTCTCTCATGAACTGGGTATGCTCCCCTATCCTAGTGGTTTTGATTATGTACTTGGGTGCAACCGTGGCTTGGGGGATACATTTGTCGAGTATCCAGAATCAAGCTACTTTTGGATGTGTGGACTCAACATCCAAGTTCAATTCTTTGCTTATATCCATCTCTTCCTGAAGATATTGGTCTCATAAGTGCAATGGTGGCTCAAAGGATGGTCAACGTTCTCGCGAGTTCTTCGGATCATTGGCAGCGATGTTACGGTAAGAGAGGGATTTCGCCCCCCTCATTCTTCTGTGGTGGTCAGTGTTGGGGTGCAGAGGCGATTAAAGGCATCCAGAGGAGTTCATAAGTGGTTAGGGTGGGAGGGTGGCTAGTACATGTGAACCCTATCCTTGCAGAGCTCACACCATTCTCTCCTGCAAAATTCAAGTTCAACAGTAGTTTATTTGCATATAATTAGATGTGAAGATTGAGATATTTATTGCCAATGTGGAAGCAATATTGTTAGTAATATAGTCTACATTAAATCCATTTCAGTATATGTTATTAAGAAAATTGCAACACTTCTCCTCTCTTAAGTGTTAGTGAATTAAATTTACTATGAGTGAAAATTCATGGGTTGTATATATATATAAATTGCAAATGCATGTGCACCATAAAGAGCTTGTAAATCTCATAGAGCTAATAGGCAAGCAAGGGCAAGGCGGTAAGATGCTTTGTGGATTTGGATACCATTCTCCATTGCCAAGTTTTTGATCATGCTACTGGAAATGCTTTCCCTATGCATTCATTCTATCAATTTCTAATCTATCATGTTTCTACAATGGTCGTATTTTTCCATGAGAGCAAGAAAAAATCAATGAAGATTAGTTAGTATGTTAGACAAAAGAATAAAAAAAAAAGCATGAGAATGAGAAAACTTATAGGGTTCGTCCATTCCATCTTAATCATTTTAGTTCTAATATGAAGCTTTAGATGTGTAAGTAAAAACATATCCCTATATTTCTACATTTTCAAACATCAATATGGGTTAGAGATCAATGAATTTTGGAGTATTGTTTTTTATATGCATAATGTTTGATAACAATGAATTTTACGGAGAGATCACATCTAAATTAGGATTGGTTATGGTTGGGAGGTGGTTGGTGGGAGGTAATGGAGGTCAACGATAAGGGGAAACATTGACAATAAGGAGGATGGTGCTTGTGGCAATATAAGGGTAATGACAAGGGAGTCAAATTTGTCGACAAGGGATTTAAAGGAGGTCATTCTAAGGTGGAGTATGTAGGGTTGCATGGGAGTAGTAAAGGCCATGAGTCAAAGTGTGTACACATGACCTATGAGTGACCATTTTCTCTAGAAATATGAGGTCATACGAGGATTCTGGTGGAGATCACTAAGACGTTTCTTGGTTGGTTGGTTGGTTTTGTGATTTATGTGTTGGAGATCACTAAGGTGTTTCTTTGTCGTTCTTTGTCGTTCACATTTCATTTTTGTTTTCCAATTTACTTTACATATTCTAGAACACAATTTAACTCTCTTATCCGCGGAATGTGAAAACACCACCCTACCTTGAAATCGATTTGAATTTGATGGTTTCATTTATAATAGTTCTAAATTTTTTTAATACATCTATATGCTATTAGAATTAGGACTAGTTTAATCTAAATTTTCTATTTTTTGAAGTTTTTGATAATTTTTTCTGTTTGATTTTGTGTGAAATCGGTGAGGAATGGTTGGATATGTAGATTTGAGTGGTTAAGTTCGTATACTATAAATGATTCAGGTTTTTTTTATCATGATGAATCCATTTATGCATTCAGAAATACAATTTAAACAACAGTAATGATTTTGTCCAAATTTACATCACCTAATTCTGACCAAAAAAACCCAAAAAATAAAACGTTTAAGCAACCCTATTAGAATTTGATAATTTTATTTATAAAAATTCTATTTTTTTAATACTTCCATATGCTATTAGAGTTAGAGTTAAATGTATGGCAAAATATGCCTCAAGAGGAATGGAGAAAACATTCTGAGCATGGCGACCATGTGAAGCAAGTAAGATTGAAGGAAGAAATTTATTTTCTTCTTTGTCTCCTTAAGTTAAGGCTCACTGATATATTTATTTTTTTCTCTTATTTTCTTACAAGTATATTTTGTATTCTAAGTAATATTTGTCTTTATGTTTATATGAGTAATAATCAAATTAGAGAAGATTTTCTTAACAAAATATGCATGTATGTAGGGGTTATGTGGATTTACCAAACAAATATGTACATCCATGAGTTCTAAAATAATTATAAGAATTATGGCAAGATGTCCATAATAGAGGTTAGAAAAATAATTATAAGAATTATGGAAAGATGCCTATAATGAAGGTTAGAAAGGTTCTTGATAATCACGGGTCTATAATTTATGCTTAGTTGTAAAAATAAGTGATGGTATTTAATCGTGCTAAACTTTGATTCCATGTTGAATTTATAACAAAATGATTTATTGATATGAAGAAATGGATAAGAAGGGTGACATTAGAACTAAGATATGTTATTAGGGTTTTAGTAGCATGACAAGGGTTTAAATACTATATACAAATTGATTGATTTTCATTGAGGGAGTACAAGGACTCCATTCCAATTTTTTTTGGACTTCAATGTTACAATTAGTGCTTATGTCAAGTGTGAGGTTGCCTATATGATCATATCTCATTTTAATTAGCCAAAGCAAAGCATTGAAGTTCCCATGCCACCACTTTTAGGGTATGCTATTTCTCTTTTGATTCTTCTAATCCCTCAAAACATCTAGGATTGACACCACCCATTTTCTCTATTACAAAAAACTAGATACACCAATAAATATTTAAAGTCATTAAAAATGTGGGTGTACTTATGTTTACTCTAAAATATAAATTAATTTTTTCTTGAACCATACTCATAAATATTTAAGATCATTCAAAATTTGAATGGATTCATGCTTACTCTAAAAACCTATATTATTATTGATGATGGAGATCAATAACCACCATGCAACATAGTATTTTGGAATAATCATAAATATTTAAGATCATTCAAAATTTGAATGGATTCATGCTTACTCTAAAAATATATATATTATTATTGATGATGGAAATCAATAACCACCATGCAACATAGTATTCATTGCCACCTGGAATAATATATATAGTTGGATTTGAACCACCTTGTTTAACTACGATATACACTACCCCACACAAAAGTTAGTGGTTATTGATCACGATCATTGACACCTTTAGCACACCGATGGGCGTCTACGTAAAGTCCCATCTGAATATAGATTCCATAGTTCAAATGCCTTTTGTGTTGATAATGACAATATATAATCTACTTCATATAACAAGTGTTGCATGGTAGCTGAGTCCCTGCCAGGTTAGGATGGGAGTAAATGTGAGGTAGTAGAGACATGTGGGTAGAAAGTTGAAGTAGATGTGATTTTCATGTAGAACATAGTAAAGTAAATATATAGTTTTATACATATGAAATATGTACTTTTATACATACAAAATATGTACTTGTATAAAGTACATATTTAGATTTATACATACGAAATTTGTACTTGTATAAAGTATGGGGAAGAAATTTAATAGAGCATGCACAGAGCCCTCATTGCATACTTAGGCAGTTTTTGGATCGTGGGTTTTTGGGGTGGCGGGTTCAAATTTTGCCCTTTTATGTTCCGTGGCCTACAAATAGGAACGACAGTTCCGTGATATACAAAATGACAGGCAGATTGGTGGACTATAGAAATTTATCAGAAATTAATAATGTTAGTTATACAATAGAATAGTCATAAGGTCTGTTATATAGGTTCGTGGAGAAAAACACTAAAAAATTGACATTGTTGAACTATTTTTCTTTAAAACTAAGGCTTTTCTTTCACAAAAAAGATATAGCATTGCCGAATTGGTTTTCTTTGCAGATGTTTTATAGAGCATGGATGGAGCGGTCATTCCATACTTAGCCAATTTTTGGATCACAGGTTCTCGGGCTGTCGATTTCAAAAATGGGCCTCTGTTGTTCCATGCCCTATACAAATTGACAAGTGGGCTTGCGAATTATACAAACTTATTATAAAATAAATAATCTATGTTACATATCTCTAGAAATTACATGAGCATTTAAAACATCAATGTCTTTGAAGACCCAAAAATTAGCATACAATAGAAATTTTGCACCCAACAATTCTGTCATATACATGAGACAGTAATTTATAGAAGATTATAACATTGTACGAAGATTTATACTAATTTGTATAATTCTATAAAACTTCATACATTTTGTACTAAGCAATTACGTAGTTGCGGGTTGGCGGAGTTCTGGGTTCACACTTTTCATGTCCAGTGTGTTACGTGATATACATTTTGCACGAAAGACTTCGGCCATATACATTTTACAATGAACAATTCCATGATATACATGATAGAGAGAAATCTGTAGAATATTATAATGTTGTATGGAGATTTAAAGTAATTTATATAATGCTATAACATGTCTTAGTTAATGAATAGTATAAGCTATTTTTTAAATTTTATTCAACAATTGTTTTTATAAGTAAGATTGTATAAAAGTCTATCAAAATGAAGGAGTATAGAGAATTTATATGGTTTCAAGCTATAAATATTGAGCTTCCCTAAGGAAAAACCAACTCAACCAGGAAAACCGCTTCTTAACTTAAGTGTAGATTGTCACTGATACGAAAAGAGTTCAAAATTTTGGCCCGTAAGGGTGGGTGCTAGAACTATAGAAAGTGTAGATAGCATAATTATAATAGCCATGGACAAAATGCATGAAAGGTCGGCATGCACATGACAAAACAACAAACCAAAAAAAAATCACCGGTATGGGCTGTAGTGCGGCGACGCGACCATGCAAAAGGCCCGAAATGTCATGTCCCTGGGAGGAGGCGAATCCTCCTGAAGTGGTGTGCGGTCTAGTTGCATAGCGTTCTCTGTCTTTGATGGCATGTGCTCTTCTTTCTGGACGTGCTCCGTGCATGATGGAAGCCTCTGGTCCTCGCAGTCTGCGTCTATGTGGCCCAAAGTTTCCAGTGGCAAGACTGGTGTCAAGGTTGCTGTTGCTGATTGGGCTACCTCTGGTGTGGGGAGATGAGCACCTTCTAACGCGGAGAACAACTGCAGGAGTCGAGAGGATTTGTTGTCCAGGATTTGTAGGTGGAACCAGAGGTCATCCATGTCTTGACGCAGGTCGAATACCGAGCTCTGCACCAGTGCAAGGCCTATTTGCCACTTGCATTTTGGGTCAGTGTTGGAACCCGCTCGAGATTGGGTTTGTCGTTGCAAATTTTGACTAGATTCCAGATCATCCATATGAAATTGGGTGTCGTGAAGCTGGTCCTGAAGCGACTGGGTGGACAGAGAGTTGGGAGGGGCCAAAGGGCCTGGGTGTGAAATAGATGCGAAATTGGCTAAAGGTCCTGGGTTGTTTTTCAGTGAGGCCCCTGAGCAGGCCAACTCCTCCATTCTATTGGCAAGGGATGCAAGAAGGGGTGGGAGAGATGCGAGAATTTGAGTCGATTACGACAGGGAGGAGGACGAGGTAGCTAAAGAGGAGGATAGCAGGGAGGGAGCAGGCGGGGGACGTAGGACCAGGCGGGGTTGGTTTGGTTGGTAGGTTTGTCGGCCTTTGGACTTCCTTTGTAGTTGGGGCATCTCCGGGACAGTGGGAGAGAGAAAACGTGGCAGGAACAGAGAAGGGCAGGACAAATGCAGAGCAGGGAAAGGATGGGCAGGAAGCTGAGCTCTGAGAAACAAAAAGTAGGAAATAATGAGCCATCTGGACCCATTGGAGCAATTGAAATAGGGTGGGCAGCTGGTGAGGTTCCATAAATGGCCGCACACATAGATTAAAGGTGCAACGAGGGTGTTTATCCGTCGAAAGGATGCGAAGGCAGAGAAAGGTGCACTTAGAGTAATGGTGCCATGCCTTGAGCAAGATAAACTTGAACTGATTAGGCAGTTGGGAGTGAGTGGCACGCGGTCATAATTGTCGCCGCCACAGAGTATCACTCCTGGCTGCTTTTCTCGACGCGTGTGCTGTACTAGCAACCCATCCGCGAGAAAGGGAATAAATGCGAAGGAGTATATAAACGTGGGCAGGACTATTGTTTAGATATTCTTTCATACGGTTGTGGAAAAATACATAGAAATAGTAATAACGGGTTGGTGCACTGAAATTTGGGCTTTGTTGTTCCGTGGCCTACAAATTGCACCCAGAGTTCTGCGACATACAATTTGACAGTTGGAGTTGTGGAATATTTTATATTTAAGGGCATATGTATGTTACAAAGAAGAGATGCTAGATACTAAATATGTAATTTGATTAAGTAGATATATAGACCATTGTGGCTGTCGGGCTTGAAGGATGAAAATTGTGCTACCATATGTTCGTGGACAAAAGCATAAAAAGACTACCAACAATGAATTAGTTTTTTTTAAAACAAAGGTACAGGAGCTTCATTTTGGGTTGTCGTGGTGGTGGGCTGAAAATTGGGCTACTGTTGTTCCATGCCTATAGATAGCACCAAGAGTTCCGCAAAATACAAATTGAGAAGCGGTTTTGCGGACTATTTGAATTTTTGGATCGCGGGTTCTCGTGCTGAAAATTGGTTTTATGTTGTTTTGTGGCCTACAAATAGCATTGAGAGTTCCGCAATATACAAATTGACAAGTGGTCTTGTGGACTATTTGAAATTTTGGATCATGAGTTCTCGGGCTACGGGGCTGAAAATTGGCCTTCTATTGTTCTGTGGCCTACAAAAATCAAATATGTAATTTGATGAAGTAGATATATAGAGCATGCATCAAAACTTCATTACAGGTTGTCGAGATTGCGGGCTGAAAATTACGCTTCTGTTGTTATGTGGCCTACAAATACCACCAAGAGTTCTACGATATACAAATTGACATGCTGGTTTGAGGACTAGAATTTTTGAATGGCGGGTTCTTGGTCTGGCGGGCTGAAAATTGGGCTTCTGTTTTTCTGTGGCCTACAAATAGTCCATAGAGTTTCATGATATACAAATTGACAAACGAACTTGTGAACTATTTGAAATTGAAGGTGCTCATGTCAAACAAGTTTAACATTCCCGAAGTATTTTTCCTTTTTACATATGCTGCTGGAGTAAAAAAAAAATTAAACAATACTGATGTTTGTTACATAGGATGGTGGAGAAAAGTATGAAACAAATATGATTCCCGTTTTAGATTTTTTTTAAAAGGCGACTTCTGGACTTAGGCATTTTTTGGTTTGCGGGTTCTCGGGCTGGGGACCTGAAAAATGCGCTTCTGTTCTTCCGTGCCCTACAAATAGCACCCGTAGTTCCGCGATATACAAATTGAGAATCACACTTGCGGAGTATTTGAATTTTAAGGAGCTTGTGTCCAAAAAATTCAGCATTCGGGGATTAGTTTTCTTTACATAGGTTTTACATACGCTAGTGGAAAAGGGGGCAAGAAGTATAGTACTAGTGTCCATTACATAGGGCAGTGGGCAGAAGAACGAAATAAATAGCATTCCCGAATTAGCTTTCTTTAAAACAGGGGCTCCTCGACACAAGAAATTGAAATTCATGAAATTATAGGTTCCTGCAGACCATAAACTATACATAGAAAATACATAATTTTGTAAAGAAGACATTTAATTTTATAGATATGAAATATGTACTTTCATAAAGTATGGGTATGAGATTTTATAGAACAGTGACGAAGCCTCCATTCCATGTCCTACAAAGAGTAGGCAGAGATAGGCGGTGTACAAATTGAGAAGCGGGCTTGCAGACTATTTTAATTGTAAGGGCCTTTGTGACAGACATTGTGCAGGACATGTTGCAAAGATGCAATAAATGATAGTCTCTTCACGTCTGAGTAGAAAGAAAGTAGTGAACACAATTTTATGACATTTATATAAAAAAATAATAAAACATGTTACATATTGCTGAAAATTTAAAAACACACACACACACACACACACATATATATATATATATATAAGTGAAATCTGATATCTGAAATTTGAGTAAGTGATTTATGTCATAGTTCATTCTGAAAATGAAAAATCTAGGAACACATAAAAGTAGGAGGAAAACTAGCCTTCCTGAATTAGAGCATGGACGAAACCCTCATTCTATACTTAGCCAGTTTTTGGATGGCGGGTTCTCGGGCTGGGGACATAAAAAGTAGGTTTCTATTGTTCCATGACCTTCAAATAGAACCGAGAGTTTTGTGATGTAAAAATTGATAATGGGACCTGCAGACTATTTGAATTTCAAGGGGCTCGTGTCCCAAAAATTTAACAGTTGGGAATTACTTTTCTTTACATAGGTTTTACAAACGGTGGTGGGAAAATGTACAAAAAATATAGTACCAATGTCTGTTACACAGGGTGGTGGACAAGAGGAACAAATAAATAGCATTCTTGAATTAGTTTTCTTTAAAACAGGGGATCGTGGATATAAGAAATTGGAATGTATCAAACTATAGGTTCCTCGAGAGCATAAATTGTACATAGCAAAAACGTAATTTTTAAAATTAGATATTTACTTTTATACATACAAAATCTGTTCTTTTATAGATCATGTACGTAACCCTCATTCTATATAGTGTGATGCAGACCATATTACATACTTAGGCAATTTTTGGAGCACGGGTTGTCGAGCTAGGGGGCTGAAAATTGGAAAAAAATGAAATGTGTTACATATTCCTAGAAATTTAAAGAAACATATATGTGTGAAATATGATATGTCGAATTTGAGTGAGTGATTTATGTCATAATTTATTTTGAAAAAGAAAAAAAGAGAATATAGATAAAATAAACAGAATGACTTTACATTCAACATAGCTGAATATAAAATATCCAGGAAGAATATATAAGGAGACAAAAGAATAGTTTTATTTGGAATATATGAAAAAAATAATAGTTTGTTACATATCACTGGAAATGTAAATGCATTTGTCATATAGATTGGGATTGGGGCTCCCGTGGACCATAAAAAAAATAGGTACAAGAAATAGGAGTGTGGAAATAAGTTGGACATGCTAGAATGTAATACCTGAAAAGTAGAAATGCGAAGATTAGTTTTTGTCTATAGATTTTTACTCAGAAAAGGAATAACTGGATTGATAAAGAAAGGACTATCGCTATACACTTACAGGGATGGTACGTGTAAGTAATTTTTGTGTTTGTTTGATCATTCCTTTCCCTGCTAGTTTTTGTGGGTAGTCCACTTCAATAACTGGATTGATACACAGAGGATTTATGCATTTTCCTGTTGGATTTCGTGGCTAATCCACTTCAAGTTATCTTCAATATATCTTCTCAAGGGGGCGACGTTGATGTCATTGCGGATTCGAATGTTGAAAAATTCATTTTATAATTCGTTTAGATCAATTGAAAGTTTACAAAGACCTTCATGAATGTCTCCATTCTGTAGCGAATACTCGACTAGCCAGTTGTGCACCTCTTCTTCATCATATTCAACAATTCTGTAAAAATTTTCTAAAGACAAAGCCTTCAAATTATCAACTTGTTTATCAAAATCTTTCTTGTTTAACGTCGATGAGTTGAGTATTAAGCTAGGGTCTTGGAAGTCATTTGTCTTTCCTACTAAGTCTATTTTGGTGAGCTTTGTGAATAATGTTTCTTTCTTTGATATTGCTTTCTCACACGATTGCACAATTAGGTACAGGTTCTTCACTTTCTGTTTCCAACATGCTTCTAATTGAGTGAGCTTTTTTTTGGACGAGATATCATGTTGTGTTATTCTCGTCTCTGGCATGTTGTTGACATGAAAGGAAAAAGGGATGACCGAGTGCACATAAAAAGTTTCTTCATTCTTTAAATCCATTTGCAGAAGTAGGAGCAAGTTATGTACCCTGCTCCCTAAGGAATCCATATTCTATGATGTTTCCCAGGCCTTGACAATCAATTTTATTCTTTTGTTGATATTTTTCTCGACATATCGTCTACAAGCTAGAGGAACCTTTTAGATTTGTTGCAGGGGTGCACGTAGTCGCAGGCATGGCTATTTCCAAGGAACTACCAAGCAATGGCATAGGAAACAAAGCTTCCTCTAATTCCTTAATCTGGTTCTTTAGTCTGGCATTTTCGGCTTCAATGACTCCAACAAAATCATGAAGAGCATCCTCGGTTTCCCTGTGAAGTTCAGAGATTTTGGATGCGTGCATATTGGCAAGGTCAAGTTCTGAAAGATGTTTTATTTTCTTATTTTTTACATCTCTTTTTTCAATGATTAATTTTTTTGATTCGGTTTCAAAAACAACGCTCTGGAATACAAAGGATTCATCTTTGTAAAAAATGTCGGTACCAACCATGTCCATTGAGCAGGCATGTTTAATTTTGTGTGTTCAATATCCAATAGAGGACGAACACCTTCAGTAACCACTCACATAACCAGATCAAATATCAACGCACTGATGTTTTCACCTGGTAAAACCCCTACGGGTAAACATCCATGGCCCCAACCAATGCAGCCACTTGGAGCAGCTTATTAATGCAAAGAAAAAGATTACAGAGAGATTTTACAAGAGAGTTTCTCACAATCTATCATTGGAAAATGACCCTCCATGCTCTTTAAATAGAGATCATGGACCAATTGGGTGTTAAGCCACAGATCAATGGCCGTTAAGATCGAAGAGAGTATGAACTGTCAGATCACTCTATGTTGGGAACATATCGTGACCGTCGTATTTTCTAACTACAAATGCGTACAAATGCATACTAAAGAAACACACTAGAAAACACACTTTTACCTAACGACACAATAGACCAAGTAGATCTTAGTAACTCCTAAGTGTCTAAATATCCTAACATCCCCTCTTAAGAACAACTTGGGATAGGATTAAAGGATTTACAATAGTGACACAATAGGAGAAGGAAGGAGGCATTAGAGCCTATCCCCCCTTAATGACAACTTCCTGAACTCCTAACATAGATCGAAGTTTGGAAAAATTCGCTTTTGTAAGAGACTTTGTGAAAATGTCTGCAACTTGATCTTCTGTAGGGAAAAAGAGCATTTCAATAACTTGATCATGAATGAGCTTTCTGATGAAGTGCATGTGTAGCTCGATGTGTTTGCTATGCTGATGTTGAACTGGGTCTTTGGCGATCTTGATGGCACTCTGATTGTCACACCAAAGGGTGGGTAGATGTTGGTGTTGGATTCCAAACTATGAAAGGATCTGTCGAAGCCAAAGTGCTTCCTGACTTGCATTTACCGCTGCTCGGTACTCTGCTTCTGTTGAAGAAAGTGTAATAGCCTGTTGTTTCTTATAGGCCCAAGTGACAGGTCCTGAACCAAGGCTGAAATCATACCTGCAGTAGACTTCTGATCATTAGGGTCATCGGCCCAATCTGAATTAGTGAAACCAACCAATAAAGAAGTCCCCCCTGAACTGTAATGTATCCCAAACTGAACTGTACCACGAACATAGAGAAGTATCCTTTTAGCCACTTTCCAATGGCTTTCATGGGGTGTTTTCATATATCGGGCAACAAGACCAACAACAAAGGAAAGATCAATATGGGTATGAGTCAAGTATAAGAGGCTACCAACTAACTGATGGTATAGGGTGGCATCAACTTCAGGAGAAGTACAGGTGGAAGAAAGCTTGACTCCAGACTAGAAGGGAGAAGTGGTTGGTTTACAATCGTCCATGTGAAAGTGACGAAGAAGGTCACAAACATACTTAGACTGGGAAAAAAAATTCCTTCATTGGTTTGCAAAACTTGGAGGCCAAGGAAATAGTGCAAAAAACCTAAGTCTGTCATTTCAATTTTTTTCTTAAGGCTTGTTTTCACATGGTTTAAAAGTTTTGAGTCACTACCAGTAAGAATAAGGTCATCAACATAAAGGACGAGGATTATGAGATGGCTTCCTACTTTCTTGGTATAGGCATTAGGATCAGAATGGCATCTAAAGAATCTAGTGGCAATAAGAAAGCTATCCATTTTGGCATACCAAGCTCAGGGAGCTTGCTTGATACCATAAAGAGATTTCTTGAGGTGAAAAACAAGGCTAGAGTCATTCTGGACATAGCTAAGAGGTTTTTCCATGTAGATTTCTTCTTGCAAATATCCATGCAAGAAGGAGGATTTAAAATCCACTTGATGGACCTCCCATTTATGTGAGGCAGCAAGGGCAAGAACAAGGTGGATGGAATTAATTATCTCTACAGGGGAAAAGGTTTCATTATAGTCAATTCCTTCAACTTGGGAAAATCCTTTGGAAACTAACCGAGCCTTGTGTCTTTCAACACTTCCATCTGATGCATACTTAGTTATGTAGACCCATTTGCATCTAACAAGTTTTCTTCCTTTTGGAAGAGGTAGAAGATCCCAAGTATCGTTTTCCATTAAACAATGATACTCTTAATTCATTGTTGTATCCCAATCTGGATGACCTGAAGCTTTTTAAAATGTATTTGGATCATGAGTTTATGAAACTTGAGCCAAAAAAAAAGAGGCTCAATGGAACTGTGAACGTGTCCCTCGCTGACCTGAAGGATCACTGACAAGATCACCAGCTGCTTCTCGTGTTGAATGGACCCATCTAGGAAGCGGTGGAGCTGGTGCTGGTTAAGGTTCAAAGGACTCATCTGGAGGAGGGTGAGAAGGAGGAGGTGGGTTTTCATCCTCACTGTCATCATCTGAAGAAGAAACCAAATCATAAGAAGGCACAAACATCGAAGATGGCTCATAGGCCGAAGAAGGCATAATCGACGAATTAGGATCGCAGGCCAAGAGATTTTCATCAAATTTAACATCTCTTCTAATAATAATTTCATAACAATGTGATTGAAAAAGTCTGTAACCATTCACATCTTCATAATAACCAACAAATATACACTTCTCACTTTTAGGCTGCAATGCTTTCCTTTTCTCATTAGGAACGTGAGCCCATGCTATACTGCCAAATACACGGAAGTGACTTACACCTAGTTTAATTTTAGTCCAAGCTTCTTCCGGTGTTATATTTTTAAGAGCCTTTGTGGGAGTGCGATTTACTATGTAATTTGCACATTTGATGTCTTCCACCCAATACTTTAGACTTAATCCCTTAGATTGGATCATACAATTAGCCATTTCTTTTAATGTGCGATTCTTTCTCTCATCAACACCATTTTGTTGTGGTGTATATGGAACAATGTGTTGCATTTGGATTCCCTATGTAGTGCAATAGCTTGTAAAATTATTGTTCACATATTTGCCTCCATTATCTGTTCTTAACCTTTTAATTTGATGTCCATATTGCTTTTCTACAAGGGCCTTGTAGGCCAAAAACTTGTCAAAAACTTCACTCTCGAGTTTTAAGAAGTAAACCCAAGTACGTCTGGAAAAGTCATCAATGAAAGTTAAGAAATACTTGCACCCAGAAAAAGAAGGAGAAGAGAGTGGACCACACAAATCACTGTGAACAAGTTGCAAAGGACTCGAGGCGTGCCAAGAGGCACGTATGTCAAAACTATCCCGATAATGTTTTTTGAGAACACAACCGACACAAACACCATCTCTACATGAAACAAGAGGAAGATCAGTCACCATATGTTGATTACATAGTTGCTACAATGAGCTATAGTTTAGATGACCAAACCGCTCATGCCAAATTTTGCTCAAGTCATCGCTATGAGCAACAAAAACTGATGAAAAAGATGATGACCCAAAGTTGTCAAATTTTTACAACCTAGTAATATCATCAGCAATTCCAGTTGCAAGAACATGCTTAGGATATTTTAGATCCTTGATTACAACTTGGTGAGGTGAAAAATTGACGGTTTTACCTTCACCTGAATGAGTGATTTGATATACTGATAAAAGGTTACAAGAAATAATTGGAACACATAATACATCATTGAAATGACCATTATCTACTTGAACTATTCCAGATCCTATAACACCAATAGATCTATCATCACCAACAAATATTTTATTGGTGTTACATTCATTTAGAGCAGAAAATATGGCTTTATCCGTATCCATATGATAAGATGCTCCTGAATCAATAAGCCACTCATTAGAGGAAGAAGTAGTAGAAATAGAATTTGCATTGAAGGAGAAACTAGAAGCAGAAAGTGCATGTACGTGAGAAGAAGAAGTAGAATCAATATTGATGTTGTGCTTCTTCATCGCTGCTTCTAAAGATGCCATCTTCTTGAAACATTTGGACTCATCATGACCATCTTTATCACAAAAGTTGCAATGTCTGTTAGTATTCTTACTTTTATATTTTTCTCCTTTGTCACCAGTAGGAGCTGAAGATGTCTAAGTAGGTTTGATACCCTTATGTTGTTTGTTGTTGTAGCGAGGATGTTTCTTCTTGGGATACTTGGGTTTATCTTTCTATTGGGAAACTAAGGCTTTGTTGGAGGGACCTGCAGTGTTGATCACTCCAAATTGTACAAGCTTATCTTCCTCTCGAATCAAAGAAGCACAAAAGGAATCAAGAGTGGGTTTTTCATAAGCTTATTCCCCTAGAGCCTCTCTCATGGCATCAAAGGTAGATACAAACACAAAATATGCACTACCTATCTTAGAAAGAATAAGATAGATGCAACGCTCTTCCTCCATCTTTATCTTACATTCTTCACATAAAATTCAGAGTGTTTTAAACCTAGATAGATAGTCTCAAAGGAAATAAAAATCACTTGGACTCAAGGTTAGTATTTGAGTTTCTAACTGTTGTGCTCGAATAATATTGAGTTTACCAAACACATATTCAATCTTTTCCCAAGCTTCTTCGGGGTCATCAATGTCTTGAACGTGGTACCTTAAATTAGGAGAGATGGAAATTTCGATTAGTCCACGTGCTTCGCCATTCCTATTATCCCACTTGGCTTTCTTATCAGCATCAGTGGATGCTTTTTCCTTTCCCAAGGTAATCTGGTACAAGCCTTTACTTCTTAATAAATCTTCCATATGAGATTTTCATTGGAAGTAGTTCTTGCTGGTAAGAAAGACAATACTTGTAGAAGCCATATTAAATATGCAGATAATGTGGATTTAAAAATTGAAAATGATGATTTGGATGGAAAGCGCTCGAAAAGTTATGCAGTTTTAAAAAAAAACGACACTGAAAACGGACTTCCGATGTGAGAGTTATGCCCTTTTTAAAAAAGGCATAAACGGTAACCAAATGACCACATGATAGTGTAAGCTGCTTTATGAAGTGACCCACTTTTATAAAGAGAAGTGGGGATCACTTTTACAATGAAGTTACCTTATAACGAAAAAGCTACATGCAAAATAACTCTAAAACAAAATATTAAAGCTACTTATAGTGATTCACTTTTATACTTAAAGTGAAATACACTTTACAATTTTTGCATAACTTTTTCAAAAAAGGTAACAAAAGAGAGACTTGAACTCAAGACCTCTTACTTAATAAGGAAAATTTTAACCAAATGGTCTAACAAAACATATTGTAATTTTTAGAAGGAGGATTGGGGGTGTTGTTGTTGTTGTGGAAGACAGCCTTGGAGAGCGTGCTAAAAAAAAACTCTTTTCAAATAAGAAAAAATATTTCGCTTCTCGATGAAAACAAGGGTTTGATCTCGGTTAGCTTACCCAGAAGATGCACCTTTTCTTATCTGTTTCTGATTTTCCGAGATCGCACAGGGCATGGGGCAAATAGCATACACAAATCTAAAAGAGTAGCAACCCGAAAATAAAAAATACAAAACCAAGATAAAACCCAAAAAAAATTTCTACAAAAAATTAAAAAAATGAGTATTCAAACTTTATACTTCCGGATCTGACTGTAATGGCCATATCTTGGGCCTTTTCGAGTGAAAAAAAAAGTGTTCCTGAATGAAAAGAGTGCTCTGGATGCAATGGATCAGTCCTCTCAGCCCATAAATGTAAGAAAGAGACATAAAATGGAGATGAGGAAACTCAGATTCATGATCTTGATCTACAACAAGAGAAGATCTTCAAACAGGCTCTGATACCATGTTCGACAACACAGGTATTCCAACAGAGGAAAAACACCTTCAGTAACCACTCACTTAAACAGATTAGAGATCAACACACTGATGTTTTCATGTGGTAAAACTCCTACGGGAAACATCCACGGCCCCAACCAACACGGCCACTTGGAGCAGTTGATTAATGCAAAGAAAAAGATTACAGAGAGATTTTACAAGAGAATTTCTCACAATCGATCATTGGAAAATGACCCTCCATGCTCTTTAAATAGAGATCATGGACCAATCAGGTGTTAATCCATGGATCAATAGCCATTAATATTGAGGAGAGTATGAATCGTCGGATCACTCTATGCCAGGAACATATCGTGACCATCGAATTTCCTAACTACAAATGCATACTAAAGAAACACACTAGAAAACACACTTTTACCTAATGACACAATAGACCAGGTAGATCGTACTAACTCCTAAGTGTCTAAATATCCTAACAGCGTGTGCGGGTTGATCAAGGTTGTAGAATATGCTTTCCAGATCAGTGTCAAGATCCATGTTTTGACAGTAAATTTTGGCCTGCTCCGCCTCCCCTACAATTATTTTTCCATTCTTCTACACGGGAAGCTCTTGAGGAAGATGTTCACTATGTCTCTACAAAACTACTGTGCAGTTTCTTCCAGTATTTTATCAAAAGGTTTGTTGGCTCCAGATGCTGTTTGAAATGAAGAAATGGAGGGGACAATATACCCCCCCGCAAACATTGCTTCAATGCATGTGAATGGAAAATCTCCTCATTAATGACAATATCTATGTGTGTTGTATGGCGACCTGTTAGAAGTAAAACATAGTTATTGCAAACTTATAAGTGCGAAGGTGAGGGTTATGACCAACAACATTTAAGGATAGGAGGTTTCGTGAATGAACCAAGATGGCGGCGTGCAAATGACATTGCATGGTATTTGAAATTAAGACTAGGAAGCGATTGGAGGTTTCATGAACGAGGCAAGCTGGCGGCGTGTGAATGACATTCCATGGCATTTGAAATTAAAACTGAGAAGGGAGAAGAAAATGCTTCGCAAAAATTGCATTAATGGCAAAACTTCTCAAGCCTTGCGTGCATTAATGACAACTTAGATGGTAGCTGTACGATGACATGTTAGCATTAAATTTTTAGAAAGAAGACACACACACACACACACACAAACACACACACACACACACACACAAACACACACACACACACACACACACACAAACACACACACACACACACACACAAACACACACACACACACACACACACATAAAATATTTTTTATCATGCACACCTGCAAAGGTAACGACCACGGGGAAAAGCAAGGAAGGAAGGAATGGCCAAGTCTAAAAGTGCATGGTTTGACATCGCGGTTCTTGTGCGAGCGAGTTCAAAATAAGGCCTCTATTTTTCGGTGTTCTACAAGTAGCACACAAAGTTCCGCAATATACAAATTGAGAAGCAGACTTGCGAGCTGACTGACATTTGATAGACCATCTACAGTTTTTAGATTGCGGGTTGTCGGGTTGGCGAGGTCAAAAAAGACACTCTATTTTTCGGTGCCTTGCAAATATATTATGATAATAAATTGAGAAGCGAATTTGCAAGGTGACCGGCTCAACATTCTTCTCTAGGGTTGGTCGGCTCCTACAAACGAGAAATACATATTTGCGGGCTGTACATTGGGCCAATTTACGCCATATAGAAATTGGGTTCTCGGTCTGGCGGGTTCAAAATTTCCTAAGAAAAGAAAAGGGCTCTATCCGACTGACACTGCACATTTCATAATTCATGTGCAACACCAAGTTTGTGATTACCTGATCAATGTGTGTAGAAATGAGGCAAAAGTAAGTATGTGCCTTTATAAAGTATGGACATGAGATTTTATAGATCGTGTACTGATATCGCATTCCATACTTATAGGTTCTCGGGCGGGAGGGGTCAAAAAATATGCCTTTATTGTTCCGTGTTTTACAAATAACACATACAGTTCCGCGATATATAAATCGACAAGCGGACTTGCCGGGTGGCTGAGAATTTATAGAGCATGTACAGTTTTTGCATCGCACGTTGTCGGGTTGGCGGGGTTAGAAATAGGTGTCTATTGTTCGGTGCCCTACAAATTTATTATGATGCACAAATCCCTTATTCCATACTTAGCCGCTTATTTGGATTACACACTTGCGAGTTGCACACTGTGCCTCTAATGTTCTGTGTCCTGCAAGTCCTGCAAATAACAATTATAGTTTGGGAATGTACATATTGACAAATGGACTTGCGGGCTGACTGTCTCAACATTGCAGTTCTGCTAGATGGCGGATGTACAATGCAGTGGCTTCTTGGCGCAAGAAAAAATAATAATAAATAAATAAATAAATACCTGCAAACAAGTTTGACAAATTCAGAGAAAGTAAAGGAAAAAATGTTTACTATGGAACAGAGGTAGAAAAAGAATGCACCTTTGCAATGATTTGTGTACATCTCTGGGTAGGAGTTCTTTGCACCTTCTAGTTTCCCTTTCTGTTTCTATCAACAAAATTACAAAACAAAAGGGATATGAACATAAGCTCAGATGTAAAGAAAAAGGAAACTAATATGTACATATATACAAAAAAAATAATTTGAATAAGATGAATAGAGTCACAAATAGTTTTTTTGAGGATGTACCTTATATTTTATTTTTTTGCACAAATTATATTTTATAATTAGAGTAGAAGATCATCTGTATGCTCACCAGAATGCTATGTGTAGAAATTAGGGATACAAATATTCTTTGAAACATAGAAATATGAGTTTGCAATAAATTTGATGTATATGTCATAATTCAAGTTCAATACCAATTGTATCATGATCAAAACAATACGTGTCTAAGACAAACACAATGTATTGAGAAATGGGCACATTGGACTAGACATGGTCAATAAGTGCGTTTTCAGATGGGCTGTGTTGTTCAAAAGAAACCACATATCGTATTTGCACATGTAGTTTTGCAATTCTTTTGTTCTCCCAGTATTTTGTAGCATGTCAATATCGAAGTCTGCTACAAGTACAATGGATCCGTTCATGTGGAAATGGTCCAATGCATTGGAAATAACATTTACTATGTTGGAGAATGTTGCATGGGGAGCAACGTATAGATTTAATATTGCAACTTATGTTCCATGGGAATTTTTTTTGGCAAGCAACATTTCAACATTCTTTTCTTCCATATGTATGTGGTCCAAAATTGGTACATGTGTTTTCACCAGTATCATCACCCCATCTGTAATATAACTTGATATGCAATTGTGATTTGGGAATTGTTTGTTCTGCATGCATAATGCCATGTTTGTTTCTTGCAAGCATAGAATATCGGATTGCATTAAATCATAGTCATTCAGTATATCATCCATGTGTGCATTTAAGCTGCGTGTGTTAAGTGACAGTATTGATACAGATGAATTTGTTTGTATGGATTGGTAATCATAATGCAGTTGCCATTTTCCGGTGGTCCTCAGTCATTCCATCTCAGTATCAAATTTTTGTTTCACTCTGAAGTTATCTTTTGTCAGAGGGCTTAGTAAATACAAGGAGTCTATGCTTCTGACACGAGACAATGTTGTGTATACAATTCCATGTATCCAAATTCCAACAGGCTGAAATGATACATCATCAAGTGTTAGGCCTTGTGATATGTGGACTGTACATGCACATGGAAGTTTAATCGGAAATTGTTTGCGAATATTCAGTCGACCTGTCTTTGCTGATGTCGATACTGGCTTTAATATTCGCAAAATAGGAGTCCAATCGCTTGCAGTGTTTGAATTATATAGATAAGACAACTTGCTTGCTTGTCGCTTGCCTATATGCGGTTCATGGAACTTAATCCAAAGGAAATCTACTTTTTCTGTCTTTGTATAGACTTTTAGTATTCCATCTACACCATTCACCAAGCCATCCTGCGAATCATAGTTACATGCATACATTTCAACTAGCATTTCTAATTTTAGTGCAAGGTGAAAAGGTAAAGTGACTGAATGTTCATGACATGGGACATTTCCATGGTTGTCTTCTTCCAAGTCGATCGAATTGATGATGATATTATCGCCAGGCATGAGTGACAACATGTGGCTATTATGATTTGCAACATCCTTATTTATGTAGAACATGTAAGGGAATGTTGGACCTGTTGGTGCAAGCCATAAGCACCTCAAATTGATATAGGTCAAGTTATCATATGTTTGGCTGTTTTTGCACATTCTATTCAGAATTGCAATGAATGTTTCATCTGTCTGGTGCATTGTAGTATGCAACTATAATCATTTAATATTGTCTCTCCAGAAGTCATGGGTCATTGTTTCCATGTTAACGATAGTTTGTTCAAATATCTAAGAATCTTGGATGGGCTGTGCCTGGTAAAGATCACCACAAAAGATCATGTAAATGTTTCCAAAGTATTTGGTCTGCACATGTTTTATGCTTCTTAGCTGGTTGTCAATGGAACACAAGAAGTGACTGCCAATCAAATATGCTTCATCTATAAAGACAAGTTGGAGTTCCTTGTAAAGCTTAGATAATGTATCCAACATTTCCTTGCTAAGTGGAAGAATTGTGACTTGTTAAAAGGAATTAAAAATGCAGAGTGGACTGTTGTTCCACCAGCATTGTATGCTAATTTTCCTATGTTTGAAACTATTAGGCCCTTTGGTTTCATAGGATCAGAGCATTTATTTGAATCATAGATTCGTATAAGCATTTGGAACAATGCTTTAGCTATGAATGTCTTGCCTATTCCTGCTCTGCCTGTAAGGAAAACGTGCACATAACTGTTCATGTTCAACCATTTTTTAAGGGCAATGTCCTTTACAATTGTTTGTTGTTCGCGATTCAACATACATCTTATTCTATGGTAATCATTATTTTCAATCAGGAAAGGATGTTTTGTAACTTGAAAACCAAGGTTGATACATTTTTCACTTTCAACCACTGGAGGATGAGGAAAATCCGCATGTAAATCATAGGACTCGGAAGGAGTTCTGGTTGTTTTTGGGTTTCTGAATGTCTCATCATGATCACCAGGGTTTTCTAGGTCATTAAGTGCAATTTCTAGATCACCCCATGTTGGATTAACATTGTAGGTAAATATAGCTTTATTGATATGCACTATAGTCTCAAAGGAAACATACGTAGCCTCCCATATAGAGATGTTATGTATTAATGTCTCTTTGTTTTCATGGAACGAAACGTACAACAACCATTTTTCTCTACAATAGTTTTCATAGTCACAATGTTTATTGTATTTGAAAAACCGTATAACAGCTCGGGTTTTTTTCTTTTTGATATGGGTGTCCTATTTTTTTTGTAATGCGATACAAATTCCTCTAAGAAGATATGCCTAATAGGAGATGGATGCTAGATGTAATAATCAATAATAGAGCGACATACAACGTCCTCTGAATTGTCAGGATCTTGTTGCAGCAAAACTGGTGGTTTAAGCATAAATGTGCGTTTTTCAAGTGGAGATGTGTTTATTAAGACACATTTTCTTGAACTACAAGTGAGGGGCAAAGAAAGGGCAATGTGAACTACTTGCTAAGAAGACATTTTTTGAAGATTAAGCAATGTATTTCCAAGGGTGCGTATCATTTATATGGCATCCATATGACTTCTTTCATGTTCTTTGCGTATTTTTCTGAATGCAGATGTCATAGATTTGTCAATCGTTGTCATATACGAGGTGCAATAGGATGTTGCAACATATGCATTTAGCACATACCATGCATCTTTATTTTATTTCCACATAATTGGTATGTCCTTGGAGAAATTGTTGTTCCAGATATGTGAGAGTTTTCGTTTAAGGAAAAGTGTTGGTTGCCTAAGCGTTATTTGTATGGCTTGGATGTACTCATCTACTGATAGATTTACCTGTGTCAAGAAGGAATCAAAGCTCATCATTTCATCAAATCCTCCTTGTTCTAGAAATGCGAACAAGGATTTAGATTTCTCAACAACAACACTGTCCTTTAAACTAATTGGCTCTATGATTCTTGTAGCTCTCATTGGCGAAATGAGGAAATTCTATCTGCAATGTGAGATTTTTCATTTTTTACAACTTCTTGTATGGTAATGTCTATGGAATTTCACAAGGTCTGGTTCCAAATGATCTGTATTGCATGTTATGTATTTATCCACAAATTGTTTGATCTCTGAATTCTTATCAGCTCCATAGACTGGTGCACCCTCTATCCACAACAATGCGTGGTCATGCTCATTTCCCCTATTCTAGAATTTAGTCACAAAAAAGTAGTCCGATATTTTTCCGAAAAACGTTTCATCATGGCATATCAATTGTCTCAAAGCATTTATTCTATGTCTATAGTATCGAGTACATGTCACTGGGTCTTTTCTTATGAGGTAGTCAATGTCGTTATTTTCCAATGTATCATTTTTTTTTTTACGTTTCCTGTTACTATGCAGGTCATAAACGACAGCCACCAATGGATCCCAACAATGCTCTGCACTTGTAAATGTGATGAAAAATGTTGGCGGCCCCAATTGCTGGATCATTGTAATTTTGTTTTTTTTGTTGCAAATAGTCAGGCGAGGTGCAGATGTTCTTGAAATCTATGTATCCAATATTAGATTTCATAATTTTTTCTAGGTTTACTTTGTACATCACATCCTTGGCCAACAAATTTCTTCCTTGTAACTGGCCTATTCTTATTTGGACCCACATGCAGGACAAAACTTGCTCTATTATTATGTGCATTGTTTTGAAAAACAAATTTGTTATGTGATAGGAGAAGTAATTGCTTGAATGTAGTAACTCCCATCGGACTATTTTATGATAACTGAATCATTCTGTAATATCAGTGCCACTTGGATCTCCGTAGAACAGTATTGGAAATTTCATTTCCTCAACGAATTTGTCCTTGAATATTCCAAGTGGATGCTGCCCCTCGCCAGGTGCGATTTCGACAATTTTGTCTTGCAAGTCACGAATGCACTGTGAATCAGTGAATCCATGGAACAATGTTTCAGTAGGTGTTTCAGTCTCCGATTCATCACTTGTATCAAAATCACTAGGATTTTCAAGAGTCTCTGCAGAGTTTCCATGTTCTTCTGCGAGAACACTGTTCCAGTTGGAATTTATACAAATTTTCTCTTCTTTGTACAAGGCCCTAGAACATAATTCCTTTAATTCTTTCATAACAACATGCACATGCACTTTTCCTGTCTGATACACATTTTTGTATTGCAAGCGTCTTTTTAGAGCCATAATGATTGTAATTGTATTGTTAATGAACTGTGGCAACATCTAGCTGAGCAGACACATTAATAATTGATCATGTTAAGCCCATCTGGGGTCGCTTATAGCCCCAAGGTCTAATTTGAGAAAATGAAATTCGTAGAGAGACAAGTCTCTCCTCAAGTTCCGTAAGTGCACTTACATCTGCTAGTGGTGTATTACATCTTATTTGGCCAGGGGTTGCAAACTGTGGCAGTTTTCCATTTTCAAGTGATCGTTTGCATGGAAGACAAACTTTCTCATTGAAAAATGGTTTATCGTGGGCTGTTAGCCGGAGGTATTCTGCTTGCAAATCAGGCGTGAAAGACTTACCGTTTTTGAAAAAATCAATTGTTCACAAATTGCACATGCAATGGAAGGAGTGTCTTTCATTTGTTTCATGTAGGTCTATCTTGCAATTTCTTTACATTGTCATATGTGAGTTTCTCTCTAAAAGGAAGCATAGAAATGTATTTTTTTCTCTCGCGCCTGACCTTTTTCAAGTTGTGGTAACCTACTCTATGTTTCTTTCCTGAGGGTGGGATGAACTAGTGGAAATTGGGATGAATTTCACTCTCACTCAGTTTCTGAGAAACCATTTTACATTTTTTGTTCAAGGCCTCTATTTTCTTATCAGAAGTCGGATGAATTTGACGAATAAGTTTTTTCAAATTTTGATAACTTACTCTACTTTTTTTGTTTAATCCCTCTATGGCCTCATCAAAAATGAAATGAATTCTACGCATTTTTTTTTTGTTCAATCCCCGCCTACCCATATCGCAACCGAGAGGGCTCTCGTTTTGACTAAAAAGCATTCCACGCGTATGCAGATTCGATGCCATTTGGGTCGCATGCACACTCAACCCTGAACTACCGATATCTCCAAGCAAAGGTTCATAATTGATATGTGTTGTATCTGTTTTCAATGACATGATGTGAATTATTCGATCGTAATTTGAATCGGTAACCTAGGAATGGATAGTGCCAGCTGGCGAGGCCAACCAAACCTGGATCTTCACCCTGAATACCATAGACAACCATATTAAACAAAATCTACAACCCTCCATATTCCCTTATTCATATGGAAGTGCCATGTTCACAAGGTATTCTTGCCAACTTCCAACTGTCGGCATATTTTCCACGAGATATGGGAAAAGGTGTTGATGCAAGCACCTAAAAGCATGTTCGCTGCTGCATTTAATCCCATTGTAGAAGGACTATATAGTGTAAATATGCAGTGACTGAACATTGAAGTCGACTGCTACCAAACAACAAATTGCATTAAACAGACTATCTCCACAGCTAGACACAACATTTATTTCCAGTTGTAAACGATAGCAATCTATGCCATCCAAAATCTCTTTCCATTGCGATTGAAGGTCTTTGTAAAAAATGAACAAGTAGATATGAGGACCTTCTATATTGCATATGGAAATTTTTCTGTACAACAATGGTTCATAATGGCCACTGAGGGCATTGACATCATGGAACAAGATGCAATATGGATTGTCAGATGCAGTTTTGTTGAATAGTAGATATCTTGTTTTTCTTGTCAATGACCATATTCCAACTAATATATTCATTCAGTTAGATAGCCACCGAATACAAAATGTATCTCCCCAAAGTCCCCTCTGATGTGCAGGCATCACTGGAGATGCAAACAACCACATATTCGGAAAATATGTAGCCACATCATGTATTCCATGCAACTACCAAAGAAAATCAGATTCCAGTTTGTATTCATAGGACTACAAAGCCTCAACATCGCCATTTTAAAAACAGGCCAAGAAATAATCTATCAATCCACTGTGCATCTCGGTCGATGAATACTAGAAATGTAATAGAACCTGGAATGTATCGAAAAGGCAATCCCCAACAGTATATGAGAATGCATCCAATCTAAAAAGGCCATTCCTATGCAAAACCACGTCAATGATGTCATGTACAATGGACTGTGTATCTTTTTCATACGAATCAACATATATTACCTCTTTCATCTTTTCAACTGTCATTTTGAAGCTGTTTGCTAGATACTTTAAGTTTCTATCAAAACAGAGAAAAACACAGGAAAAAAATAAAAACTAGCAAAATAAAAAAGAAAAGAAAAATAACGCACCAATCCCTGTATGTATCTTTAAACCTTCTTCTTCTCATCTTGAATCCCCCTATTTTCTATAGAAAATGAGAATAAAATAGATCAACACTGGAAACTGAACCAAACAGAAGAAAGACTGCAAAAAAATAAAACCATAACTTAACTCAACAAAAAGAAAACAGGCAGACACAGTTTTCCGGCCCATAGAGTAGAAGCATACACTTCATCTACACCCGTCTCGATGGTTCCATATTCTGATAGCTCCCAACCACTTTTTGTAAAGGCCTCCGCATTGCAATTTTCGGAAAAACTATGGATGCGACATCCACCATATGAAGACGCATTGTTTCCAGGAACAAAAACTAAGAGCACAAACAAAAATGGTCTAGAACAGAATATTGAAAATCACCAAGAACAGGGAAACTCACCCATCAAAAAAGGATGAGAAGACCTCAACGCCCAAGAAAATAAAAACTGCAACAACAGGTCCAACAACTTGCAAAGTTGAAGAACAAAAAACCAATGAACAACCATGAAGAGATCGAACTACAAGTGTAGGACCTCAACTTTGCAAAGTTGAATCAAACAAGAACCAGAATCATCGAATGAAACGACGAACAAGGATGGAGCACAAGAGAAAGGATGTTGACCATGAGAAAACCTATATTGCAAGGCATCTGTACAATAAACATTTAACATTGGCAGAGCTCTTAGGTAAACAGTTAAGAAAGTAAGGACCATCGAAGGGTGTTGGCATTTGCAAGCATTTAAGAAAAGATGCAATGTAGCAGGATTGTTCTCTCAAAGCACATAACAATAAAGCATAAATCAGACATAGCAATATCGTGCAGAATGTATTCAAACCAGCAGAAAATGCTAAGGGGAAACATTCGAACTAATTCTAGCATTCATCCACATTCCACAAATGCATAACGAAATTTATGATTCAAAAAGACCATATACCACCAAATACTTTGGAAATGAAAACATATTTTACATTGGGAATAACAAAGGAAACAATAAGACCTCCAATCCATTGTCCAATCAGATCTTAACAAACATGATACTTTTTATTATATAAAAATTGATATTTTCACTTCCCTTGTTCCAACAATAGACAATAGGGAAATATTTCTGGTCAACGCACAAACTAATGCCAGGTCAACGATTTATCGATTGCTAGAGTCCCTCTATGCCTATGATAGGGACTAATAAGTAATTTAAACTTTTACGAGTTTCCTTCGTGAAGACCAGGGACTTTGACCAGAGAAATGTGATAAATATTGTCTCTATAATTTTAGACTATTTAGGCGTGTTCCAGCTCATAGTCAGTGCTAGGTGGTATTACAAGTAATAATGGACGATGGTATTCGCGTACATAGATGTTTGATGAATAATTTTTTTCAAATTTTGATAACTTACTCTACATTTTTTGTTTAAGCCCTTTATGGCCTCATCACAACTGAAATGAATTCTATGCATGTTTTTTGTTCAATCCCTGCCTGCCCATATCGCAACTGAGAGGACTTTCGTTTTGACTAAAAAGCTTTCCACGCGTATGCAAATTCGTTACCGTTTGGGTCACATGCACACTCAACCCTGAACTACCAATATCTCCAAGCAAAGGTTCATAATGGATATGTGTTGTATCTATTTTCAATGACATGATGTGAATTATTTGATTGTAATTTGAATCGGTAACCTAGGAATGGACAGTGCCAGCTGGCGAGGCCAACCAAACCTGGATCTTCACCCTGAATACCATAGACAACCATAGTAAACAAAATCTACAACCCTCCATATTCCCTTATTCATATGGAAGCGCCATGTTCACAAGGTATTCTTGCCAACTTCCAACTACCGACATATTTTCCACGAGATATGGGAAAAGGTACTGATGCAAGCACCTAAAACCCTGTTCGCTGCTGCATATAATCCCATTGCAGAAGGACTGCATAGTCTAAATATGCAGCGACTGAACACCGAAGTCGGCTGCTACCAAACAACAAATTGCATTAAATAGACTATCTCCACAACTAGACACAACATTTGTTTCCAGCTGTAAACCATAGCAATCTATGCCATCCAAAATTTGTTTCCATTGCGATTGAAGGTCTTTGCAAAAAATGAACAAGTAGATATGAGGACCTTATATATCTCATATGGAAATTTTTCTGTACAACAGTGGTTCATAATGGCCATTGAGGGCATTGACATCATGGAACAATATGCAATATGGATTGTCAGATGCAGTTTTGTTGAATAGTAGATATCTTGTTGTTCTTGTCAATGACCATATGCCAACTAATATATTCAGCCAGTTAGACAACCACCGAATACAAAATGTATCTCCCCAAAGTCCCCTCTGATGTGCAGGTAGAACTAGAGATGCAGACAACCACATATTTGGAAAATATGTAGCCACATCATGTATTCCATGCAACTACCGAAGAAAATTAGATTCCAGTTTGTATTCATAGGACTGCAAAGCCTCAACATCGCCATTTTAAAAACAGGCCAAGAAATAATCTATCAATCCACTGCGCATCTCGGTCGACGAATACTAGAAATGCAATAGAACTTGGAATGTATCGAAAAGGCAATCCCATAGTATATGAGAATGCATCCAATCTAAAAAGGCCATTCCTATGCAAAATCACGTCAATGATGTCATGTACAATGGATTGTGTATCTTTTTCATATGACTCAACATATATTACCTCTTTCATCTTTTCAATTGTCATTTTGAAGCTGTTTGCTAGCTACTTTTAGTTTCTATCAAAACAGAGAAAAACACAGGCAAAAAATAAAAACTAGCAAAATAAAAGAGAAAAGAAAAATAACGCACCAATCCCTGTATGTATCTTTAAACCTTCTTATTCTCAACTTGAATCCCCCTAGTTCCCATAGCAGATGAGAATAAAATAGACTGACACTGGAAACTGAACCAAACAGAAGAAAGACTACAAAAAAATAAAACCATAACTTAACTCAGCAAAAAGAAAACAGGCAGACGCAGTTTTCTGACCCATAGAGTAGAAGCATACACTGCATCTACACCCGTCTCGATGGTTCCATCTTCTGATAGCTCCCAACTAATTTTTGTAAAGGCCTCCGCATTGCAATTTTCATAAAAACTATGGATGCAACATCCGCCATATGAAGACGCATTGTTTCCAGGATAAAAAACTAAGAGCACAGACAAAAATGGTTCGAAACAGAATATTGAAAATCACCAAGAATAGGAAAACTTACCTGTCAAAAAAGGATGAGAAGACCTCAACGCCCAAGAAAATGAAAACCGCAACAACAGGTCCAACAACTTGCAAAGTTGAAGAACAACAAACCAACGAACAACCATGAAGAGATTGAACTACAAGTGTAGGTCCTCAACTTTGCAAAGTTGAATCAAACAAGAACCAGAATCATTGAACAAAACGACGAACAAGGATGGAGCACAAGAGCAAGGATGTCGACAATGAGAAAAACTGTATTGCAAGGCATCTGTACAATAAAAATTTAACATTGGCAGAGCTCTTAGGTAAATAGTTAAGACAGTAAGGACCATCGAAGGGTGTAGGCATCTGCAAGCATTTAAGAAAAGATGCAACGTAGCAGGATTGTTCTCTCGAAGCACACAACAATAAAGAATAAATCAGACATAGCAATATCGTGCAGAATGTATTCAAACCAGCAAAAAATGCTAAGGGGAAACATTCGAACTAATGCTAGCATTCATCCACGTTCCACGAATGCATAACAAAATTTATGATTCAAAAAGACCATATACCACCAAATATTTTGGAAATGAAAACATATTTTACATTGGGAATAACGAAGGCAGCAATAAGACCTCCAATCTGTTGTCCAATCAGATCTTAACAAACATGATACTTTTTATTATATAAAAATTGATATTTTCACTTCCCTTGTTCCAACAATAAACAATAGGGAAATATTTATGGTCAACGCACAAACTAATGCCAGGTCAACGATTTATTGATTGCTAGAGTCCATCTATGCCTATGGAAGGGACTAATAAGTAATTTAAACTTTTGCGAGTTTCCTTCGTGACGACCAGGGACTTTGACCAGAGAAACGTGATGAATATTGTCTCTATAATTTTAGACCATTTAGGCGTGTTCCAGCTCATATTCGGTGCTAGGTGGTATTACATGTAATAATGGATGGTGGTATTCGCGTACATAGATGTTTGATGAATAAGTTTTTTCAAATTTTGATAACTTACTCTACCTTTTTTTTTTAAGCCCTCTATGGCCTCATCACAACTGAAATGAATTCTACGCATGTTTTTTTTGTTCAATCCCTGCCTGCCCATATCGCAACCGAGAGGACTCTCGTTTTGACTAAAAATCATTTCACGCGTATGCAGATTCGATGTCGTTTGGGTCTCATGCACACTCAACCCTGAACTACCGATATCTCCAAGCAAAGGTTCATAATGGATATGTGTTTTATCTATTTTCAACTACATGATGTGAATTATTCGATTGTAATTTGAATTAGTAACCTAGGAATGGACAGTGCTGGTTGGCGAGGCCAACCAAACCTGGATCTTCACCTTGAATTCCATAGATAGCCATAGTAAACAAAATCTACAACCCTCCATATTCCCTTCTTCATATGGAAGCACCATGTTCACAAGGTATTCTTGCTAGCTTCCAACTGCCGACATATTTTCCATGAGATATGGGAAAAGGTGCTGATGCAAGCACCTAAGAGCATGTTCGTTGCTGCATAAAATCCCATTGCAGAAGTATTGTATAGTGTAAATATGCAGCGACTGAACATCGAAATCGGTTGCTACCAAACAACAAATTGCATTAAACAAACTATCTCCACAGCTAGACACAACATTTGTTTCCATCTGTAAACCATAGAAATCTATGCCATCCAAAATCTGTTTCCATTGCGATTGAAGGTCTTTGCAAAAAACAAACAAGTAGATATGAGGACCTTCTATATTTCATATGGAAATTTTTCTGTACAACAATGGTTCATAATGGCCACTGAGGGCATTGACATCATGGAACAAGATGCAATATGGATTGTTAGATGCAGTTTTGATGAATAGTAGATATCTTGTTTTTCTTGTCAATGACCATATGCCAACTAATATATTCATTCAGTTAGACAGCCACCGAATACAAAATGTATCTCCCCAAAGTCCCCTCTGATGTGCAGGTAGAACTGGAGATGCAGAAAACCACATATTTGGAAAATACGTAGCCACATCATGTATTCCATGCAACTACCAAAGAAAATCAGATTCCAGTTTGTATTCATAGGACTGTAAAGCCTCAACATCGCCATTTTAAAAACAGGTCAAGAAATAATCTATCAATCCACTGCGCATCTCGGTCGATGAATACTAGAAATGCAATAGAACCTGGAATGTATCGAAAAGGCAATCCCCAACAGTATATGATAATGCATCCAATCTAAAAAGGCCATTCCTATGCAAAACCACGTCAATGATGTCATGTACAATGGACTGTGTATCTTTTTCATATGACTCAACATATATTACCTCTTTCATCTTTTCAACTATCATTTTGAAGTTGTTTGCTAGCTACTTTCAGTTTCTATCAAAACAGAGAAAAACACAGGCAAAAAATAAAAACTAGAAAAATAAAAAAGAAAAGAAAAATAACGCACCAATCCCTATATGTATCTTTAAACCTTATTCTTCTCAACTTGAATCCCCCTAGTTCCTATAGCAGATGAGAATAAAATAGACCGACACTGGAAACCGAACCAAACAAAAGAAAGACTGCAAAAAAACAAAACCATAACTTAACTCAGCAAAAAGAAAACAGGCAGACACAGTTTTTCGGCCCATAAAGTAGAATCATACACTGCATCTACACCCCTCTCGATGGTTCCATCTTCTGATATCTCCCAACCACTTTCTGTAAAGGCCTCCACATTGCAATTTTTGGAAAAACTATGGACGCGACATCCGCCATATGAAGACGCATTGTTTCCAGGAACAAAAACTAAGAGCATAGACAAAAGTGGTCTGGAACAGAATATTAAAAATCACCAAGAACAAGGAAACTTACTCGTCAAAAAAGAATGAGAAGACCTCAATGCCCAAGAAAATGAAAACTGCAACAATAGGTCCAACAACTTGCAAATTTGAAGAACAACAAACTAGCGAACAACCATGAAGAGATCGAACTACAAGTGCAGGACCTCAACTTTGCAAAGTTGAGTCAAAAAAGAACCAGAATCATCGAACGAAACAATGAACAAGGATGGAGCACAAGAGCAGGGATGTTGACCATGAGAAAAACTATATTGCAAGGCATCTATACAATATACATTTAACATTGGCAGAGCTCTTAGGTAAACAATTAAGACAGTAAGGACCATCGAAGGGTGTAGGCATCTGCAAGCATTTAAGGAAAGATGTAACGTAGCAAGATTGTTCTCTCAAAGCACACAACAATAAAGCATAAATCAGACATAGCAATATCATGTAGAATGTATTCAAACCAACATAAAATTCTAAGGGGAAACATTCGAACTAATGCTAGCATTCATCCACGTTCCACGAATGCATAACAAAATTTATGATTCAAAAATACCATATACCACCAAATACTTTGGAAATGAAAACATATTTTACATTGGGAATAACGAAGGCAACAATAAGACCTCCAATCCGTTGTCCAATCAGATATTAACAAACATGATACTTTTTATTATATAAAAATTGATATTTTCACTTCCCTTGTTCCAACAATAGACAATAGCGAAATATTTCTGGTCAACGCACAAACTAATGCCAGGTCAACGATTTATCGATTGCTAGAGTCCCTCTATGCCTATGATAGGGACTAATAAGTAATTTAAACTTTTGCGAGTTTCCTTCGTGACGACCCGGGAATTTGACCAGAGAAACGTGATGAATATTGTCTCTATAATTTTAGACCATTTATGCGTGTTCCAGCTCATAGTCGGTGCTAGGTGGTATTACAGGTAGTAATGGACGGTGGTATTCGCGTACATAGATGTTTGATGGTGCAAGTTTCCTAAATCTGGCTTGATTTGAGCTATTGAAGGAAATATAAATGATCAACAGATACAGCATAGAAATCCACAATGTATGTGATCCATATGGATATCGGTGGCCACCCACCTTTTCCAACTGGCTCAAAACAGTTTTCTGACATTTTTGGCAATTTACAATTTTTAGCAGTTTTTACTTCCGGGGCCATTTTGAGGGCCTAAATGAAGGTTTTTCAGTATTGAGCTCCTCAATGATATCCAAAGCATGATTGAGCCCCCCTAAATGAATCTCCTTGATGATACGTTTCCAACGGGCTATCACATGCCTAAAACGGAGATCGTATGCAAAATTTACGACCCCGGGAAGTTGATGTACTAACTTACCCAAACAGGGCCCACATGACTTTTGGCGCTTCATCTCCTATGGTTAGATTTTTGGATGTCTAGGGTTTTTGGCATTCCTGTTTATTGTAAAAAGTCCTTCAAAGCCTCATTGTAATCATCTTCATGCGAATGCGCGTTGCCGTCACATCTCTTCTCAGAGATAAGCTGCCACCATTCCAACAAGCTTGTTTCCGCTGCATTTTACAGTTTCAGCTTATTTCGTTATTTAATAGAAAACCAATTTTACTGTATCTATGTTATTTTGTGTTAAGAACCTGTTAATAATCTGTATTCATTTTGTTCTGCTCATAAAATCCGGATCATTATGAACAAGCTCTGAGCGAGATACACTATTGAATTGAAATAGAGGCAACAACCTTTGCGGATTGTGAACATGGCTTGCATTGTAGCAGGGAATTCTTCCTCAGTCTTCGGCTCCTGCAGGTCCCTCTTTACTGCCGACAATAGAACTTCGCCTCTGCTCAAGAGGAAACTCCCACATAGGTTGGATGTTCCACTCTAGTCACTGGGCCTGAATGCGCCGTGGGTGGTCGTAGAGCAGCCGATGGAGGTCAATGTGGAGGGTTTTCATTATGCGGTTTCATGGAAAAACACGTAGGCGAGAATTTATGGAGGATACCCACAAGGCCATTGTCAATGTTCTTGGTGATTCCAAGCAGGCATTCTTTGGCGTCTTTGATGGTCATAGTGGTAGGAAAACTGTAGCCTTGGTTGCTGAAAATATTGGGCAGAATATTCTGGATGCTATGCTCGGGATGGAGGACGAAACAGAGGATATTATTGAGCAGGCTATTAGAGATGGGTTCTTAACAACAGATGCATCGTTTTTGAAGGAAGATGTTGTTAGCGGTACTGCTTGTGTAACTTCTCTGATTATAAATGGTAACTTAGTGGTTTCCAATGTTGGGGATTGTCGAGCAGTTATTAGCAGACATGGTGCTGCTGAAGCCCTTACATGTGATCATCGAGCTGGAAGGGAGGACCCCCATTTATTCATTCAACCAATGGCTAAGCTATCACGTTTCAAGAATGGTCTTGTTGTTCCATGAGAGCTAGAAGAAATCAATGAAGATTAATTAATATGCTAGATAAGAGAATGAAAGAAAAAGCATGAGCATGAGCAAACTTATAGGTTATGTTTCACCTATTATGTTTAGCTCTAATATGAAGCTTTAAATTTGTAAGTTAAAATAGATCCCTATATTTCTACATTTTGAAAGGTGAACATCGATTAGAGATCAATTTATTTTGGATTTTTTTATGTGTATACTATTTGATAGAAATTAATTTTATGGGGAGATCACGTGTACTCTAGGACTTGTACAAATTGTGAAGGCCTTGTGAGAATTAAATTTTCCATTAACTTTATGCACTAATGGATTTTTTGGGTTATGCATTACTTTAAAGACCAAGTGAAACTATTTATATGTAAAATAAATTTCATCTAACTTTATATCTTTTTTTTCTAAACAAGAGGCTTGACAAAAACTTTTTAAATGGTAAGATTCCATCCTACATTAGTGAGTTCCAATTTCTCTTCGAATTTTCAGAGTCTTCCTATATCTAGCCTCTAATATTTAGAATTGAAGTCTTCAATCATTGATAAACACTAACATAAATACTAACATGTAGTTCCTCATGTAATATTTTAATGTTAAATCTAGTTTGCCTCATTATCTTGGTGGGAATCTTTCAAAAGAAGGCCAAATAACCTAACTAGATCCTCATACTCAATGATCTCACCACTCGTGTATTTACTAGTAACTTATTATGGGAATAAGAAAAGTGGATCTTAATGAGTTTATATGAGTTCATCGATTTTGATTCTTGTGTTTGATCAATGTCCAGGGTTAAGATGGATGCCAGCACCCATGTATTCTATGTTCTTGATGCTATGTAGTTGTCATTTGTTGTGCCTTTGTTTGTCGATATGCTCTTTTTTGTTTAGAATTTTGTTCTCTCAAGATCGACCTCCTCTCTTTATCGCTCTCTCAAAATTCATGAACAACCCATGAATGGGCATGCCCTCCTACCCTAATTGACTCAATGAAGGTAGGTGAAGGGTTTTGTAATCCAATGATGGAGATTGGATTAGATCAGTGGATGAGATTGAGTGTCCATTCACTCACCCCCTTTACTTAAGTCATAAAGTCACATTTTAATTTATCTCTTATAAATTAAATGACTAGGGTCCACATTAGGCACTTTCTCAGCCCTTAGGTGCCTAGGTGATGAGAAACACTTGCCTAGGTACTTTTCAATTATCTTAACACTCCCTCTTACTGAGGAAAGTGTTACTCACCACTCCAAGATTGTCCTTGAAGAATACAAACTTTCCTTTGCCCAAGGCTTTGGTGAGTATGTACGCAACCTTCTCATCTGTAGATATGTATTGTAGCTCAATTGCTCCTCTTTGAACATAATCTCGAAGGAAGTGATATCAAATCTCAATGTGCTTAGACCTTTCGTGAAAAACTGGATTCTCAGAGAGTTTAATACAAATCTGATTGTTACAATAGATCATAGTGGGTCTCAACTGCACACCAAATAATCCCACCAAGAAATTGCGAAGCCAAAGGGCCCCACAACTGGCCTGACTGGTAGCCATATACTCATCCTTTGCAGAACGCAAAGCCAATGAATTTTTCTTTCGATTGAACCAAGACACCAGTGTTGACCCTAATCCGAAAAAACATCCAGAAGTACTCTTCCTGTCACTGACACATCCTTCCCAATCTAAATATGTATATCCCACCAATCAAACTCCGTCCCCTCTCAGATAGTCTAGACCATAATCCATTGTTCCACAAAGACACCTGAGCACATGTTTTGTTTCCACCCAATGCACTCTCCTAGGCTACACCATGAACTCACTAAGAGTGTTGACAACAAAACATATATCTAGTTTGGTGTTGACCAAATAAATCAATGAACCGATCAACTGACGATATAAAGGGGAATCAACCAACTGTGACTCAGAAGCATGAAGCTTCTTCCAGTGAGTAATCATGGATGTGGTCATGGGCCTACAATCCTCCATCTAGAATCTCCTTAGAATGTCACAAGCATACTTTCCATGTCCCAGGAAGATGTGTCCAAGCTCCTGGAAAACCTCCAATCCCAAAAAATAATGCATTAGTCCAATATCTGTCATCTTGAACTATGAAGCAAGGCTCTCCTTGGAGCTAGTAATGAGTCTCTCAGCTCCTGTAATGAAAAGATCATTAACATATAGAAAGAGTGTAATATCCCTAAGGCCGAACCCAATTGTAAATATAAATGCAATGTACTTAAGTTGGTAAGTTGTATGACATCATTTTGGATACACATTTCATGGTATAGTGCGCACATGTACTGTGCAGTAAAATGAGGAAGTGTGCACATTCCTGGATACCGCGCGAAACAACTGGAGTGTGCATGATTGTGAGGCCAGTGAGCCTATGTGTATATGATATGTTTTATAGGCTGGTGAGCCAGTTATTATAAGTTGGACACTTATGTTTTGATTAGGCCAGAGAGCCTAGATGTTAAAGGCCAATGTGCCTGTTTTTGTACATGTCTCATATTTAATATAAATACATCGTTGCACGCAAACCAACCATGATAAAAGAGACGGGGGACTAAAATCCAATGGTTAGGGAAATGGAGGGGCCTAAAAGTTAAGGAAATGGCTAAGCTAGGGAGCTTAAGCCACAAAGGAATATTATATTAATATTTCTTTAATCATAAAGTAAGGATAATTATTTTATCCTAAGTTCTAAAGTTGGGGACAAGTGGGCCAAAGTAGCTCCCAACATGACAAGTGTCAAGTTGGGGACATGCATACATATTCTTGGGACTTAGCTCATTTGCGAGCATCTTTGCCAGGATTCTTGCCAAGGATTCCTTCCATCATTGAGTCATCCAGTCAATCATCCATGAGCATGCACACACCCATTGAACAATCCTTGGTATGTTCATGACTAAACTTGAAATGGTATCAATAGCCTTTAGGGTTGTGTATCTGGTTAGCTTGGGAGCTGGACTAAATAATCAGGTTGTTAGGCCCGTGGGATATTTGAAGAGGTGGGTTGTTAGGCCCATGAGCAATTATCTGAGTGAGAGAATTGTTGGGAATTGATTCCTGAAGGTGCTAAACTACAACTACAGGGCTCAAAGACTTCCTGTTCGACCTATTGTTGAAGCCCTGGAAGGGAAGTGGGGCCGCCAAAGGATTGTTGAGCAGAGAAGGGGCAGACTTCCTGGGGTGGAACAGGCATGTGGGGAATGAGAGACTGTAGGTTGTTAGTTTGAGTGGCACTAGAGACAAAGTCTTTCTTGTCGTCTATGAGCCTTTAGCTTGGTTAGGAATCCATTTACCCTGGGTGGAGTTTTGTCCCAGCTTGGGGGTGACTCATTGTTGAGAGTGATGAACAATGTAGTCTAAGGCTGGGAGGTTCATGGACGGTTTGCATGTAGTTGGTGACATTCTTACCAAGATAAGTACCAATTGTGTGATAAATTT
This sequence comes from Picea engelmannii, assembly GCA_009831015.1. NCBI lineage: Eukaryota > Viridiplantae > Streptophyta > Pinopsida > Pinales > Pinaceae > Picea > Picea engelmannii. Next base: position 354,874 of record ML785471.1, read on the forward strand.
ACATGCTGCATTGTTATTTACATGATTATTGTATGGGTTTATCATATGTGTGATTATAACTGTCTGTATGTTTATGGGAATTTCCCTATATATGGTGCATGTATGTGATTACTGCTATTTCAGTACGAAATTGTATATTTACAGAATGCAATTGTTTGTTTATGTTTTATATGTAAAGCTTCCGCAAAAGTGTTGTATATATATGTTTTAATCGCTTGCAGTTTGAAGAGAAATTTTATGTGGCATAGCTCAGTTGAATACTGGGTATGTTACAGTATATTCTCTGAGTGAGAGAATAGTAAGAGTTCCCTCGTGTAGCGTGGCATTTCCTGGCTTGTTGGTGGCCGGGGATGTTAGAAATTGGTATCAAAGCTTCAGTTTTCAACACTGAGCCTGGATGGGCCGAACAAGTTGAATTGATGCGAAATCTCATAGAGAATGGAATTCGAAGTGGTCTAATTTCGAGTTGCAGAGCGTCCATGCTAAATTTCAGAAGGAACAATGCAGAATTGGGAAGAGCCCCAATTTATGCAGTATGCAATGGAGTTCACAAGGATTTGATGCACATAAAGATGAATGTGCATAGGTGGGTGCACTAAAAATGCATGATGTGTAGTGAAAAGCTTGTGTTAGGTAAAATTTTGGTGCTACGTGGAAAAATGTTAGTGTGCGGGTGTGCACGCTAAATTTTGGTACCGTGTAGAAAAATAGTGGTTTTCTGGTGCGCGTGCTAACTCGTAGCACCACATGGAAAAATTTTGGTGTGCGGGTGTGCACACTAAATTTAGCATTGCACAGTGTGCATACACTTAAGAAGTGTGCGTGGTGTGGACATTCATAATAATGGCACGCGTGGTGTGCGTGGTATTGGCATAATGCAGTGGAGTTTGGTAGGCACACACGCAATGTGGGTATATGTTGTCGCACAACCATTTATTTAATGGTGTGTACAGAGTATTGGTGCGTGGTGAGGGTGTAACAAACTTTGGCATGGTGCAACACAGAGAGTAAGTTGCGCGCGATACAAAAACAACTCGTGGTGGATATTGGCTCATGACATAATAGTAGTGCGCGCAAGTTATTGGCGTGGCATAGAAGTGATAGAAAATGGTTTTAAAGTGTGTGAAGCATGATTTACCTTGTGTTTTTGTTGTGCGTGGTGAATATGGGTTCACAGGTTGATATATGTGCACGTGAAGTTGTTTGAAGGGTAAATTATAAGACCCAGTTGGCTTCAAAGAGCCATAACTCTCTGCTCCAGAATCCGATTGAAGCATAGGAGAAGTCAATGGAAATCTATTGAGCCATAGAAGACAGTCCCAGAACTGAATTAAATTTCTGGGCATGTTAAGGATGTTTATTATGGAAAAGAATGTACCTGTAGCATTCCAGTTACAATATGGTATATTGGCCTAGAACTTCAACAGGTTGTAACTAATAACAGGTACCCAGAAGGAGCTGAAACGTGGAAAGAGTGTCCATAAGAGGTATATGAAGGAACCCAATTGAGATCCTATGAAATATCCAATGGAGAAAATGCAAAAATGCATAATTATAGCGTAGAGTTGTGCCAAGTTGAAAAATGGACAGAAAATGTAATGGAAAATTTTCAAATAATCGTAACTTTGTGCTCAAGACTCAGAATTGAGCATGGGAGCAGGCATTGGAAAGGTATTGAACAATGGAATATAATTATCCATGCAGAAAATTGATCAAGGTAGTTAACATTTCAAGAAATCAGAAGAAATATTTATGATATATATTGAACCAGAATGGTTCTTTTTTCATGAATTATTGAAACAGTAGCCTGGCAAAGTTTTGTTGGCTGCACATTTTGCAGAGTTAACAAAAACTAGATTAGATAAAGATAAGTGTAGATTCCATAAGAATGGAAGAGGCACAAGGAAATTTCAGTCATCAAGATGAGAGCAGAGGGATGGATGTCCATTTGGGCATTGAAGAAACAAACTCCAATGGACATGGAGAAAGAAGGGATGAAAACGTGAATATGGCAGAGACCATTAAAAATTTTCAGAAGGATGTCCAAAGCCATAAATATGATAATGAAAGGATTATGAAAGACAAGGAGTAGAAGGATGACTTCAACATGAAGTTATTGCAGATCTTGAACATAATAGAAAAGAAATTGGATAAGGAGAGTGGCTCAAGCAAATTTAGAAGTCACAGATCTCATGATGAGAAAAAAAGAGAAAGAAGTGTTATTAGACATCACCACCACTCCCCGAGGAATTCCAACAAGAGGGCACACAAAATCTCAAGCCCATCCCCTGTCAGGAAGCACAAGAGGTCTGGGGTGGATGAGCTACAAGGATAAATGAACAAAATCAAACCTCCTACTTTTGATGGTGAGAACAAAAAGGATGAAGATGCAAAGACATGGTTGCTAGGCATGAGAAAGTATTTTCAATTGCATAATTATTCTTCTCATGCAGAAGGTAGAATTTCTATCTATAAACTCAATGGAAAGGCATCCATGTGGTGAGATCAGCTTTTGCAGGTGCAACACATTAAAGAGAAAAGTGCTACTTGGAGGGAATTTAAGAAGTATTTTGAGAAGAAATACTTGACTAAGAGATACTATGACAAGAAAATGGAGTTATTTGAACTCAAGCTTGGGAGTATGACCATTGATGAATATGAGAGAAGGGTTTTAGAACTGCTGAAGTATGTCTCTTTCATCAAGGATGGAACAGTTAAGAATCAAAGGTATTTGAGTGTATTTCCATCACTCATTAGTGACAAAATACAGTATGATCATCCAAAGACACTGGAAGAGACCATAAGGCGAGCTAAATGCCTATATGATCAACAAAAAGCAAGGCCAAATTTCCAAAAATATTGGGAATAAAAAAAGAAGTTCAAGATGGATCAAAGGAAGAAGGGATCTAATCCACCATTCTTTAGAAATACTCCTTAGGGAAAACAAGCTCCTAGAGAACCCAAAACGATTGAAGCAGGGGGTCAAAGGCCAAGACAACCACCTATTCAATGTTGGGGTTGTAAAGAAGACCATATGTTCAGAGATTGTCCTCACATAGGTGAAAAAGGGAGGAATTTCCACAATGTACAATAAGCTGAAACAATGGAGGACATGGGCATAAATGTACCAAGGATCTATGCAACCTTGGATAGCAAGCAAGCAGAGTATCAGTCACATATGATTGAAGTAGAAGGTATGATCAACAACCAAACCATTGCTATTTTAATTGATTCAAGAGTTATTCATAGTTATATAGATCTTAGGATGGTGGAAAGTTTGCAATTTCCAAGAAGCAAGAATGGAAAATTTTGGTTGGTGCAATTGGCTACAGGAGCCAAAAGAAAAGTTAATGAGATGGTTAAGTCAAGTCTTATGAACTTGAATGGACTGAGCACGAAGGCAGATTTGAACATCTTGCCTTTATGTTCCTATGATTGTCTAATTGGGATGGATTGGTTGGACCAAAATAATGCTCTCTTAGACTGTCATAACAAAGCATTTACTTTCTTGGATGAGGAAGGGAACCAAAGGAAAGTGCAGGGAATTCCCAAGGCAGTAACCATTAGAGAAATTTCAGTTGAAGAAATGTTACAGGAAAGGATGTCAAATATTGCAGCTTGTATGGAGGAGACACCTAAAGACAAGGTGCCAAGTTTGGAAGATCATGCAGTCTTGAAAGAATTTGAAGAGGTGTTCAAGGAGGTACCGGGACTACCCCCAAAGAGAGATCTTGATTTCTCTATAAATTTAATGCTTGGAGCAGCCCCAGTGTTAAAGACTCCTTATAGAATGAGTACACCAGAGTCGAAGGAGTTGCAAATGTAGCTTGAAGAACTTTTGAAGAAGGGGTATATACGCCCAAGTGTGTCACCTTAGGGTGCCTCAATCTTGTTTGTGAAGAAGAAAGATGGAACATTAAGATTGTTCATTGATTTCAGACATTTGAATAAAGTGACTGTAAAGAACAAGTATCCTCTGCCAAGGATTGATGATCTTTTTGATCAAGTGAAGGATGCAAAGATCTTTTCAAAGATAGATATCAGGTTAGGATACCATCAAGTAAGGATTAAAGAGGGAGATATCAGCAAGACCGCCTCCAGGACAAGGTATGGTCATTATGAGTTCACAGTGGTTCCATTTGGGTTATCAAATGCACCAGTTGTTTTCATGTGCTTAATGAATGGTGTTTTTCGAGAATATTTAGACAAGTTTTTCATTGTCTTTTTAGATGAAATTCTTATATATTCCAAGTTAGAAGAGGATCATGAACATCATTTGGGGATGGTGTTGCAAGTATTAAGGGAGCATCAGTTGTATGCCAAGTTGAACAAGTGCTCATTTTATCATAAACAAATTCATTACTTGGGGCATATCATTTCAAAGGAAGGGATAGTAGTGGATTCTGAGAAGATAGAAGCCATTAGAGAATGGTTAGCGCCAAAGAATGTGATAGAGGTGATATCATTCATGGGTCTTGTAGGATACTATATGAGATTCATTGAAGGATTCTCAAAGATTGCACACCTAATCACTTCCTTTCAAAGAAAGGGTGTGAAGTTTCAGTGGACATTGGATTATGAAAAGAGTTTCCAACACTTGAAACAATTATTAACAAGTGCTCCAATATTAAGGACTGCAAACCCAAATGAAGACTTCATTGTATGCATAGATGCATGTAATGAAGGACTTGGTGGAGTCCTCACTCAAAATGGGGTTGTTATATGTTATGAATCAAGGAAGTTAAAGGAGCATGAAAGACATCATGCCACTCATGATTTGGAGTTGGCAGCCATAGTGCATGCCTTGAGGAAATGGAGAAAATACCTTATGGGGAAAAGGTTTGAGCTCCAGACAGACCAAAATGGTTTGAAATATTTATTTGATCAACCAACTCTAAATGCTAGGAAAATTAGATGGTTAGAATTTCTAAGTGAATATGACTTTGATATAAAGCATATCAAGGGAAAAGAGAACAAAGTAGCCGATGCACTCAACATAAGAGTACATGAAATGCATGCTACAACCATTATCATGTGCCAATCAGATTTGAAAGACATAATTATAGAGGTTGCCAAATCAGATTTGCAATACAAAGAATTAGTGGCAAAATTACCGCAAGGTATTTTGCAGCAGAAAATTGAAGATTACAAGCTAGATAATGATGAAATTCTCAGGTACAGGGGTAGAATTTATGTAACAAATTCTCAGGAATTGGAAAATCTGATATTGAGAGAAATACATAATGTGCCTTATGATGGGAACCCAGGATATCAGAAAACCATTGCAGCTATCAAGAGCCAATATTATTGGCTAGACATGAAGAAAGAGGTTGCTGATTTTATTGCCAGATGTTTGGAATGTCAAAAGGTAAAGGCTGAGCATAGACACCCACCTAGTTTTCTACAACCATTACCCATTCCTGAGTGGAAATGGGAAGTTGTAACAATGTATTTCATCACCAAACTTCCCAGAACAAACAAGCAACATGATTCTATCATGGTAGCGGTGGATAAGATTACTAATGCTGCCCATTTTATTCTAGTTAATCTCACTCACAAAGAAACCAACATTTTTGATGTTTATATGAAGGAAATTTCTAGATTCCATGGCATACTAAAGACGATTGTGTCTGATAGAGATCCAAAATTTACCTCAAAATTTTGAAAAGGGTTATTTAATGGATTAAAAAAAAAATTGAAATTTAGTACAACTTATCATCTAGAATCAGATGGACAAACAAATAGGGTGAATCAAGTGATCGAGGATATGTTGAGGATGTATGTGATGGATAAACCATCAAAATGGGAATACTACCTACACTTGGTAGAGTTTGCTTACAACAATGGGTACCAAGCATCTCTAAAGATGAGCCCATTTGAGACACTTTATGGTAGAAAGTGAAACACTCCAGTAAGCTGGAATAACCCAGCAGATAGAGCAGTGGTTGGGCCAGATTTTCTCAGGGAAATGGAGAAGCAAATGTTAAAAATAAAACAAAATTTAAAGGTTGCCCAAGACAAGCAAAAAAACTATGCTGATAAGGGCATAATTCACAAAGAATTTAATGTGGGAGACCATGTGTTCTTGAAGGTGAAGGCCAATAGAAGTTCCTTGAAGTTGGGAAATTGTTCAAAGTTGGTAGCTCGCTATTGTGGGCCGTTTGAAATCCTAGAGAGGACTGGTTCAGTTTCTTATATGATTGCATTGCCTGCATCTATGTCTGTTCATAATGTATTCCATGTATCATTGCTAAAGAAATACATACATAATGCTAATCATGTTATTGATTGGAATGTGATTCAGATGGAGCAAGAAGACGCTTTTCAAGTGCATCTGGTGCCCATTCTGGACCAGAAAATCAAACAGCTCCATAATCAATCCATAGGTCTTGTAAAGGTCCAATAGACCTGGTACGGTCCTAAGGACGCTACTTGAGAGCATGAGGATGCAATGCATGCAAAATACTTTCATCTTATTTTTTGAAGATTTTTGAAATTTTGTTGTACATTGGGTACATAATGCACTGAGGACAATGCATAAATAAGGGGAAGGGATTGTAATATCCCTATAAATTCAATGTACTTAAGCTGGTGAGCTATATGACATCATTTTGGATACACATTTCATGGTATATTGCGCACATGCACTGCGTAGTAAAATGAGGAAGTGTGCACATTCCTGGATACTATGCGCATCAATTGGAGTGCGCACTATTGTGAGGCCAGTGAGCCTATGTGTATATGATATGTTTTATAGGCTGATGAGCCAGTTATTATAAGCTAGACGCTTATGTTTTGATTAGGAAGGAGAGCCTAGATGTTAAAGGTCAGTGTGTCTATTTTTGCACATGTCTCATAATTAATATAAATACATCACTGTGCACAGACCGACCATGATAAAAGAGATGGGGGACTAAAATACACTGGTTAGGGAAAGGGAGGGGCCTAAAATTTAAGAAAAGGGCTAAGCTAAGGAGCATAAGCCACAAAGGAATATTATATTAATATTTCTTTAATCATAAAGTAAGGATAATTATTTTATCCTAAGTTCTAAAGTTGGGGACAAGTGGGCCAAAGTAGCTCATAAGATGACAAGTGTCAAGTTTGGGACATGCATACATATTGTTGGGACTTAGTTCATTTGCGGGCATCTTTGCCAGGATTCTTGTCGAGGATTCCTTCCATCATTGAGTCATCCAGTCAATCATCCATGAGCAGGCACTCACGCATTGAACTATCCTTGGTATCTTCATGACTGAACCTGAAACGGTATCAATAGCCTTTATGTTTGTGTATCTGGTTATCTTGGGAGCTGGACTGAAGAAGCGGGTTTTCAGGCCTGTGTGATATTGGAAGAGGCAGTTTGTCAGGCCTGTGAGCAATTCTCTGAGTGAGAGAATTGCTGGGAATTGATTCTTGAAGGTGCTAAACTACAACTACAGGGCTCAGAGATTTCCTATCCATCCTATTGTTGAAGCCCTGGAAGGGAAGTGGGGTCGCCGAAGGAGTTTTGAGAAGAGAAGGGGCACACTTCCTTGTGTGGAACAGGCATGTGGGGAATGAGAGACTATAGGTTGTTAGTTTGAGTATTTCCTATTCCACACAAGCTAAAGGCTCATAGAAGATAGGAAATACTCCATCTAACAACCTAAGGAGAACTTGATCCCAAAACTTGTGGACCAGTAACTTGTGATCCTGACATCTGTGGCCTTGTAACCTGTGGTCCAGTCATCACTGAAGCTGGTGGACCTGAAATCTATGTCACTAAAGTCTATGGACGACTCACCTAAATCTGCGGATATGAATTCTCACCCTTCTTAGTCCCGTGTGACTTCCTAAAGTCTCCATCCTCCTCAAATATCACATCCCTTCTCAAAATTGTCTTCCTCAAGAAAAATGATGCATATGCGGAAAGCCTTTGAGGTCTCGCTATACCCAACAAAGATCCCCTTCTTTGTCATGGGTTCTATCTTTGTCCTCTTCTGAGAAGGGACATGTGAATATGTAAGGCACCCAAAAATACTAAAGTTCCCAACATCAGGCTTCTTCCCAGAGAAATCCTCCTCAGGAGTCTTATCCCCTAATTCTCTATGTGGACTCCTATTCTGCAGATAGACTGCAATATAACATGCCTTAGCCCAAAGAAAAAGTGGTAGCCCCTGATCATGTAACATGGCTCTCGTAACCCCAAATATGGCCCTATTCTTCCTCTCAACAACCCCATTCTGCTACGGGTTGTAAGGAACAATCAATTCTCTCCCGATTCCCTCTCCTGCACATAAGTCATTAAACTTCTTCGAGGTATACTCACCCCCATTTTTTGTCCTTGGTACTCTGATTTTCCTTCCAGTTTGGTTCTCCACAAGATCTTTAAACTATTGGAATCGATTGAAGACCTGTACTTTGGTCCTCATGAAGAAAATATAAGACTTATGAGAGAATTCATCAATGAATATGACATAGTATAAACAACCACTCAAATATGAAGAAGACATAGGACCACATACGTCAGAATGAATCAGATCAAGTATACATGCTGCTCTACTATCACTGATTGGAAAAGCAGTCTTGGTGTACTTTTCAAAACCACACCCCTTGCACAAATCCTGGTGCTCTATACTGAACTCTAGCACTCGAGTCACAATCTCCCTCAGTATCCTTAGAGCCCCATGATGCAAATGGTCCATCCTCCTATGTCATAGCTCACAAAGATCATTGTTTCTGGTATAATGAAATAATTGTTGGATCATGTTGTCATTGATGCCAATGGTTTGATTACTTGGGAGATTGTTGGATCATATGTCATTGATGTAAATGGTTTGGTTTGATTGATGTCATTGGTTGATGCCAAGTAATTGATTGATATGATTCCCTTGATG
>ML785471.1:400052-418477 GCA_009831015.1 Picea engelmannii
AGTGACCTAAAAATGGGTTAAGTGACCTAAATGATGAATGTATAAATAAGATAGCAATGGTCTCTTGTAGATCATCCTTTTTGTGGATCAATGGAGAGCTTCTTGTGGGAATATATTTTGGAGTATTGATGGAGAGCTTCTTGAGAAAATTTGGTGTGCAACACTTGAGGATATTGAAGATATATAGGTTCTTAAGGTAACCAAGGATATATAAGCCATAATTCGGAGGAAAGTGAAGAAAATAAGGCCGAAATGCAAGGAAGGATAAATTCTTTTGATGTTGCTTTCTAAGGTATGTTATTTACAGGTCATCTCACCATTTTCGCTATAACTTTTTTTATATAATGATTAAGATCCTGAAATTGATATGAAAGTGAGACAACATAGCCAAGTATACGTGGTTAAAAATTCAGCTTGTGGGTCATTGCAATTTTTTAGTTACACTCCTTGGAAAATAGGGTTTGTGGCTAGTCCTGAAACTAGTCAAAATCAGGTGTTTCGGGTAAAAATGTCATAACTGCTTCATAACAGATACAAATTCAGTGATACCAATTGTTTTGGTTATATTACAGTATTTTTTATTCTCTATAATAGTTTTAGATCTATTCATCAATAATTTTGTGTGGGGCACACTCTACAAGGTCGCTCTCTAGAATAAGCCAGAATTCAACAAGGTATGTCATTTTTGCTATAAATCATTTTATGAGAGGTTCCAAGTAGTGCCACTTGGAGGAATTTCATATAACACACTGAAGAACATTGTGTATCAGTTTCATATCTTTATTCAGTACAGGTACAAAGTTATGATTATTTCAAGTTAGGGTTGTTGACTAATCCAAAACTAGTCATGGTTGAGACAAGCAGTTGATGAGTTGGCACATACATGAGGTGTATAGTTGATGATGTTGGTACATATTGATGAGTCATTGTTGATGAGTATTTGACACATGATTGGTATATACTTGGTACATGGTTGGATTCACTTGTTTATGGTACATGTTGATTACAGGTTGTTTGGCATAGGTTGGTGCATGGTTGATGCTCTTGTTTATGGTACAGATTGATATCTGTTGAGGATTGTTGCCTCATATCAGTTGGTGCTGAGAATGTAAGATGATTCTTGCATATAGAGCTGGTGCTCTTGTAGAGTTGTACTCTATTCAGTTGTTGCTAAAAAAAACCTTGGATTGAAGTCCATAATAAAAAGAAAAATTGTACATACATCTTGTGTTCCTTGTGGAGATGATTTGTTGATGATATATTGTTGATATGTATTCACATCTAACTGATTATTAATGACAAAAATGAGTAATGAGTAAATGTTGAATGCTAACTAATGAGTTTTGTGTAAGAGGGAATTTTTGGGAAAAAGATCTCCACACTCATTCACCCCCCCTTCTAAGTGTGGTAGGTGTGTCCAACAAGTCTCCCTATAGGCCCTACTACTTTGTTTACTAACCTCTGTTTGATTCCCATTGTAGCCTTCTTGGATTTGAATGAGATGTGTCAGGAGTTGTGTTGTATATTGTTGGCTAGCAGTCATCTATAGTTGTCCTGCAACTATAGATTCCAACAATTGTTGGACTTTGTCTTCACCTTGGTTTCCCATGCTTCCTTCTGGTTCTGATTCTGATGGGAATTCTTCTGACTTCATCTACGGTGATTTGTTAGAGGGTTGTCCTACACCTCTCTTCTTTCTCAACATTACAGTATGGCATAATCACCACTGTATGCACACAATCTGATTTCCTTTCCACTGTTTCCCCTCACTATAAATTGTGTAGATTTTTTTCCGAAAAAACCCTAAAAAATTGCTGAAATTAAAATGATGATAAATTTAGTTCTAGGAATCTGTTGCGGCTAATTGTTTTTTGAAATTGGGTATGTTTCCAAGAGGAATTTAAATACCTAATTTGTTTTGGAAAATTATGCTCATAAATTTTCATATCTGAGTCGGAAGTGCACCGCCCCTTTTTTCTTCCAAACAAATTTTGCAATTTTTGTTTTGGCTAAGGAAAGTGCTATGATGCAATCACAGGATGGAAATATCACCAACTATGATAATAATGTAATATCCTTGACCCAAATTATTAATTCTTCCTATGGGAAAATGATACAAAACCCTTACAATAATTTGCTCAATGAAGAATATTATAAAACACATGGAAAGCACACATAAATAGAGAAGAATAATATGGAATCTTATTATGAATGGGAAAAAAAATACAAATATCTCTAGTGGATGTACAAAAAACTGCAGAACAAGACTAGGAATATAAATTATTGGCTTCTAGGAAGCTACACAATCTGCTACAAAACACACAAGGAAACTTGGTATGATGCCAACATAGAAACTGAGGCTCTCCAAGCCTCCCACTACTCTGCTCCAGAATACTTCAAGATCTTCATAAAATAACACAAGACAAAGACTCCAAATGAACTCTTCTTTGTCTAGCTAGGCTAGGTATTGCACCACCGAAACTAAACCTTCACTGGAAGGGTTTTTCCCAAAACCCTAACGAAAATGCTGGCCACAAGAGCAATCAATACATATCAAATCATAATGCCCAAAGAGGTAGGCTCCCCTTCTATTTATTCTTCTTCTCTGATTCTTTTAGATCTTCCTTCTTGACCAAATCAAACCCTCATTTGATTTAAATATAATTATTTATTTTATTTAATATCTCTTTAGGGTTTGATGCTTTGACTCCCCTTTTTCTTTGTTGACTATAACTTACGTGAGTCATGTAGGCTAATGAGTCATCAATTGGAGGGGGACACTACAAATCTATATTAACCTACATGATATGTGACCCTACTTTAGTTAGTCAAATCTCTACATAGGGATTAGAAATTAACATGTACACTAAAATCAATGGATCTAGTTAATATAATTACATGAAAACAACTTCTTAAAATATTTTTCATTTTTTTCATCCTTGTTCTAAGAAATTAATTTTTTTATCACAAAGGCTCCTCTTATTCTAGGAAATTAAATTTTCATCACTAACGACCTCTTAATTATATGATTTTATGTATGTGACTTGGAACTTGAAAAGTGCACATTCGTATTTCACCAAGAAATTATATTTGAAATTAGTGTGAACACTCAAAATTCAAAGTGCATGTATAACTTTGAAGAAGTATTAGTTACGCCTTAGTTGTAATATATTTAATGCATATGTGCATGCCATATTAAGATATTTAACATAGGGTTTGTTGGATATATCCCTACGACAATGGCATATTAATATATTTAACATGGAGTTTGTTGGATATATCCTTATGACAGTGTGCATGGATATTAGAATGGAGATTATCACACCAAAACAAAAATCATTAGAACAAAGATTATCATAGCAAAAACTTATATTTGAAAATGGTCTAAAATTTTATCTCCATGACATAGATTAATCCAATAACATTATTAAAGGGCATAGTCTAATTGTTCTACGTTTTTTCCCCTTTTCGAGGATATTTTATGGTGATATTTTCTTTAAATCTAGCAATAAATTATTGTATATACAGATTTGAGTGGTTAATTTTGTATAATTCGAGTGTCCCAGGGGGTTTTCAACACGCTGAATCCATTTTTGGATTCAAAAATGCAATTTAAAGAATATAAAGTTGTTCTTTCATTCAGATTTATGTCGTTGGATTCCGGTGAAAAGGGGAAAAATGTAGAACAATTAGACAACACCTTATTAAAGTAGTGTGTATGATATTAGAACATAGATTATCATACCAACATAGAAATTATATATATATATATATATATATATATATATATATATATATATTTGACAACCATGTACGTGGCTGCAAATACACCATGATCATATAAGAAAAGAATTTAGAAGAATATAAGAAGAACACTCAACAACTCAGCCTTGTGCCCAACCTGGAGATTCAAGTATAAAACTATGAGATGTGGTGTAGAAGAATTTATATAAACAAAAAAAATGGAGAAGATGGAGATTTATTTATTTTGATCAGAAGATTGATTGTGTATCCATGGTTGTACCTTCTTCTTCCTTTGATATTCTTCCCTTCCCCTTCGACAATACTGATTCTTGGACCTCTTGATGAAGCCTCTCTTCTCTTTTTAAGAAGAGATTTTCTAACTACCTGAGTAGTTAGGGTTTTATTCCTTTCTTGAAATTCCCATACAAGTTTATTCTTGAAAAATTACCTTTAATTAATGACTCATTAATTCATCATGAATGAATTCACATCATTAATACAAGTACAATGAAAGTGGGTCTCTCTCCCCTTTTAATAAAAGTTTTTAATTAAAGTTTTATTTTTTAAAATTCTTCACTAAAATAGGACGAATGTAATTTAATTTTATGGAAGTAAAAACCAAATTTTTATCCATGCAAACCACTTCTTATGCTATTTTCATCATATCATATTTCTAATGATATAATTTTTTCCCAAATCCATCGCTCGGATCTCGAGATATGAGCTTATGAAGTTGGGTTGTCACATAGGCCCATTAAAAACGCAGCTGACTGATATTTTAATTTATGAGAAAAATGTATCAACTTAAAGCACTTGAAACTTATACCACCATATTATACACTAAAATACCTTTCCAACGGTATAATGTTTGTGTGATTCTGACACCCAGAGCACAAGATATGGCCTCTGCAAGATCAACACTCAGCCACCGTCGATCAAAATTGATGGGAAAATGTGGTCCCTTGCATGCATTTCGTGCTTCCGTTCATAAAATTATACTTTTTGGTTTGAAATTATATCCCACATGCATTGAGATATTAGATTATTTAATATATATAAAAGAAAGTGTTTGATATACTTAGCAAGAAACACAAGAAGAGAAGGAACTATGGAGCTTGGAGGATTTCGACCCTTGGAAAATTGTTGAATATAATAATAATTTTGTATGCCCAGTCATCAATGATGAGTCACCCAACCAAATTTTTCCATGTGTCATCACTCGGTATACCAAAAATATTCCTATAAGAATCGCTACCATATGCCATCCAATAAAATCACGCCATGTGTCACTTTTTGTATGCTGCCATGTGTCTCCATTAATTAGTTGTCATGTGGAACCATCCAATAACTGCCATGTGGATGCATCTAATTGGTTAATAAATTACCATGTGTCACTTGGAGATTTTCCTCATAGAACTTAGGATAGGGAAAACATTATTAAAATAATATGGCGGGTTTGTAGAGGTAGGTGAGGAAGTCACCCGCGTAATACATAGTAAGAAATGAGTGTGAAAAATTCTAAGTGTAGGTGAAGTGGAGAGGATAGGTAAATAGTAGTAAGAAGAAGTTGTAAAATATTCTAAGTCTTGAGAATCCATGAGACAGACTCATATAACATGAAATAAACATCACCAACCCTCACGAACCCACGAACCCGTGAACCCACGGTAACTCATATATTTGGCTAAGTGTTGGAGAAGTTACATAGTAAAGAATAGTAAAAAGAGTTGGGTTCATTATGAAGGTGGTGGAAGTCAAAGTGCATTGTGAGGGTAGAGGAGATAGCACATACTCTTAAGAAATATCACCAACCCGGGAACTCGTGGTAAGCCATAGTACATAAAACTAAGTCTAGAAATTATATAATGGGTCACATGAAATATGGAAAGAAATATAGAAAATATGAAAAATGAAAATAAATATATGGGAAACAAATGAATTACATGAAATTTGGGAAAGGAGGAAGGGAAAAAGAAAGAAATGGAAAAAAAGGGATAAAGAAATATGGAAAGGAAAATAAAAGGAAATGGGAAAATAAAAGAAAAGGGAAATGAATGTGAACGTGGAAAGGAATAAAAGAAAATGGTTAAGTGTGGAAAATGGAAGTAAAGAAACAATGGATTTTTTTTTTTAAGTATAGAATGAGAGAATGAATAGGGGTGAAGGGAAAGGAGAGGAGAGAACATGTGACTTAGAGCATTTTTCATATTTCTTCTTGTAACACCTCCATTAGACTTCTGGATAGAAATATGCGTATCTTGTTCATGGATACTCCAATTTTGATTTCATGAAATGCATGGAAAATATGATACCGAGGGATATGTAATGAACATATAATAGTTCAAAAATATTCATCTTCCAATATTTTTTTTTATTATTCCAGGAGGAGGAATATATAGGTGACCAAATTTTGGTCAACAAAAGTATTGCCAACTAGAAGAGGAGTAGAATTCACTTGTTTCTCTTAAAAATCTTCAAGTATTTTACCTAGCCACACAATATCATTTGTTTCTTCTACAGCTGCCACATATTCTTCCTTTGATGTGAAATTTGTTGGAACTGACTGTTTGCATGATCTCTAGGAGACAAATACTGATCCAAGACTCATGAGACAACCTAAAGTTGATACTCTATTTTCCTTATCTCCATCAAAGTCTGAATCAAAATATTCGATTAGGTTGAAGTCATCCACCTTAGAGTACCTGAGTCCAAAATCTTGAGTTCATATCAAGTATTTTAGAACTCTTTTTGTAGCATACCAATGTCCTTCACAAGGATTTTTCATGAACCTGAAAATAATCCCAACAACAAATGAAATGTAGATAGTCTGGTGGTAGTAAGATAAATAAGACTTCCCACAAGATGTCCATACTTGGTTGCATCCTCAAATTCATTCCCTTATTTTGATGCGAGTTTCATATTATCTTCCATTAGAGTAGAAACAAAATTGCACTCCACTCAACCATGCCAAACTTGTTCAATAGTTCTCCAATGTACTTCTTCTGGGAGATGAATATAAATTTTGGATTTTGAATCACTTCAATGCCCAAATAGTAGTGAATATGTCCAAAATATGTCATCTCGAAGCCTTTATTCAAATATTTCTTTATGGATGCAATGTAGTTCTCATTGTTCCATGTTATCAACAAATCATCTATATATACTACAAAATATACAATAATTTTTCCAACTTTCTTGACAAACAAAGTTGCATTGTCAAGATTGAAATGTTTGAAATTTTATTTCAAAAGATGCTCAGTTAACTTTTCATACCTTTCTCATGGTGCTTGTTTCAATCCATATCCGTATTTGATGAGATTACATACCTTATGTTATTGTACCTTCACAACAAAGTCTTCTGGTTGAGACATGAACACATTCTCTTTCAAGTCCGCATTCAAGAAAACAATCTTCACATCCATTTGATGAATTTTCCATCCATTCCGTCCTGCCATGGAAAATAGAGTTCGGATGGTAGCCCATTTTGTTGTGGGGGAAACATTTCCTCATAATCAACACATTATTTCTGTTAAAATCCATTTTCCATGAACCTTGCTTTGTGCTTGTCAAGCAAGACATCTAATATGTGCCTGTTTTTGAATACCCACTTGCATTCGATTGGTTTGGTTCCAAATGGAGGATCTACCAAATTCCATGTCCCATTCTTGATGAGAGAATCATATTCCTTCTGCATGGATTCTTTACATTCATCATGAGTGTTGTTCCTAAGATTTATTCTGAGCTCATAGAATGATGCCAAACATCCAAATTTAATAATGTTTTCTTTTGGTAACGCTTTTTAAATCCAAAATAAAAGAGATTTCAATAGTCTAATAATAAAAAGCACATAGGACATATTTCTTTCTTTAAATATTTTTTGAAATAATCAAAGGATGGACAAAAGAATATAAGAAAACATAATTGAAATAAAAAAAGGTATCCAATTCTGATAAATCTTATTTTAATTCCAATAGAAGAAATAAAAGAGATGTATTTCAAATCATGAAATTGGATTAAAAAATAATCAAAACACATACACATAAATAGGTATTATTCAGCTCACAACATAAATTGAGGAAAGTCTATCCTTGAATAGATGTTCAATAAGTAAATAAAACCACAGTAGAAGTAATACTAAATTGTGGTGGCTCACAATTTAAACATAACAGATGAATACTGATCTTATGGAAAGGAAACACATAGAAATAACATTGTTTAAAGAAATGAAAAGTATAATCTCATGTATTTATGGAAAATGCTTCTTTTCTATTAAAAATCTTCAATTACATATCGGATCCCAAAATCTTAGGGACAGATAAGAAATCACTATTTTTTCTCCAAGTTGTTAGCCTAGTCATTGAAGTTGCACAAATTGTTTCCATTCTTGATTCAATGGATACATGCATGAAATCATTCTTCGATAATCCTTTTCCAACTAGTACAAGATTAATACGTTGGATAAGTTTGAAATAAATTTCTTAAATGCCATAATAGAAAGAAATATTCATCAACAAGGTCATCAATTGTTTGACCTTTTAGTGCCTAGTTGCTCCTTTGAATTTACTTGAATTTTCCCTTGCTGAGATTAAAAATGGTTGATATTCTAGTAGGGACAACAAATTACCCATTTTATCATACTATTCAGGAAGACGCATTTCAACCATTTGTTTGTAATGAGTTTTATACCATTTTACATTCTTTTAAAGTTGAACAAGTTTATTTTGAGCCTGCTGAATCAAGTTCCTTTTAGTAAGAACTTTTTCAAAATCCATTATTGTACATGTTCTAACTTTAAATCCAATTTGACTTAATTCCCCTTCCTCCATAATAATAAAAAATTTCCACATCTTATTGGCATGTTCAATAATTTTATCCCAAACTATATGACATGATCCCATTATATAAGACTTTCCAAAGAACTTATTCTTTAATGTATCATATTCCTCCTGGAACGTTTCTTTTGATCCCTGCAACTTCTTAAGCTATCTTTATTTTTCTCCAATATGGTATCTCAAAATATTAATATCAATTTCATAAGTTGAAACTATTTTCTTTGGTTGTTATAACTCAATTTCTTTGGTATTTAAATCAGTTAAAGATTTGACTAAATATTCTGAGCTACATGTTAAAGTTTCTCTTGAAGATGATGAGGGATTGCCCTCTCTGAGTACTTGAATTTGTTGTTGTAAATAATTTTTCTGTTCATTCAAACTTGCAATAACTTCAATCAATATTTCTTTCTCCTTTTGGATGACAAAAAATTATGGAGTTTGTACATGATCCACATCTGACATCTTTAATTTCTTATTTAAAATGGATATTTCATTATCTTTTTCATTTAGCATCCTCTGAATAGGTTCTTCATTTGTAGCATGATCTCTCATTTTAACTAATCTTCTCTCTAATTCTTCTACTTTCAATTGTTTCAATCTTAAGCTTGTCGGTTCTTCCTTCAGTTGTTTCTTAAGCTAACTATTCATTCTCTGCAATATTTGCAGGCTAAGAGAAGTCTTCATAATATCCCTAGTGATCATCTCCCCAGTCTAATTATGCAAACCCATTTTTTCTAGTAAGGGAATTTCATCAAGATTTAGAGAGAAATTAGTTTCTTTATAGTTGTCATGTCCATGAATGCTTGGACCAGATGATTCTAGTATTTCCAAATTCAACTTTCCTTTCTCAAAATATTTTCTAGATAAAAAATTGTTTCCAAAAGATCCATCTTCAATTTTTGGCTCCAAAGTTCTTTAATTTGTTCATTCTTGTTTCTTATATCATCAAATTTGGAGAAGAAACTCTGTGGTTTAATATCTTTTATCCCATCCTCTTGTGGCTTCCAAACAATTGATGGAAGAATATCTATTGAATAAACATGTTCTTTCTGAATCTTTTCCAAGGTTCTTGTTCCAAGTTGAGCTTCTTTTTCTAGGTCATCATCTATGATTACTTCAACTTTGGATTTTTTGTTTGATTTCCCTTCCTTTGTTTCCAGATCATGCAGTTCTATATTGAAGCTGCTCTTCAATTAATTTTATTGTGGTAGAGGTGTGAAAATATCTACTTCTTGCATTGATGGCATTGACACCTCTTTTTGTATCTATCCTTGAATAAGATTCTGTACCTCCTCCCAAGTATTCATATTTCTGATATGCTCTAAATCAACTTTACCTTGATGTTGATATGGTGTAATATCCAACTCCATCCTTCTATTGGTAATGACCCCTAAAAGACCATATTGCCAAATTTCTCCTTGTTCAAATCCCAATCCTTGTAGTATTGTTTCCATGACCTGTAAAGCTGACCTGCTATACACAATGAAAGTCCCAACCTCTTTTTTGGGCTTAAAATTAGTCTTTTTTTTCCTTGGAATGAAATGAACCTCATCCACATTAAGAATTTTCCTTATAAATTCTAAATAAAATATCCTCATAGTTAGGAAACTTAGAAGTTTGAAATATTTAACTTCTAAACCATATAATCTTATTTATATGTGATATTTAAACAAAAAACAATCTCCTAATTTAGTCTCAGAAGATTCATGTAACAACCTTTTGATCTCAGGGAAAGTTTTAGGTGGACTCTGTTAATGAAAATGTGTATATACTATAGACATAAATGAATTTATATAAAGAGATAAACCTTAATTTTGAGGATTACTCCTGATTATAAGAGTCCATTTAATAACCAAATAAATATCTCTGAATTCATTTTCAGTGTCTAGGTATAAGCTATGGAAGTATTTTTGTCTTTGAAAAAGGAACAAGTAAACCAAGTATGATTGGAAACATAAGGCTTCGTTTAAAGGGGAATTCTTGAGATTCTCATGAATGGCATCAGATATAAATGGTGAAACATATAACTTTACCATTACTTGGGTAGAATAAAGGAAAATTTATCTAAGAAATCCTAAAATAACATTATCGACAATCTCATCAGAATCATAACCTAGAACATAGCAAATCATACATATCACTTCATGTACATTTGAGGAGAACATACTGGTTTGATAAATTTCTTGATCATGAAAGGTTGGCGTATCATCTTTCATTAGAGATTGAACAAAGGACTGTCGCTCCTGGATATTCAATTGTATAAAATTTAGGACTAGGGTTTCTTCACTAATAAATTGACCATCATTAAATTGATATTCACACCAATGTATTAATTTGGAAAAATTGTACAATTGTGGGATGATTAAATAAGCCAGGGTTGAACTCCAAAAGTTAAAAAATTCATTCAGCTTCCCAAATATAGCCTGAGCCAATTTATGTAGCTCAAACAGATCGAATGAGACTTTAGGATCGAAAATATAAGAGTCTTTGTCATCTAAACCTATTTCGACCTTAGGTAAGGTTTCAAACCATTTTATTTTTGCAAGCCTCGAGATTTTAAAATTAGGAAAAGGACAAGGTATTTTAGCTCTTACCCGTGATTTTGATGGAAAGGGAATTCATAATAGTGTTGGTGTTTTAGCTGGAAAATGTTTCCCATTCCTGTAATAGTGAAAGTCGTGAAAACCCGTGACGAAATGAAAATAAAGGGATTTTTATTTTATTTTATTCAATCTAGTGTCTAACTAATATATCAATTACAGCAAATCCTACATAAAAAAACACTTTATTTAATTACCAAAAACCAATGGTTTCCAACAATGGTTTTTCTTTATACAACGCACAATTGAAAGATGGTTTTGAGAGTAGTATGGTATAACACGTGGTGGCATCTCCTTTTGACACATTGCATGAGCGGGTTTGTCTAGATGACGTCACGTGCATGGTAGTAACTTTGTTAAACTCTGGGTATCTTTATTTCGTGTGGGCCATTGGTTTCATCCTTTCTTTTTAATCAACGCTCTATATTGTGCTCGCCTTGCCACAAAACAACATAACTTCCTATTAGTTTTAACTTTATAAAACTTATTATTAAAACACCTATTTTAAAGATAATATAATAACCTATATAAAACTAAGTCAAAATACTATTAAACTATGTAACATATGACTAATAAAACCTAAGTTAATATGCAATATATACAATCAAGTATTTAACTAAATGCAAATAAACGAAAACCTAGGTTAAGAAACTAAAAATAAAACAAAAAATTATTAACTAATCCTAGCATTTAACTATATTAAAATAAAATCTGAAACCGATCAAAACTTATGCTATATTAAAAAATATCAAATCTAAACTAAACAAGAAATTAAAAAGTAAACTAAAAATTAAGAGTGCCTATTCTAACTAAAATTCTGAGTTTTTATTTATTTATTTATGTTCTAACATTGGCTCCAACTGGGGATTGTGGCTCCCTGTGAGGCACTAAAGAACAACAAAACATGTGCCTTTATTGGTTGAATGGAGTCATTATTTCTTTTTTATTGAATTAAATACTTTCTTTCTTTTAGAAATTTAGAACATGCTTAGTGATAAATCTCAATTCAAGTTAATAAAGATTTTCTTTTTAAAAATTTACTCAAGAATTATCGAGGATAATCAAATAAAATTTAACTAGAATATCAAACTTTTAGTAACTTTGTTTTATCTCAAGTTTATAAAGATATTATGTCGATTTCATTAAGGAAACCTAATTGGATCAGGACATAAGTATCATTGAAAATAAAATAAAATAATAGAGTGTGTAATGAAGATATGTAAGACAACCTTACAGACATCATAGATATTTCTTCACTGCCAGTAGGCCTATTCAGTACCCCAATGAAGTTATCTATATACCCCTTATTGAATTTCCTTTCACCACTTCAAAAACATGCTTTCATTTGATTGAGATGAGGGAAATCATTTGATAAATTTCCTTTCATCATCTCTATTTGGACAAGATGGGGGTAATCATTTGATAAATTTCCTTTCACCATATGTATTATTTAATTTTATTACTTTGAAGTGGGGACAATTAATGTATCCAAGATACAAGGGATGACATTCATTTTTGATCTGATGTCAAGTTGGTCTGTCTACATCTTTAGAATATGCTGAGATTAGATTTCTTCCAATTCTAGGTATACCTTCACCTATAGGTAAATTATATTGGAAAATATTTATTGTTATGGATTAACCTAGAGTAAACTCACCAGTTATAATATAATATTGTAGCTAAATTTACTAGGATTAGCCTAGATATACCTTTCAATTATAATCAATAAAGGTATAAGATCTTTGCCAGACTTGTTAAAATAACATGCTTTAATTTTCTAATATTGGATAAGTTTATCATTTCTATAAAGATTAATATTATTAGATAAGAAAGAAAAACTCATTTTTCACTAGTAACAATATTGTTACTAGTTTTACTAACTGGAAAAAAAATCAATACTCCAATAGAAATAAACTTTGTTTTCTCTAAAAAACACAAACATCTAATTGAATATACTTATATTTTTCTCAGCGATAAAAACACTCAAATATCATTAATTGGATTATAAATAATCAATGATGAGTTCTTAAACCAATTAGGGTTTAAAACAAAAGAAAAATGAAATTAAATGCCAATGCAAATGCAATCCACACCATTATCTACAATGGAAAATTATAATTAAAGAAAACTATTGCATAAAATGTTTTAGATAACGCCCATTAATAGGTGTTTCAAGAACTTATCCACTTAGATTTTGAAGAGAAGATGAATTTTTTCTTTCAACTGTTGCAATTTTAAAAGGACCAAACCAAATATGATCAAATTTCCCATGTTTTCCAATATCTTATCTTCTAGTTTCCCATTTCAACACTAAATCTCTTGAAATAAATTTTTTGTCTTTAGTTTTTTTGTCAAAAATAGATTTCATATTGTCTTGGTACTCTTGGAGTTTTTCATTAACCTCTTCTCTTGTCTGTTGCACCTTAATTAATTAATTCATTCTTCTTGTGAAATCATTTCGTTCTTCACCAACATACTACCATAATTTCATTGCAGGGCCTAAAGTTAACTCCAACCCTCCATATTGAGTCGAATTGCCTCCGATTGCCCCTTTTCAAAGTCCATATAAACACATATTTGGAACACATGACAATATTATCCTTAATCTTAGCATGAGTTAAATAGTGGCCCAAGTTATCTCCAATGGATTTGAAATAGTATTTTCCCTAGAAATAAAGGGGAGGTGCGACATTCTGATCCATACAGGAGAAAAAATAAATTTCCATATCTGGGTTAAATTCAAGAGTCTAGTGGGAAAGAAACATTCTCCTGGAGCCCATGAAGTAGGGAACAAATTTGAATATCAAGTTCAGATCTTCTCTGTTTTCAAGTATAAATACATAAAACATTTTCCACATTAAAACATAACAAAAGGGTTTTGTTCAACCTAATTCTTGGAGATTTATTCTAGAACAGTTTTAGGATTGGGACAAAAGCCTGTAAACTTACCTACTAAAACTCTCTCTATAAAAATAATAGTGTTTTCTATTTCCATAAGGGACCCCATGTCTAGACTAAGGATAGATTTTTCCCTTTTGGAAAATCTACATTTCTCATAACATTTCTCACTAGTTGATTTTGAGCCTTTGACCAAATAAGAAAAATATTGCTTGTTTGAGAAGGAAGGAATTCCCATCGAGAAGAGGCCAAAGAAAACCACCAATCAAATCCAATATGTGTGCATAGCTAGAAAACTCCAACACATTTGAACAAACTAGAGTTAGAAAGGATTACAACATGCAAGCTCAGCGATTCATATATCAGTTGTAGCAAAAAACAAATCCAGAGCATGGACTCACGACGAGCATAACTTCAAACAAGGTTAGTGGTGAAAACTAGGGAAAACCCTTACTGCAAAGAGAAGCACCTTGATTCTGAGTCATTTTGTTAGCATTGACTTCTCTAGGACTTCAATATAGCCCTCTATTAGATATGAATTGTTAATGCTAATAATTTGATGTTAATAAAAATAATGTTAATAATTGGATGTCAAAATATTTTAAACAAGTTTTATAATTATTGATTTTTAATAAAGTATTATTAAAGTTAATTTTGTAATATTAATAATTAGATATCAAAATTTTGGGGTTCTCTAACTGCTCTACGTTTTGACTCTTTTTGTCAGAATCCGAGAACATAAATCAACACGAAATCACAAATTTTGGTTGTTTAAATTGCATTTCTGAATGCAAAAAGAGATTTAGGGTGCTGGTAAATCCCCAGGGTACTCAAATTATATAGAATTAACCACTCAAATTTGGATATCCAATAATTTCTCTCCAAATTTTGGACAAAATTAAACATAAAATATCACCGAAAAAATGCCAAAACGTAGAACAATTAAACTACGACTTAAATTTTTAAATTAAATTTTATAATAAAGTAGTTTAATTATTTTATTTTTAGTTTACAAATTATTAAAATTAATTAATAATAAATATATAATTAAATTAGGAAAAAAATCTTTAAACAATTAAATAATTATTCTACTATAATTATTATAAATAAAATTAATTATATAAAATCAATAAATTAAAAAAACAACATTTAAACCAAGTCACCACAAGCGTAAAAACAACCAATATTGCTTACCAAGTACTAAACTCACAAAAGGAAATAATTTTATTAATGAAGTATATTATATATTGTCCCTATAATAATTTAGAACGAGATATTTGTAGTTTGAAAAATGAAGGTTATAGCCTCCTGCTAGGAGACTTTAATGCTAGGACTGCAACTAAACAAGCTACTCTTTTCAGTAATGACTCCAACCATAATCCTCTATGGCTAGATGAGGACCTTGTTTTATCTAATAGCTACAAAAGAAGCTCTGAAGGCCTAATTGAGATTTTTTTTGGTACTGAGTTGGTCAAGTTATGTATCTCTCAAGACCTAATAATTTGCAATGGAGCAATGAAGTGGCCAAATCAAACCAGATGACTTGTATTCATGGGCTAGGTAGTAGTGATTTAGATTATGTGATTTATGATATCCCTGTTTCCAACCAAATAGATAATTTTGACCTTTTAAATGACCATGAGCTTGACTTTTATCATAAACCTTTAACCCTAACTCTAAACTTTTCCATGCATATGAGCACCATTAAAAAGAATTCTGATAATCAAAGGAATTTGCGCTTTGAGAAAAGTAAAGTTGACATTTTATTAAAGGATTTAAATAGTAAATTAAATCCCCTAACTTATAAGGACAACATTGAAGAACTCTATCATAATTTTACAACTACCATTTCCACTTCTATTTTGAGGTGTCCTATAAAAAGAATATTAGAAATAACAACCCTTGGTATGATAAAGAATGTAAAATTGATAGTAAAGCCATTGGGGATGCTTCTAATGAGTCCTTAAAACTCGATAAGATAAATATGTACAAAGCCCTAATCAAAAGGAAAAATATGTACTATATCAATAAAAGGCAAGAGAAACTTTCAAAACTATATAAGCTGGATCCTAAGAAGTTTTGGAGCCAAATTATAAAACACAATACTAAAGAAAATAATAGGATTCCCTTAAGGGACTGGAATTCCTACCTTAAAAGTCTTTATGAGTTCCCTAATTCCATGGAAACCATTCCTATTGTCCCTACAAAGGAAGAAGATTTTTCTTTAGATGACATAGAGTTCGAGGTTAAGAGGCTTGCAAATGGGAAAGCTAAGGACATTGAAAGCTACCAAGTTGAAATTTTTAAAATCGGAGGGCCAATCCTTATCCCTCACATACACAAGCTCTTCAATTTAGCAGTCAATCAGGGCTTCCCTAAACCCTGGATGCAAAGCCTCATTGTTCCTATTTAAAAAAATGGGGATAGAAACATTCCCTCTAATTATAGGACCATTATAATTAGCCTGATTTTAGCCAAACTTTATGGAATTATTTTGGAAAGAAGATTAGCCTTTGGCTAGAAAGTCACAGTAAAAGAGCTAAAGGCCATGTCAGGTTTATGAGATATCATTCAACTATGGACCATATTGTTACCTTTATAATCATTGTAGAGGAATTATGCAATACTAAAACAAATCTTTTTTGTTGTTTTGTTGACTTTAGAAAAGCTTTTGACATGGTTCTTAGGAAAAACCTTTGGAATAGGTTGGAAGAGATAAAAGTGCCTCTTGAGTTGAGGGATGTTGCAATAAGGATGAATGAGAACATTATTGCTAAGTTTAAAAACACTGAGGTCTTGTCAAAAGAGATTAACTGCAATATCAGAATCAAATAAGGTTGTCCCTTGTCCCCTACCCTCTTTGTCATATACATTGACAAGTTCGAAGATTGTTTAGAAAAAGCAGGTTGTGTCAGCCCTACTATCACTGGTATAGTCATCGATCTTCTTATTTATGCCAATGATATCATTCTTATGGAAAGGAGTCCCCATGATCTTGAAAGCCAACTAAGAATCCTCAAGGATTTTTTCTCCAATATGGATATGACTGTTAATACTTATACGACTAAGGTCATGATTATTAAATCCAGTAAGATCCCTTATGATACCTTTGTATATGAAGAAAAAAAACTTGGAGGAAGTGAGTTCATACAAATATATTAGCATTGATATTCACCATAAGCCCAATTGGAATTATAACATTGAGAAAATGATTATTGGGGGATGGAAAGCTTATTATGGGCTTGAAAACAATTGTAAACCAGATGATATTTGGAGTTGGGATAAGAAGAAACTCCCCTTTGAGACTCTTTTTACATCTGTTATTATTTATGAATGTGAAGTCAGGGGATGTAGTATCTCTCGTGAATCCCGGAGAAAGATAGAGAAAATACAAAAGAATTTTATAACCTATAATCTCAAAATTAAAAGAAATATGCCCTATCCTATCCTCCTATTAGAAACAAGTCTCTCCCCCATTAAGAACATGGCTATGACTAGATACCTAATGTATAAGAACAAGTTAAACAACATGGAAGACAAGAGGCTTCGTAAAATTGCTTCAAAATTGAGTCATAACCACCATCAACTCAAGCGAGGATGGCATAAAGATGCCCGATCTTGGCTAACCTATTGGGGAATCATGGAAGACACCATTTTGTAGAATAAAGATACTATTACAAATAAAATCAAATAAAAATTTAAGG
Organism: Picea engelmannii; assembly: GCA_009831015.1. Lineage (NCBI taxonomy): Eukaryota > Viridiplantae > Streptophyta > Pinopsida > Pinales > Pinaceae > Picea > Picea engelmannii. Next base: position 417,831 of record ML785471.1, read on the forward strand.
AGAAAATGTGGTGTGATAAAGAGTTAGAGGAAAAAATAAAATCAAGGTATTATAAGGATGTAATGAATCCTAATCTAGAAGATCAAAATTATCTATCTGTTTTTCTAAGTGGAAAGAAAAAAATAAGCATTGCTAAGATAAGAACAAATTCTCACGAGCTCCATAATGAAACTGGGCATTGGTCAATTCCTAAAACACAATGGGATGAAAGAGTGTGTTACCTTTGTGACACTAACAAGGTTAAAGATGAAAATCACTTTCTCTTAGATTGTCCAGCCTATACCCATATTAGATCTCATTTTCAAAATATTTGTTGCACTACCAACCTTCCTGACCTCTTAACTCAACAAAAGTATGGTGATATTGGAAAGCTTCTCTTAATGCTTTTCAAGCACATAAACAAAATTATAAAGAATCTCAAGTAATCACTTACCCTCTTAAGGTCTGATAGACCAATTCCTTCTTAGTGGATGTTAATCATCATCATCATCATATAGTTTTAATATTTTTTCTAAAGAGATTTAAAATTTTATTGGGTTTATGGTTGGAATTTATAACTTCACAATGTATTCTTATTGTTATTGGTGCAACCATAGTTGTTTGGTGTAATACATGGAAAATGCTAATATTTATGTAAATAAAAAATA
>ML785471.1:432274-451703 GCA_009831015.1 Picea engelmannii
GCCTTTTTACAATAGACGAGAATGCCAAAAGTCATAGACATCCAAAAACCTAACCCTAGGAGATGAAGCGGCAAAAGTCATGTGGGCCCCGTTTGGGTAAGTTAGTACATCAACTTCCCGGGGTTGTAACTTTTGCATACGATTTCCGTTTTAGGCGTGTGATAGCTCGTTGGAAAGGTATCGTCGAGGAGATTAATTTTGGGGGATCAATCATGCCTTTGGCTATCATTGAGCACCTCGATATCAAAAAAACTTCATTTAGGCCCTCAAAATGGCCCCGGAAGTTAAACCTGCTAAAAATAGTAAATTGCCAAAATTGCCAGAAAACTATTTTGAGCCAGCTGAAAAAGGTGGGTGGCCACCAATATCCACCTGGATCAGATTTCCTCATGGCCCAATCCATAATCAACCATGCAGACATTTGTATGATGTCGTTTGTACACTATTGTACAATATTCTCTTTTGGTTTAACCCGTAGCTTGCAGAAATCACTCTTATGCTGCAAAATTTATTGGCAAATCTGGTTTCCTCAAAGACCAAGCTCTGATACCAGTTTTATTTTCCTGTAAACCTAACACCTAGCAACAAATTCCAAACAAAATAGGCTTATATAATTAAAGCACAACTAGGTTACTCAACGATAAATAGCGGAAGCATAAACAATAGAAACCAATCACACATTACATATGATATTCGGGTAAACACCCCTGAAAAATCCCTTGTGGGAAAGCCAGTTCTCAGTTTGATTGTTTTTATAAAATTCTTTGGCTCTCATCTTGGGATAATGGCCAATCAGAGGATTTACAATGCAACAATAGCCTATCCCACTTGGATGCTATCTCCTTGTTTCTCCTTTGCACACTTCCTCAGCCCTATCCATTCACACACAAATACATGATAAAGACTCCCTCTTGCTCCTTTTCACTCATTGTGTGCCTCTAACTCTCCTTAGATCTAATTTTGTAATGTCCTAATGACTAAAACTCTATCTCCAAAGTGTTCAACGACCCAGATCTGAGCTTGATCTCTTGAGATCAACAACTATGACTTAATCTCTTGTTGAGATGACTTAAATAACTTAAGTCACTCAAATTTATAAAAGGTCACTTTAATCATTAAATAAAAACCACTTTCAATAATAAAGTTGATATCTAGAGAGTGTCGCTTAGACACTTCCACATGCTAGGCACCACCAATGCAGACGTACCTTTCCAATCTACCCCAGAAACTAACAAGTTATGTTGATATAAGCTTTGTGACATAACCTAACCTTTTATGTATGTCGTAATGCAACATAACCATTGAGGAACATACCATTTCCTTATACGCCAACCATGATGAATAATAGAATGCATCATGACATTTCAAGAACACCTCACTTAAACATAGCCCTTAAGAAATTTTTCTATTTGAAAAAACCTTAAATGAACATTGCTATGTGACGTAACATTAAAATGTGACAAAATATGACATATCCTTTCATGAACGTCACTATGTGACAAACAAAACATGTTGTCACAATTGACACATAGAAACATGAGGCCATAATGTGATAAATCAAAACCTAACATCACAATGTGATGAATACAAAATTGATGTTGCAATGTGACGATCATGACCAAACATTGCAATCTAATGAATATCACTCAACGTCACAATGTGAAGAACATAACTTGACGTCGTAATGTGACACATAAAAACCAACATTACCTTCTAACATAACCCTTGTTGAATGTCGCAATGTGATGAAATTCAACCATAATTTTCCATAGTCAACCATGTTGATACTAAACCATGACCAACTAAAAAAAACCATGGTTTACATAAGGCAATCATGATAAACATTGCTATATGAAATAACCATTGAGAAATGTCACAATCTAACTTGACCCTTTAGGAATGTCACATTACAACACAAGGTGGTGCTCACGACATCACCCCCATTTTTTTTGGAGGTTAAAATTACAATTTGTTCAAGAGGTGGTGCTCACAACATCACCCCGTTTTTTTTAAGGGTTAAAATTACAATTTGGCCAAGAGGTGGTGGTCACATCATCACCCCACTTTTTTTTAGGTTAAAATTACAATTTGGTCAAGAGGTGGTGCTCACAACATCACCTCCTTTTTTTCCGAGGTTAAAATTACAAATTGGTCAAGAGGTGGTGTTCATAACATCAAACCCCTTTTTGAGGGGGAGTTAAAGTTATAAGTTGGTTGAAATCGTAATCATGACAAATAATATCATTATGAACAAAAACCTGAAAATCGACCCCCGAAACTAAATGTCTGCTAACGGTGGCAATTCCTTTTCTATAAGGTCAATATTATGAGTTGGTTAAAACTATGGTTTTCACGACGGATATCATTGTAAATTGAAATCATGAAATCAACGTCTGAATTGAAACATGATGCTATCAATAACACATTCATGTCATTTTTTCAAACTTAAAATTGCAATTTTTTCCATACCAATACCTAAAAAATAATGATTAATTTTAACTTAAAAAAAATAGATTTAAAAAAATAATTAAACATTTTTTAAAAATTCATATACAAATAAAAATTATAAACAAATAACTCAAACACTTAAAACCAATATCATTAAAATTTTTTAATATATATAATTTTTAAAATAACATAATTTTTTTAAAAACAAATTCAAAATATGGAAAATAAAATAAAAATTTAAACTAAATTAAAATCTAAAACAATTAAACTATACATAACTTTAAAAATATTATAATATATATAAATTTTAAAAGAAAATAACTTTTAATTAAAAATATTATAATATATATAATTTTTAAAAGAAAGTAACTTTTAATAATAGTTAAAAAAAACATTTAAACTAAACTTAACTTAAATTTAAAAACAATTGAATTTTTAAAAACATTTTCAAAAACAATTTTTAAATTTAAAAAAGCTTTAAAACATTTTTAAAAATATATTTTAAAAATATTTTTAATTTTTTTACATTTAAAACATTTGCGTTGTTTGGGTAGCGCTAGCCCTCTCAGGCCTAGCGTTGGCCCCCCACAGGACGGGCTCGGGCGATGCGCCCCCCAACAAAAATGTTTTAAATTTAGAATTTTTACAAATGTGTTTAAAATCATTTCGAAAACATGTTTTTAAAAATGTTTAAAACTTTTAAAAATGTTTTAGTCGTTTTAAATTTAAAAAATTTAAATGTGTTAAATTTTTTAAATTTAAATGTTTTTTAAAAAAAGAAATTCATTTTATTTTATTTTCAATATGATGATGATAATGATGATGATTAACGTCTACTAAGATCGAATTGGTCTATCAAACCTTAAGAGGGCAAGTGATTAATTGTGATTCTTAAGAGACGCATTAAGAGAAGCTTTCCAAGATCACCATACTTTTGTTGAGTTAAAAGGTTAGGAAAGTTGGTAGTGCGATAAATATTTTGAAAATGAGATCTAATATGAGTATAGGCTGGACAATCTAAGAGAAAATGATTTTCATCTTCAACATTCTTAGTGTCACAAAGGTGACACACTCTTTCATCCCATGACGTTTTAGGAATTGACCAATGTCCAGTTTCACTACGGAGCTCGTGAGAATTTGTTCTTATCTTAGCAATGCTTATTTTTTTCTTTACACTTGGCAAAACAGATAGATAATTTTGATTCTTCTAGATTATGGTTGATTACATCTTTATAATACCTTAATTTTCTTTTTTCCTCGACTCTTTATCACACCACATTTTTTCCTTAAATTTTGATTTGACATTTTTTTTAATAGTATCTTTATTCTGCAAAATGGTTTCTTCCATGATTCCCCAATAGTTTAGCCAAGACCAATCGTCTTTATGCCATCTTCACTTGAGTCGATGGTGGTCATGACTTGATTTTGAAGAAATTTTAGGTAGCCTATTGTCTTCCATGTTGTTTAACTTGTTCATATACATTAGGTATCTAGTCATAGCCATGATCTCAATGGGGGAGAGGCTTGTTTCTAAGAGGAGGATGGGATAGGGTGTATTTCCTTTAATTTTGAGATTGTAGGTTATAAAATTATTTTGTATTTGCTCTATCTTTCTCCAGGATTCATGAGAGATACTACAACCCTAGACTTCACTGGGAAAGCATAAAGCTAAAAACCCCACTATCATATATTATGTATATATCATGGATCATGAAACAATCTCATACAAAACTCTAATCCAAGATCTCTCAGTACAATATACAAAAATTGACAAATTCATATGCCAATTTACTGCTTCTAGACAACCTGCCTCCTCTGCGCAATCCCTACTAATGGAAATCCATGCAATGAATGAATTCCTCTTGCCTAGGCTGTGCATTCCTCATTGGCACATCCAATGTGTATGTGGTTGCATGAATGCACCCACTAAAGTCACAATTGATAGTCAAATTGTCCCTTTCACCTGTTATCTCAACTGGGTCTCCACTGGATCTGACATGCATGTAGTTAACAGTGGTAAATCTTCAGTTGCATGTGAGACCACTGATTGTGAATTAATTAATAATTAATTCACTGATCTCTCACTAGTGTAAGTTCAGTTACAACTAGTACAACTAATCTTAACTCACTTGACTTAGTTAAACTACTTTACAACTCACATAACTACACATATAACTCTGTTACAACTTCAAATCACCCAGTTACAACTAATTCGACTTGCATGTCCCACCAGTCAACCTTTGAACTCGAATTTCCTATAGCTAACTAATTTGCATTTCAGTTAACTATTTCAAGTGATTATGAGATAATAGATTAATATTTAATGTCCAATTTATTTAAGGGAAAATTAAAATAGACACACATTCTTGTTGACTTTTCAACACTCCCTCTCAACAAGAAAGGGATTATCCTTCACCCCGATCCTGTCTCTATGGTATTCAAATTTTCTCCTGGTGAGTGCCTTCGTCAGAATGTCTGCATCCCGATCTTTCGTAGGAATGTACTGAAGCAACATGATCTTCTGTTGCACACAATCTATGATACGATGATACCAGATATCTATATGCTTAGATCTATCATGAAGCATAGGATTAACCGAGAGTTTAGTGCAACTCTGATTATCACAATGAATCACTATCGGATCTAAATGAGAACCAAACAAACCAATGAAGATCTTTATCATCTATATAGCCTCACATGCAACTTGACTTGCTGCCATGTATTCCTCTTCTGCTGAACTGAGTGCCATAGATCTCTGCTTCCTGATGTACCAAGAAACAACTATAGATCTGATACTAAATATCCCCTCTGATGTGCTCTTTTTGTTCATTGGGCTACATGCCCAATTTGCATCTGTGAAGCCATGCAACTTCATGACGGAGGCATACACTACACCCGCTCACAGGATTGTTCAATCAGTTCATGAGCCGAAGCGGCTCATTTGATTCCCTTCTGGAATCTCTGATGAAACCTGATCCACGGGTCCTGCCCTTTTCCCACACAGTCTTCTGCTATCAATCGTGATATTCCCTGACTTAGTTTTGGGTCTCGGGACTTTATGTTTCCTGATGCCAATAGTTCTCTATCCTCGTGGTCCTCTGAGCTCTGGAGTGCTGAAACACTTCTGTCCGTGACTAGCCCTCGAGACTAAGTCTTCGCCCACACGACCTCTTCACATATGACCGCGACTCTATTTCGGGGTTTATCGACCCAAGCACTCAACCTTCCGTCCTCTGGACCCTCGAAATACCGATATGCGAAATGTCGATTGGTGATTTCCCGATCTTCTCCTTCTTCGCGATTTCAGACTTTCAAATGCTGAAAAGCATAGACTTCTTGTCCACAGGATCTTTGATATTCCGAATCCTGATATCCCGATTCTTTGATGTGACGTCAGCTAGGCCCACAACGGAAATTTTTTCCCTTCGTGATTCCTAGTGTCCGATTCTCCGAAATGGATGATCAAGTGACACGCGTCCTCCCACAAACGGACGGATCAGATCAAACCTCGTTGTTTCAGGGTTTCTGATGTTGAACAACCAAACTCATGTCCTCAAGATCTTCGATATCTCGAGTGTCGATATCCCGATTAGCTTCTCTCGTCGGGACTTTCAACTCGACTTCTCACGAAGGCTTAACCCTCATGCAACTTCTTGCCGATCCAACAACTATCGACGATCTTGAGCAAGATCTGACGGTTCAGACCTTGTCTGCCCTAGGCGCTTCTCCTGCTCATTGCTTGGACGTAGGAAAACTTCAGTGGTCCAGATCTTCAGACTAGATCTGACGGAGACTGTGCTCCTTAGAGCTTCTACATGTTCTTCCTAAACTTGGAAGAATTTCAAGTGTCTCAAAGGCCTCAACCCTTGCTCTGTTTCTACGAGCTTCTCAACTTTAAGCCTCACCTACATTCTCCACAACGCGGTTCCTCCTGAGCTTTTCTCCTTTCGAATACTTGAAGGATTCTGTGACTTATGCGCTTCTATAGAGACTTCACATACCCACAAAGGTTTTATCTGCCCTGAGCTTTCCTGTAGCTTCAACCTCCAAGGAAACTCAATTCTTCTTCCTTTCTCCCTCAGATGGAGAATTTGGATGCCCTCCTGGCTCTCCGTCTACTCAAGCAACCTATTGCTGAGTACTTCTGGGTATTCAGTAACCCTATGTATATACTCAATGCCCATCTAGCAGAGCTTCATAGAACTCCTCAGAGATTCTTTCTGCAATTATGTTTTCTCCCACAACCTTGCCTCCAAGGTGTTCAACAACCTCACAAGTCTTTCTCTGAGTTGTTGATTCCAGTTCTTGTGCCGCAGCACGTCTTTGTCTGAACCCACAGAATTCATAAGTGCCTCAGTGCACTAGTATTCAAAGACTGCAGTACTCTGTCATGCCCTCCTGACATGAAACCTCAAAGACCTTCACCTGAAATCAGACACACTCCTGTAAATGCAAACCTACAACATACATATACAACATCCGTTTACAGTATATAGGGAACACTCACAGACATTCATTTAACACATAGTCATGCAGGAAAAACTGTTAATTGTATTAAAGTGGAAAACGCCTGTATTTACAAGGTGTTCCTGAGCACGGCTTGTAACAAGGTCTTGGCTCCCCTCTTCTGCTCTCTACTTGCAGATTCTCTCCTATCTAGTTCTCACAACCCTTACTTTACAAAATGAGATACTACAATCCCTTTTTACCTAAGGGGCTCTTCGAGCTCTTCCCTCTAATCTACCTACCCTATTCAATTACATTGAATGGGTTGTCTAGTCCACAAATCAGATCTATATCTCAGCCTTACAAACATTAAAGGCATACCTACTTACGCTTGCACAAAGGCACGTCTCTATGGCTCAACAACCTAAGCAATTAAATTACATTCATTCAAATTTTAAATGAGGCTGCGCCTCTCTTCAACACACGATTTGAATTTGCTAACGTGGCTGGCTGGCTGGCTGGCCGACATGGAGAAATGCTCCCGCATCACTTCACCTCATTCATCTATCTGTACCATAAGCCATACTTAGATGTGCCCCTTAGGTATATCAGGACATGCTTACCCGCCTTCCAAAATATATTGGTAGGATTAACCATCGCTTGACTCAGCTGGTTAACTTCATAACAAATGCCCAATCTCATGTTCACTGGATACATTAGCGAACCCACTAATTGTTGATAAACAATATCATCCACTACCTCTCCGTAAGTAGCATCCTCTTTCCTCCAGTTTCCTGGAAGAGGAGTATCCATGGGTTTGCAACCCTCCATGTGAAACTTACCCAGTATCTCCCTTGCATTCTTTCCCGGAGACACAAAAAGTTCACCATCTTGTTGCCATATTTCCAATCCAAGGAAATAATAAAGGAGGCCCATATCCTTCATCTCGAACTTCTTTGCAAGGTTGTACTTACATGAGTGTATCAACTGCTCATCACCAATCAATATTAAATCATCAACGTAAAGAATAATGATTAAAAGCTTACCCTCCACCACAATTTGGTATATATTTTCAGTCGCTTCACTTGTGGTGAAGCCCAGTCTGGTGAAATAACTATCTACTAAAGTGTACCAAGCACGGGGTTCTTGCTTTAGCCCATACAATGTTTTTTTGAGTCGGCACACATGCGACTCGCTCCTGAAGATCTCAAATCCTTTAGGTTTCTCTATGTACACTTGGTCCTCAATGATCCCATTGATAAACACAATTTTTACATCCATCTGATGAATGCGCCAGCCCATCTGCGCTGAGAGTGCAAAGATAGATCTTATGGAAGAGTACCTTGTGACAGGTGCAAAGGTCTCATCATAATCTATCCCCTCGATCTGTGAGAAGCCTTGAGACACAAATCTGGCCTTGTATTTCTCCACACTTGTTATAACCCTAAATTGCACCACACATGCTTACCTAGCATCATGGCAACTCATATCCCTTCCTTTCCAAAATTATGCTGAACAAACTCTTGAAAATCCTCTTGGGTCAAGGTACACGCGCCCTAACCCACTACTGCATGCGTGTGAATGCTGGCAGGCCTACTACATTCTGCGTTTACCTAACAAAACACAAAAATAGGAAAGTTGCCGACGGAACAAAAAGCTATGGGTCAGTTAACTGAAACTCTCGGCCATGCATGGCCGAGGGTTAGTCCAAAACCCTAACTCCTTCTAGCCTATAAAAGAAGGGGTAGGGGTACTATTTGGCGGAGGAAAATTATAGCAAAGAAACTCTGCCCATTTGCCAAATCCATTTTGTCCCAACCCTTTATCCTTTCCTCAAGCCTAAGGAGAATTAACGCAAAGTAGTTGGAGGACAAAAGAAGAGGAGGAGCCCAGGATCAGGATCAAGGAGCGGTGGCCGGTCTCGACTTTGATTGTAAGTTGATTCATTTTGAAAATAATAAAATAATACTTTTCCCATCCCAATGCATGAGTTATCTATGATTTGTGTAATTTACGCTTAATTTCTAACCCTCAAGTAGAAAAGTAGCATGCATGCGTAGTGTTTTGTCTTGATTGCAGGTTAACTTTGGAAGGAGCAACGCAAGTAAGCGGGCAAAGCGCAACGAAGGATCTACACCAAACATCAGTAAAAAGGTTAGTAGTTCCTTTCCATGCATGTATCGTGAAAGAGGGGTTTAAGTTTTGGGTGGTAGGTTAAAAAGTCATTTCTTCATGGTCAAAATCTGCATGCAAATCTGACCCTAGTTTGCTAGTCTGTAGGGTATTTTTCCCAACAACAGACTTGGCAACTCCAATGGGGAAGATACTCTTTAGGGTTTCCGGATTTAGTTGAGTTTTTGGGTAGTTTAAGAGATTAGATTTTCTGTTTCTTTGTCTGTGTTTTTCAGTAAGGCCTGAGCTAGCAGGGAGCCTGGTTTTTTATACCATTTTTCCTTAACTGTTGCTTGACGACAATTTTCGGGACACACGGAGGTACACGTGGCCTGCAGAAGGCCTGCATGCATGTGCCTGTGCCCTAACCTTCTATAGCCCGTGTGTGAACACTTGCTGTAGAGGTTTCAGTAGCGTGTAGGAGTTAGAAATCTTGAGAGGCAGTCCTCCTCTTCCCTGTCAGAATTATACATTCTCAGGGGGCTTTCTGGATCATGTCTGAGTCTTGCTGGTTCATAGTCTTGCCTCAGTTTGCTTTATTGCATTTTGTTATTTCTTGAAATTATTTTTCTTTTCTGTTAAGAAGAAGCATCCAAGCCTTTAAGAGACCCTGGTTATCAATACCAAAGGCCTCTTCCTAGTCTAGGCTGCCTGTGTTAGTTTTGTCTTAGAGTTTATACATACACATGGCCTGTGCAAGTGCAGCCCACGGGTACACGCGCTCTATTGTAGCTCAGCACGCGTGCTGTTTCAGTGACAGTAGCATGCTTGAAAGGCTTCTTTTCAATCAGGGTGGGGCAGTCATCCCCTCTTGTGGTGAGAAGTGTTCCTCTCAGGTGTTTGAGTCTAGGGTTGCACAGTCAGTAGGTTAGGGCCTCTTATCCTTAGCCTATTTTTTCTTAGTTGATATTTGATAGAAAAGATAAAAAGAAAAAAAATGTTTTATGGTTTTTAGACAAGCGTAGGAGTCTGTGCTTTCTTGATTGCCATTATGTATCTTTGCTCTGATTCTTTGCGATCTGCGCTTTAAGCCAGAATTTTGTTTTGTTTTCTTGGTTTTGTGCTTGTCAGCATTTTCCCTTTGTTGCTTCATTTAGCACTTAAATAAAAAAAATATATATATCTCTTTTTCATTTTCTTTTTTGTTTGAAGATTGTGTTTCTGCATCAATAGCTAGGAAGAAGTCTTTTGTTCATAAGTTTTTGCAGTACATTTAGAGCATAAGTAGCTCGTAGACGAGCGAAATTTCTTTATGTTTGCTGCATGAAATCTTAGAAAAATTGAAAAGAAAAAAGAAGTCTTTCTTTGTGAAAAGTTGTTGATTTTTGCATTTAGTAAAAGTCTTTTATTTCCATCTTTTTTCATTCATTTTTGCTTTGAGTCTTTAGACATCATCAGTTTCACCTTCATATCCCGTGACATTAGAAAAATCCCATAAAAGAAACGCTAATTTAAAATCTATTAGACTTTTTGTTTGTAGGGTTCATACACTAGTTCAGGACTAGGGCCTTGGATTAAGTTGGAGAGGAAACTCTCCAAGGCCACTCAAAACCAAACATTGGAGTCTGTGATAGGGAGTGTAGAAGTCCAGTTTTGTGGAAGTTATCCGGGACCCCCCTCTAACACAGGGGATAAACATGAGGTCGCATGAGGAAAGGTAGCGGAGATAACCCCTCCAAAGCCGGACCAAGCGTAGTGGAGAACACATATCGAGGATTTGTTTTGGGATTCCATCGTTTGCATTTTCCATGGGGCTTCGTGGGTCTCGAATCCGTTCGAGGTCCTCAGTTGTCTTCCAGACCATTTGCTCTCGATACCCTTGACAGGTTTTGGGCTTGATACCCTACTCATTGTGGTCTACCTGACTATTGACTGTACCCGCTTGGTGATTGTTCGCGTGTTGGCAAACTAGTTGCCAATCGTTCATAGGGACATACACAGGTGACTGCGGGGGTATACCACGGTACCTAGGACAGACATTGGGCCACGCTTTGCAGAGTATACCTGGAGGGTGATTTCGTATTCGAGTTGCACTTGCATCGGTAAGTTGCTCTAGTGTTGGTTATTGTAACTGTTCTTCAAAATAGTTAGTGATTGCTTGTCTTATCTCTTAGGGGATTCTTTTTTTAGTGTGTGTTACTGTTTGAACATGTAGAATACCTTAGCTTGTCTTGGATCTTCTCACACAGTGGAGGATCCCGAGCTCCGCCGGTCACGAAGGCTTTTGGGCCTGCCACTGGTTATACTGGAGCCACCCCCGCCACCATTAAGGCAGAAGCTAGACCAACAAGGGTCTTTCGAAGAAACCGGGTTACAAACCATTGTGCCTGAACAACTCCCGAAGGAATCACCCGCCAATCTTGGCTCGGTTGAAACCCCAACCACTGATACTTGGCCATCGGTCAGTGTACCAATTCAATTTTATGAACGCCTATCAGTGCCTCACATAGCTATGGAAAAAAACGTCATTACTTCCTCTAGGAATTCTTCCATTCCCACCACCGTTGCTACCACAAGAGAAGCATCTCCTAACTTGCCGTCGTCAGTTCGAGCCACCATGGTCTTGGCTGCAACTATGTCACATAGTGGACTGACCCCATCTATCGCAGCGGCCACAACTCCCTTCACACCTAGTGCGACAGGCCCTCCGTTCTCATATGATATGCCTAGTTCGGGTACAAGTCCCGCACTCACTTATTCCACTTTACAGACTTTGGGTCTGGGGTCAGGGAGCTCTAAGACTCCTCTGCAAGGTCAACTTGGGGGCATTCCTGTCCCTTTTAATTCTTTTCCTTACGCTGGAGGTCATATCTCTCCTTCGTCCCCTTTGCTTGGTGGTCTGCATCAGCAGTCCGCCGGGCAGCCTGCACACACAAGTTCATTTGGAGCCGGGAGTCAAGGAACACCTGCGCAAACTCTGTCGGTAGGTTTGTCACCATTTGTTTAGAATGGGACATTTGGTAACAACACTTTCACATCCAATGCTTTCCCATCTCGGGGCACTCCCATCTTTGCACAGTCTACTTCGACGTAGGGTACTATTCCTGTGCCGGGGGCACATATAGCAGGACCTTGGAACTCAGGACAAGGATCTGTTCCTTCCTCTGGAATGCCATTATGGGGTAATTCTTTCCACAGTCAATGGAACCCTGGATAGACTTCTATGCCTCTCCCATCAGGACCGACATGGGGTAATCCTTCCCAAAGTCCTTCAAACATGATGCATGCCCAACATCCTATGTCCTTTATGGGGAATCCGCCAATGATGTCTCCATAGATGCAAAATCCTTATGCTGGTCAGGGCCATGGTTTCTACCAGAATCTGGGCCAACAACCAAACTTTTCCTGGCAACCTGGTGCTAGTCAAACTCCAAGGCCCTGTTTTCCAGGCTATCAACAACAACCCAAACTACCATTCTTAGCGACGTTACACTTGCTCGATTTGACAAGTTTGTTAAATGATCCTATTTTTCATGATCCACGTTGGCCTCCTATGCCAACTAAGTTTCCTTTGGACATTCCAAAGTTCAAGGCCAAACTTAATGAAGATCCAGGTGATCACGTGACTACTTTCCATCTTTTGTGTTCATCAAACTCGTTGAAAGATGACTCCGTCCAGTTGCGATTGTTTCAACGCACTCTTATCGGGAATGTCATGAAAAGGTACATCGAGCTTGATCGCTCAATATACTCTTATTTTGGCGAATTGGCGATGGCCTTCCTTAACCATTTCCAGTTACCTGTGAGGTACAACGCTGGCACAGAGCTGCTTGCCAATTTCGAACAGACGACAGCGGACCATATCTCTGATCATATCCGAGAATGGAGACGCTGAAAGAGTCTAATCAAAGTACCAATCCCACCAGCATTCCTGCTTGAGTGGTTCCTTAAGTCTTTAGTCCCACAATTATCCAAAGGCATCACGACTTTAGGAGTTTTCTCCGAAGAAGATGCCATCATGAGGGCTCAACAGTTTGAGCTTATCTATTCTCAGTTTGGTTTATTGTACAACATCCTATCGGATGCACCATGATCGATACTGGATAAAACTAGACAGAGAGATGGACCACATGACGATGGTATTGTTGGGTCAACACAAACCAAGCCCGCTGATCAATTGTCAAAGAAATTGCAACAATTATCTATACAACACTCAGTGGCCAACCGGACTACTACTTTGGCTACTCCTCCTACCCAAACGTCAGAAGTACACTCCATGCAGACGACTAACCCAAAGGCCACCCAACATCCTAAAGGGAAGAAAAAACAACGAAAGAAGGGTAAGGGGGAGAAAAAACCCACTGATAATGCTGGCGAGGGCACCACAGAAAAATGGAAGGCGAGGTATCCGTGCAAATTGTGTGCGGAAGACCACCCGACCCATCTATGTCCTCGACTTGCAGAGACCCAGAAGTTTGTCACACAGCAACAAAAAGCCATGTTGACTAATCCCTTTCAGCATGGGCAAAATTTAACTCAAGCCTCTACAAGTGCCAAAGGGGGGAGCCAAGAAACCTGCCCTCCCCCAAACAATTCTTCATCCACGAACATATATATGGTTAGGGGTGATGCTTTAATAACGACTAGAGCGCACGACTATAGTAAACCAAGCGCCTCTGAGAAGGGTAAAGAAGCTGAGATCCCATCTCTTCCTCTACAGATCGAGAAGACGTTGGGTGAAACAATGACATGCATTCCAAAGGGTGCATTTAAGAAAAATTCTCACAACCCAAACGCAAGGGCCTCCCAGAATTACTCTTTGGTGGAAGATTTATCACAAACCCCTTGTGCGATGTCCGCTTTGGAAGTCCTCCAAAGCTGCCCTGCTCAGAGGAAAGCCTTGTTGATTTCTTTAGGCTCTACTAAGACTTGTAACCCGGGTGCCATCATGTTAGATATGACTGACTTAAAACATCGTCTACCTTACCACGTTGCATTTCAGATAGTAGTGGCTCATCCCACGAAAACTTTTACATAGAATATCTTTCGCACAGTGGTTGATGAGGGCGCTTCGACTTGCATTATGTCGTTAGCATGTTGGAAAGCCATTGGTCAGCCTGCTTTGTCTCCATCACCTACTCTCCTCACTGCGTTCGATGGTCGTTCTTTCTGACCACATGGCATCATTCCGTCTTTCCCTGTGCAGTTAGGAGGGAAGACCGTGTGCATTGAAGTAGAGGTAGTCGATGCTCCCCTCGACTATAACATCTTGTTAGGTCGAAGTTGGAATTATGCTATGCAAGCCGTGGTTGCTACAGTTTTCCGAGTCTTGTTGTTTCCACACGAAGGTCGGAGAGTGACCATCGATCAATTATCCTTCTCTAGACCTGACCCAACTTTGGGGGCATCCATGGTTCCCATGATAGATAATCCTCAACCCGGTGTCGTTAATGTAGGAGTTGGTTTTTTCCCATCCTTGATGGGGACCTTCGATTAACCACCTCCTCATGACGATGTCAAGTTTATATCGAATCACCACAAGGCTGAGATTTTTCACGTTTCATTGTTCCGCATGACTTACTTTGAGGATATGTGGATTCTTCCTTCCCCATTAGCCACGATGGATGCGACAGGACACTTTGGCATGTCCATGCCCTTGTCGGCTGCTGAAGTAGCGTACTCTTTAGTCCAACAAGCTTCAGCTAACCCCGATTCGACTCCCGGACAAGAGTTGGATCCACTTCCAGAGCCTATTTGGGCTCAGGATTCTCTTGCTACCATCGATTCGTTAGACTTAGTCTTGCCTTCCAACGAAGCAGTAATCGAAGCAATGACTAGTCTGGACAAACCTTGGGATGATCTTCATCACAGATCATATTTACTCCCAGATTTACACCGAATCGAGGCCGGAGAATTCACTATGACCATGACGGGAGATCAGCTGTGTCCTATTAACCTCTTAGCTACACAAGAAATTTATGTGGAGGGGAATATGGCAACTATCGTTGAAACTATACCTATTGACATCTCCCAAAACCCTGGCGTCGTGGAGAATGTCTTCGTCGGAGCGGATTTCTCCCCCGAAGAGAATCAAATTTACACGAATCTTTTCAAATAATTCTGCGACGTTTTTGCCTGGTCTTATGAGGAAATGCCAGGTATCGATCCGAAAATAGTTGAACATGAAATCACAACATATCCTGATGCTAAGCCTGTTCAATAGAAACTTCGTCCAGTCAATCCTAAGAAAGCAGTAGCCATTAAGCTTGAGGTTGAGAAATTGCTCAAGGCAGGGTTCATTTACCCTATTCATTTGACTCAATGGGTGTCAAACCCCGTGCCAGTCGATAACAAACAAGGCACGATTCGTGTATGTACTAATTTTCGTGATTTGAACAAGGCATGCCCAAAAGATAATTATCCAACCCCATTCATTGACCAGATCATTGATGAATGTGTTGGTTGTGAAGCCTTTTCGTTCATGGATGTTTTTTTGGGCTATAATCAAATTCAAATCAAACCTGAGGACCAACACAAAATGATATTCATTTGTCCGTGGGGTACATTCGCCTATCGTAAGATGCCTTTTGGCCTCAAGAATGCTGGAGCCACTTTTCAGCGGGCCATGTCTTTTGCATTTCATGACCTCAAACATATAGTCGAGGCCTATCTAGATGATTTAGCATCACGCTCTCACAAGCGAAAGGATCATCCTATGCACCTTCGATTAATCTTCGAACGCTGTCGCTACTTCAGGATTCGCTTGAATCCCAACAAGTGCAGATTTTGCATCACGTCAGGACGTTTTTTAGGTTTCATCGTATCAACAATAGGGATCATGGTAGATCCTCTTAAGTTGGAGGCAATAATCTAGTTGCCCCCCCCACGCACAATCTTACAACTTCAAAGTCTTCAAGGCAAGGCGAACTTCTTACGACGCTTCATCGCCAACTATGTCGAAATCACCAAGGGATTTATACGTTTACTGAATAAGGATGTTCCTTTTTTTTGGGACGAGACCTCTCAACGCTCTTTCGACGCATTAAAACACGCCCTCACAACTGCACCTCTGCTATGAACACCTAATTATAACAAGGATTTCCTATTATATCTAGCTGCCGCAGAGTCAACCATAGGCATGGTTTTATTTCAGGAAGATGATTCGTTTTCCGAATGCATGATCTATTACCTGAGCCAAGGCCTCGTAGGACTGGAACTTAATTATTTTCATCTCGAAAAACTTGCATTGGCAGCAGTTCATGCTGTTCAATGGTTCCGTCACTATGTTATGTTTCGCAAGACCACCGTCATTGCTATCATGAATCCATTCTAGTACATGTTGACATGATGAGTTATCAGCAGAAAAATCAGTAGATGGATGTTCATCCTCCAATAATTTGACTTAGACTTCGTTTCAGCAAAGTCCAAGAAGTCATTGGTCTTCGCAGAACTTATTTTGGAACTTCCGGTTGAGTCAGGTGACGTTGTGCCTGAGGAATCACCTATCCATGGGGATATGTTTTTGATTGAATCTTCGGACCCCTGGTACGGAGATATACTGATATATCTCCAGACTTTGAAGTGCCCCCCCTCTGCTTCTCGTGAAGAGCGTCGATGGATACGTCATCAGGCTAAGAATTATCTCATACTCAATGATACGTTGTATCGGAGAGGTGTAGACTGCATCTTGTGTCGATGCCTCACTCATGAGGAGGCTGTCATAGTGCTCAACGATTGTCATACAGAAGCCTGTGGCAGTCACTTATCTGGGTTGGCAACAACCCAAAATATTTTACGAGCAAGTTACTTCTGGCCCACACTTATCAAAGATTGTATCGAGTCGGTCAAGAAGTGCCATCCATGCCAAATCTTCTCTTGGAAGATGAGGGCACATCTAGCTCCTATGTTTCCGATCATCACAGTTGGTCGCTTCATTAAGTGGGGGATTGATTACACTACATGCAACACCCCGTCAGCAAGGGGGCACTGCTATATCATCGTAGCTATCGACTACTTCACTAAGTGGGTCGAAGCTATGCCAACGTTTAAAGATGATGGAGAGACTACAACTCTCTTCTTATTCAACCAGATTATAGCACAGTTCGGTGTCCTAAGAGAGATTGTCACTGACCATGGCAGTCACTTTCAGAACCAAATGATGTCTGAATTAACATCAAATCTTGGGTTACGGCAGGAACATTCATCACCTTACTACCCCCAAGCCAATGGGCAGGTGGAAGCTATAAACAAAACTCTTAAAACTATCCTACAGGGAACTATCAACTCAGCCAACTCAAATTGGCACTTGATGTTATACTCGGCCTTATGGGATTACCGAACATCTGTTAAGACTGCAACTGGTTTCTCACCTTTCCAACTCGTTTATGGGCTGGAGGCAGTCTTTCCCATCGAATGTCAAATCCCATCTCTGAAATTGGGAGTACAGTTATTGCCAGACACTTCTCCACTTGAAGAGCGGTTAGTACACCTTGAGCAGCTTGATGAGCAACGTCGCGATGCAGCCCTGGCCAACGAGGCTCATAAAAATAAGGTCGAGTGTCAATATGATAGGTCCGTTCATCCTCATATTTTTTCTCAGGGCGACCTTTTCCTGGTTTATGACCAAGATAAGGACCCCCTGGGGGCAGGAAAGTTTAAACCCATGTGGTTCAGACCCTTCATTATTAAAGAGGTGTTAAAAAAGGGTGCTTATCGTTTGGTTGATTTTGAAGGGAATACTTTGGCGGAGCCTAGAAATGGGCTCTACCTCAAGAAGTATTACTCATAGAACGGTCACTGTGGGTAACTTTTTGTAACATATGTATAGTCCCTGTACTATTACTTTTTTACATTTCTTTTAAAAAGTGTTATGGACGTGTCATTGATGGTATCTTTCGTCAATATGGCAGATTTGAAGTGAGTCCAAGGTGTTCGGTGGGTATGCGGACGGTGCTAGTTGGCACACGCGGAGGCTTGCCTCCGCAGCTTGGGTAATATTTGCACCACAGGGTCAGTTGTGATCTTCCAGAGGTATATGCTTAGGTGACACCACAAATAATGTTGTCGAGTATAGTGCAGTTATTGAGTTGCTTCGTGACGCATTATCATTGGGTATCTCTCATCTCTGGGTCTATCTAGACGCTCAACTAGTTGTGTCGCAGCTAAACCAAATATATCGGGTTCATGATCCAACCTTACACTGACAATTCCTTAGGGTATGTCTCTTAGAACGCAACTTTGATTACATTACATATTTTCATGTTCCTAGGAGATTAAACCAAATCACAGATACTCTAGCTAATCACATTTTAGATTGGCATCTGGCCCACATATAAAAAGATCATGGACATAAACATGTAAATACATTTTTGCACACATAATCCATAAGACACAAAAAGAGATAAAAAACCATATATAAACATCGTAAAACCCTCATAGTACATAGATGGGTGCAAGCGCCTCAAAAGTGGGAACAATAATGAGTCACTGGGCTTATGCCCTCAAAAACTATATACATATCAGTGCTCGTGGCACATAAAAGTCTAAAGTCTGCTCAGGGCCTATGGGCCCTGTTATAATCATGTACAGCTTGGGAAAAACGCCTAAACAATCGGACCCATGTCCGAGGTGCCCCCACAACATGAGTCTGCATGGATGGTGACAGGTCGTCTATCTCTGCCATGGGAACTATGTGAGTGAGCACAGTAAAGTTCCGCTCAATTCGCCTCAGGACCCTCTCGGCCTCTCCTGCTAGGAGGTTCCCTGCTACTATTGCTCCTCCAGCGGCGGCAGCCGTGGCTTCTAGCCATGGGTGACGCTTGTTCCGTGCATAATCGATAGGTCGCACAGGTCCCACATCTCCATCCAATAAACGCTTACCCATCAAAAACTCAGGTATACAAAAACATGATATATATATCAAAAAAGACATAAAAATTACATATGCAAACAAAAAAAACACTATACAGGTGGAGACTTACCCATCTCCCCTCACTCCTCACTAGGAGGCACTGGTATCTCTGGATCTATGGAGAAGTCGATCCCTAAATATGGGTAGTTCTCTATAGGCGGGATTTTCCATGAAAACCAAGCAAAGAAGTCGTCGTTGAAGGCCTCCATGGTCCTTCCACCACCCTGTCGCAACAGTAACACTGCCCATCTGTAAACTGCGGGGAATGTGGCCAGATGTCCTCGTATTGTCAGCTGAGGACTAAAGTATGGAACTCTCTCAAAAAAGAACGAACACAGGATGGTCCCAAACCCAAAGATCCTATGTGTCCGCTGTTGGGACCACATATTGTACCTTTTTGCTCATACTTTTTGCCATTATTATACCCTTCATCACCTGTATTTAGACTCATATTATCACTTCATCTGATCACTCCAAGGTATACAACGTCCTTTCTCATCACTATATGTTTAA
>ML785471.1:453120-465007 GCA_009831015.1 Picea engelmannii
TCTTTACTACAACACTAAGTGCTTTTGGAATTGAGCATATATAGTGCGCAGCTATCTTTGAAACAAAAGACTTCCCTGGGTTGATAATTTATGTTTCACTTGGTTGTTTGAAATTAATTAAGCAATTATAGTGACCAACATCCGCCGTCGACAATCTGTCAATTGCCTCTTCATGCACTCCAACAGTGTGGTACTCCAATCAAAATTTTGTGCATTCATGCACTGGATCACACAGTTCATCTGTGCACGGATACTGAGCCGGTAATTCGCCCAATGAGAAATAAAACAGTCTTTAGGGAGAGGCTGGTAATCCTACTAACAGGTACCGATGAACCTCTATGATCGGTCCCAGCCTCACAGTACTCATCGATCATCTCCGAGACATTGCTCGTCCCCACAGGAAACCTTTGAAAGTTGACTGGTTCCCCTCTCCTTGAAAGGCCAGTCAAAAAGTAAATATCCTCGGTGGGGGGCACCAAGGATTGCCCCTCTAGAATGAACGCCTCTGCATCAGGGTGCCAGTAATCAACCAAGGCATTCAGTAGCCTTGGTTGCACGTGCATGAACGGACATAAAAATAATTTTACCAACCCACACTGCATCAGCACGGCCACAACATTCGGATCTGCAACCACTAACTCATTGGCGGCCTTGTGCTCCCTTTCCCTCCACTGAACATACATCCTGCCAACACAACAAGGTAAAGGAGGGTCAATACATGTTTTCCTTGGATTTTTCATCACGCGGTGGGGGTAAACGCGGCCTGTAGAGGTGACAGTCGCGGGTACCCACGCGCAGGCTTTACTCTGCATGCGGGTACCCGCAGGCTATCCCTGGACAGCCCGCGTTTGCCTAGGTCCGACCTTTTTGAGGTCGACGCCCACCCCAAAATATCAACTAAATGCTACAAAGGAAGTATTGAATAGCTAGACAAGGGAGTTTGTACTTACTTGGTCCAAGCAGAAGTTTGTTTCATCCACTGTAGCTCCCGAAATCACGATATTTGGCAAAGGGTTTTTTTTGGTTCCAGAGTCAATTTCCAAATCAGTAATGGTGATAATGAGCTGTCAACTTCTATTTATAGACTTTTTGGCCTCTTTTTGTCATTTTTTTGGGCCCCTTTATCAGTTTCTTTATACCAAAAACCATTTAGAGTGATCCAGGATTTATATGGGAGGGATTTGATGAGGTATTGGGACAATTTGTTTTTGAGTTTCGAAAAAAAAATAAAAAAATATTGACGGTCCATAAAAAAATTATTTTTTCAAACATCAACTTGAGCATATAGGTTAGGATTCTCCCCCAACTTTTTCATCTCGTTGCCTTTTTTCTTATGATGTAGGATCGATCCCATCCGGTTGTGACACAGAACCATCATATCTGCTCTAGAAGTGTCACAACTTGGTGGTAGAGCTTACCAAAACATGGATGCCCTAGGTAGGTCCTGGTTGCATTATGGTGTCCATGCCATTTCTAACAACACTGTAGGCTCGGGATTCCATATAGTCTTTCCTGAATATGAGTTTGGGCCTCATTTGTATGGGTCTTTTTCACTGTTTGAATTACCCTTCGGACTCCCAAAACATAACGGGTCTCCTTTTAAGCCCTTTTCAGACCCTCTAAACATGAAAAGATTGTCGAGCGATCTTGTGGCCTTTCACGCTCGTTAAACTGAAATTTGAAGTCACATATGTCCGGTGGTAGTTTACCCCTTTTTCGGTTCGGATGGCCAACTGTATGAACAAAGGAATACTCTATTGAATTCCCATTCTTTAGAAGAGTATCCTCAGGTATAATGTTATTCCTTTTTCGGGCCTGAGGGACTAAATTTACGAAAAAGAAACCCCCACAGAGTCCATAGTTAAGCTCTTTTCAGACTCCCTAAAATTGAAAAGATCATCGAGTGACCTTATTCTTTCACACTTGTTAAAATGGTCCAGAAGAACATTCCTGACGAAGTCCATAGTTAAGCTTTTTTTAGACGCCTTAAAAGTGAAAAAATAGCCGAGTGATCTTGTCATTTTCACACTCGTTAAAATGGTTTTGAATTGACGTCTAATCGGTGCTAGTTTATCTCTTTTTCGAACCGACTAGACTATTTTCGAAAAAGGTACCCCAATGGAGTTTCCTTTTATGCTTTTTCAGACTCTCTAAATATGAAAAACTATCGAGATTACCTTCTCTAGGCTCATTAAACTTACATCGAAGGACGTTACCATTGTGTGTTCTATCAACCGCATTTGCATACCTTACTCATCAACCTTGTAACAGTTTTCTTCTGCGTCTTAACACCTTTGGCCACTGGAGGATTTTTCCCAAGTATCATTTCCCCAGAACATCAGTCTTGTCCTTAGGCCTAGAGCTTGTATATTTTCAGTACTCGTTCCTCCATTGTAACGTAATATTCCTTTATTCTTTTTCCAAAATTACCAAAAAGAACAAAAAAATCAAATATACCCCAAAAAGAGGATGGGAAAAGTATTTTCTTTAATGGTAGCATAATGAGTCGCCCTTGGATAAAGCACATCTGTCCATTTGATCATCAGACTATGGGATGTAGTATGACCTTAGGAATCTTTTCTCGCTATATAGATTTGTGTCCTCCACTGTTTGGTTACTCTTCCAAACATATGGAGATTTTGCGTTGCCTCCTGCTTCGTAGACTTATGATTAACAGATATGCTACCTGAGTCTTATCACTTGTCGTGCTATTATCCAAGGGAAGTTTGTCACTAAGCCTGAGTCAGCCCCTCTGCAATATGTCTCTTGTCCGCATACCCAACCATCCTGAATGTCCAATCAAGTCCTTGTTCAAAATCACTGAAGCCTTCAGTCCGATCATCAAGATTATCAAGTCCATAACCGACGAGCTGTCGAAGACCTCTGGGTAGTGCAGTCATACACTCATATTACACTCCTACCCGAGTTTTAGAAGATTTTGAAGTTGTTGCTCGAGCTTTGAAGTACAGCCATAAGGCCGAATCAGCTTCTGGGAGATGGATACTCTATATGTATATCTTTCTGATTTCGAGATGTAGCTCCGCTGTGTATTATTCACGGATACTCTTTATAGTTATTTGACATGGATCTACAGTGTATTTGATTGGTAGCCATGGTTCTGTTTTATCTTGAGCATGGGTATGCCCGCCTCGGTGAGACATTTGTTATTTTGTAGACGACACCTCCTGGTTCTTGATCCTTGGGCTCACTCATTCAGCGTATCAGTACAGATTGATAAAATATTGGTAATATATTTTGGCCATCATATTCTCTTCTGACCTCACACATTAGGGGGCATCTGTTATAACCCTAAATTTCACCACACATGCTTACCTTAAAATCAGGCCAACTCATATCCCTTCCTTGGAAAAATTATGCTGAACAAACTCTTGAAAATCCTCTTGGGTCAAGGTACACGTGCCCTAACCCACTACTGCACACGTGTGAACGCTGGCAGGCCTACTACAGCCCTCTTTTACCTAACAAAACACAAAAATAGGAAAGTTTTTGACGAGACAAAAAGCTATGGGTCAGTTAACTGAAAATCCCGACCATGCATGGCTGAGGGTTCGTCCAAAACCCTAGCTCCTTCTAGCCTATAAAAGAAGGGGTATGGGTACTATTTGGAGGAGGAAAATTATAGCAAAGAAACTCTACCCATTTGCCAAATCCATTTTGTCCCAACCCTTTAGCCTTTCCTCAAGCCTAAGGAGAATTAGCGCAAAGCAGTTGGAGGACAAAAGAAGAGGAGGAACCCAGGATCAGGATCAATGAGCGGTGGCTGGTCTCGAATTTGATTGTAAGTTGATTCATTTTGAAAATAATAAAAGAATACTTTTCCCGTCCCAATGCATGAGTTATCTATGATTTGTGTAATTTATGCTTAATTTCTAACCCTCAAGTAGAAAAGTAGCATGCATGCATAGTGTTTTGTCTTGATTGCAAGTTAACTTTGGAAGGAGCAACGCAAGTAAGCGGGCAAAGCGCAATGGAGGATCTACACCAAACATCAGTAAAAAGGTTAGTAGTTCCTTTCCATGCATGTATCGTGAAAGAGGGGTTTAATTTTTGGGTGGTAGGTTAAAAAGTCATTTCTTCACGGTCAAAATCTACATGCAAATCTGACCCTAGTTTTCTAGTCTGTAGGGTATTTTTCCCAAAAACAACACTCCCATCAATAGCTTTCTTTACCTTGTAGATCCATCTTGAACCTACGAGTGATTTGTCGACCGGTCTTGGGACAATTTCCCATGCACTTTTTTTTACAATGGAGTCATACTCCTCCACCATTGCATCAACCCATGTGGGCTCCTGCACTGCTTCCTAAAAGGAAGATGGTTCAGTCAGAATACATTTTCTCATGAGAGCCATGTATCCAGTAAATCAATCAGGAGACTGTCTCTGTCTGCACTATGAAGTAGGGGATCCTACATTATGTGCAACATCTAGTCTCAATCTATCAGTTTTTGTGGTGCGCTTTCTGCCATTTCTGATGGATGGATCTGCATGAGTGGCTTCCTCCACTCCATGAACCTCCTCATGTGGCTGATCCACATCTTGAGACTCATATTTGGAAACCAACAGTTCCTCCTCTGCATGCAAGTCTAGATCCATCTCAAGTGACAACTGCATGGCTTTCCCCTCATTGAATTTTATATCCCATCGCATAATAGTTATCTTACTGTTAGGAAAATAAACACGATAATTATGGGGTGTTTTTGTGTACCCCACAAATATCCCAACATATGAGCCAAAAATCTTAAAATGAGAAACATCAGGTTTCTTACCAGTGAAAGCTTCTTCAGGTGTACTTATGCCAAGTACTCTATGAGGACAATGTTTTTTCACATAAACCACAGTGCAGTGTTGCATCCTTCCACCCACAAATCTGACTAAGAAAGTTTTCCCATTGGAATTCCAGTAGATATTTGTTGCATTATTTTCAAGTCTCCATGATGAATATGGCCCAATCACCTCTGCCATAATTCGCCCTCATCCTGGCTCACAACTTTTTCTGACTTTCCCATCATGGTAGCGCAACCATCTACCTCTAGCTTGTAGATATTCTTAACTCGAATTCTTATCTTCTTGACTTGACTTGTTGTTTTATGTTGCAGGAAATCTTTTTCATCGTTGAAAAAAATGTCATAGCCTCTGTCCTCCAACATTGCGACTGAGACCAAGTTTTTCTTCAGACCTGGAACATGCATAAAATATTCCAATTGAAATAGTTTACCTGACTCCCTATGAAAGGTAATGGTATGAATGCCAGTCACACTGTATCGTCCATATTCACCCATCTCTATATGAATTTTAAGATCTTTCTCCTACAAGTCACTGAAAAACTGCTTATCTCCCGTCATGTGGAAGGAACCACCACTATCCAAATACCACACTGATCCCAAGTACCACACCAATATCAATGCACTTGATGCCATGCATGCAATCAAGGAGAAGTAAAGTTCAAATTGAGAGGCAAGGGCCTCACCAACTGTATCTCCAATGGCCTTCTTGTTCTTCTTCTTCTGCTGACAGTTAGTAGCGAGATGCCCATGTTTGTGAAAATAAAAACACTTCACTTTAGATAAATCCAACTGCTTGCCTTTAGACTCAGATTTTGAATGGAATTTCTTCCCCTTCCCTTTCCTTTCCTTGTCATCCAAAGCACAATCCTCATCATCATCATTCTTTGATGAAGAGCCATCTTTGGTGTTCTGCTCAAACTTCTCCTGCAATAGATCCGACCATAGTTGCTCCCAAACTGGCAATTTTTCCTTTCCATTGACAGTCTTGATAACTATGCCAACTCTTGGGAAGTCCTAGGAGCGTCGAGCTCACCAAATCATCATCAAAAATTGTTATTCCCACACTCCCTATATCATCCCGAAATTGGACAAACTTCATGAGATATTTTGGAATGGAGTTGCCCTTCTCCATCTTGATCTTCCTGAGTTTATCTTTGAGCACCAATTTCCTATGGTCGTTGTTGTTTTGGAATATCTCTGTCAAAGCCTTCCACATTTCATATGGTGTGGATTTCCCATGGAGGTTTGAGATAATGTGGTCTCATACACCCTCCAACAGAATCCTCCTTGCCTTTGCCACTTTATTTTTTCATGCATCAAGATTTGCAACGCCTGCAGCATCTGGCTTAGGAACATCTTTGTCAATGAATTCCTTCAAGCCATTGTCTTCGAGTACTGCCTCCATCTTTTCCTTCCAATCAATGCAGTTTGAGCTACCCTCAAGTGCATACTCTAACCTCAAGCCATTGAAAGCCATTTCGATCTTGAATCAGTTGTATCACCAAGAAAGTCTTTTTGCAAATTCAAATTCTATCTAGTCACAAACTCAGCTTCTGCAATCTTCTGCACTCTGATACCATGTAAAAATTTTAATACAAATTATGTATTATCTGGATTCTCCCGATCTAACAATTATATGCCACTTTTAAATACATAATCTCTTCTAAAAATATTCTTGCGGAATTTAAAAAACGATCACCAATTGCAATATCAAGAAGAAAGATCAATCACACATAACACAAATGTTTTACTAGGAAAGCGTAAAGCTAAAAACCCCACTATCATATATTATGTATATATCATGGTCCATGAAACAATCTCATACAAAAATCTAATCCAATATCTCTCAGTACAATATACAATCGTCTCACGCTGTCATACAAAAATTGACAAATTCATGTATCAATTTATTGCTTCCAGACAACCTGCCTCCTCTACGCAATCCCTGCTAATGTAAATACCTACAATGAATGAATTCCTCTTGCCTAGGCTACACATTCCTCATTGGTACATCCAATGTGTGTGTGGTTGCATGAATGCACCCACTAAAGTCACAACTGATAGTCAAACTGTCCCTTTCACCTGTTATCTGAACTGGGTCTCCACTAGATCTGACATGCATGTAGTTAACAATGGTAAATATTTAGTTGCATGTGAGACCATTGATTGTGAATTAATTAATAATTAATTCACTGATATCTCACTAGTGTAAGTTCAGTTACAACTAGTACAACTGAGCTTAACTCACTTAACTGAGTTAAACTACTTTACAACTCACATAACTACACATATAACTCTGTTACAACTTTGAATCACTCAGTTACAACTAATTCGACTTGAATGTCCCACCAGTCAACCTTTGAAATCGAATTTCCTATAGCTAACTAATTTTCCATTTCAGTTAACTATTTCAGGTGATTATGAGATAATAGATTAATTTTTATTTCCCAATTTATTT
Source organism: Picea engelmannii (assembly GCA_009831015.1). Classification (NCBI taxonomy): domain Eukaryota; kingdom Viridiplantae; phylum Streptophyta; class Pinopsida; order Pinales; family Pinaceae; genus Picea; species Picea engelmannii. The sequence goes on from ML785471.1 coordinate 460,384, forward strand.
AAGGGAAAAACAAATTAGACACACATTTCTTGTTGACTTTTCAACATGCTTTCTGTAGGGACACAACTCTCACAAAATTGTCCTTCAATCCACCTTCAATCACCTAGCTTAGGGCCTAAGTGATATGATAGGACCTCAACACAAACTGTTGGTAGAGGTTGGCAAGGCCCAAGAAGTTGCAGAGCTTGGTCATTGTCTTCGGGGTCGACAATTCATAGGTGACCTGGATCTTGGATAGATCCACATGCACACCCTGCTCATCCATGATGCATCCCAAATATTGGATTCTCTGCTTGTTGAAGGAACACTTCTCCAAATTGGCATATAACTTGTGTTGTCGTTCCCAAGACCTATTGGATATACTTCACATGTTCCTCCCAAGTTTTGTTGAATATGAGGATTTTATCTAGATATATGACCACAAAGGAGTTTGTATATAGCTGCAATATGTCATCCATCATTTGCATGAATGTGGCCTAGGCATTAGACAATCCGAAATGCATGACCAACCACTCAAAGAGACCTTCTTTAGACTTGAATGTTGTCTTCCATACATCAATTTTCTCAATCGACACCTGGTGGTAGCCTGACTTGAGATCAATCTTACTGGAAAACTTGGCTTCCTTGAGTTGATCAAGAAGGTTATCAATCTAGGGGATTGGGTATCGACTCTTGATTGTGATCTTTCTCAAGTTTCTGTAATCATTAAAACTTTTCCATGTCTCATCCTTCTTCTATGCCAAAACAATTGGGCTCCCACAATGTGAGGAGCATGGTATAATGTGGCCCTTTAGAATTAGCTCTTGGATTTGGCATTTTATTTCTCCATTCTCGATAACAGAACACTTGTACACAAGGCTGTTAGGTAGAGGAGCACCAAGTGTCAAATCAATTGATTGCTTTACTTGATAGTGCACAAGAACCCAGTAGAGGAGCATGGTATAATGTGGCCCTTCAGAATTAGCTCTTGGATCTGACATTTTATTTCTTCATTATCGATAACAGAACACTTGTACACAAGGATGTTAGGTAAAGGAGAACCAAGTGTCAAATCAATTGAGTTCTTTACTTGACAGTGCACAAGAACCCAATAGGTGAGGAAAATATGTCTTTGTGCTCTTCTACTATCTTTTCCACCTGTTGTTGTTGTGTAGAGATACCCCGTGCAAAGGTTTTGGCAGTTGTAGTGACCTTTCATTCACCTTCTCATAGAACCATAAAGAGGAAAAATATCTCATTATGAGATACCACCACTATTACATATGACCAAATTTGTGATGGTTTTTCGTTGATATTGCCACACATATCCATCGCAATTTCCACAACAGCTGAGATTTTTTTTCATTGGAATAATTTCGTCGCTATATCCACGATCCAGGTGTGAGTGGAAACATCGATGAAATAAGTGCTCCATGTGCCACCACCTTCAACATCAGTTAACCCTATGCATCGTCGCAATTTCGACAAAATTACGTCCCAATAACAACGAAGAAATGTGGAAATTATGATGAGACTTTGTGGCAATTGCAACAAACAGTTATGCCAAGCCTATAGATTATGACATAGATGTTGAATGTGCGATGCAAAACCATTGCAACTTGTGACGAAAAGACATGGAAATATCAACGAAAAAAATATCAAAACCAAACTTACGACGTAGATGTTGTACGTGCGACGAAAATTCGTGGCAATTTGCGACGAAATTTCGTTTCTATAGCGACGGTTTTGGTAAAATAGAAAAATTGTTTCCGACGAACTTTCGTCTATATTGCGACGATGGCTTTAAGTTTAAAAAAAATAAAATTACATGAAATATGGTATTACCATATTACATTGTAATATGGTATACCATATTGTATGGTAATGACATATTACATTGTAAAATGGCATTACTATTACATTGTAATATTCTAATATTGTAATATTCTAATATTGTAATATATTGTAATATATATATCCCCTACAAATAATCAAGGCACTAATCAACCAAATATTGTAAGCATGTGTTATCATGAAGTTGGATTAGAAGTAAGGATACCAATATGAAAATATACACAAAGAATAATTTGGAATATGACTTTAAAAAAAACACATGGATTGCATGAGTGAGTCATTATGCAATTTATATTACACAATACTATGACAACACTTCTAAGATTGATGGATGATATATTAAGACCATTTATCGAACTTGTTTATTGTAGCCTCCTTGGATGATATTTTGAATTTTAGAAAGATTTGGGAAGATCATTTGAAACATTTGGAGATGATATTTTTAACCCTTCAACATAATTAATTGCAAGCAAACATGAAGAAATATGAGCTTGGAAAACAATTATTGTTGTGTATGGATTTTGTAGTTAGAGGATGTGAATTGTGTATTGACCTAAGAAATATAAAATTTGTTGTAAATTGGTTGATCCAAAATAATTTAATTGAACCAACATAATTCATGGGGTTAGAAAATTATTTAGGAATGAAGTGTCTCTTCAATGCACAATAGAAAAGGCAAGTATAACCTTTCAATTCATTACAATTGAAAAGAAAGTAACTGAAGCTTTGACTTGAAAGAATTGTAATGCATCAATATTAAATCTAGTGAAACTTGAAATTTCATTTGAAATCAAAGAAAATTTCGCATGATACACAAGGGCAGAACCTTTGATACAGTGAAGGAGTTGGATAACATAACACTTGAAACTTTTGTTGGTGCAATCATAATATACCCAAATAAGATAAGGAATTGTACATCATAGTTTAGGAATTGAAGTACTACATGAATTATATGTTGGGAAAACAAAAAACAAATAACTCAAAGCATAAGCTTTTATAATCCTTGTCAATTGATCCAAGTCACAACAAAGCCCAGACTTCATGTGAATGGTATCTTGCAACATTTTGATTCGGTAATCAAGTACGATAAATATATACAAAACTACATGGTCAATTTCCTTTAAGACCATTGATGTTTTTATTTGACAATAGCTCTAAAGTTAAACTCTTATGTACTTGAAGAATAGAAGGGATTACCTACATCTAGCTCAAATTTTGGGAAAAGGTTAAAACCTTACAAAACTTGTATATATATGCAAGTCTCGAGATTTGAGATGATTGTAGACTTGAAGGAGGATTAAAGTATAAATTTCATAATTTTTTTGTTAAGAAAGGAGAGACAAGAATAAGCTCATGTGGGAAGCTTGAAGCTGTAAATTCGATATACATTTTAGAGTAAACAAGACTAAATAATATGGTATTTTTTATACCATGTTGAAACATGAAAACAAGATGTAATTATCTTCTTCACTCATGTAAAGTTGCATTTTGGAATATCTACATTTATCATGTATAGTAGATATAATAGATTCTCAAGAAACTTTTAATCCACACTCTAGATGATAATGGATATAAGTTGAAGAGAATTCTATCCTTTTTTTACAATTGCATGGGTATCCCAAGCATATAAATAAAACATTGGTTCATATGTTGTGAGGCTATAACATCCCAATATTTGGGAAGATTGTTTGTCATTTATATATATCATTGTTAATTGCACAATCCGAATCACAACAAAGCCCAGACTTCATGTTAATGTTATCTTGCAACATTTTGATTCGGTAATCAAGTATGATAAATATATACAAAACCACATGGTCAATTTCCTTTAAGACTTCTAGTTTGTTTTTATTTGAACATAGCTCTAAAGTTAAACTCTTATGTACTTGAAGAATATAAGGGATTACCTACATCTAGCTCAAAGTTTGGCAAATGGTTAAAACCTTACAAAACTTGTATATATATGCAAGTCTCGAGTCTTTGAGATGATTGTAGGCTTGAAGGAGGATTGTGAGGCTATAACATCCCAATATTTGGGAAGATTGTTTGTCATTTATATATATCAATATTGTTAATTGCACAATTCATTGCTCACCTCAAATCATCCACCTATGACTTTCTCATATTTTATTGTACTCACTTTAACTTGAAATTTTACCTCAAAGTTGAACAATTAAGAAAATTGATCAATGGGAAAATATGCAAACTTCGTTAAAAAGAAAAATCCATGAACATGTGTAGCTATAAGCAACCAACTTGTAGGAATCTCAATCAAGTTACAAAAAGAGGCATGATAACAATTTAACAACACATACCTCCTAAGTTTGACCAAGTGTGTTTGCACCCACCAAAGAAAGGTTTAAAATTATATTTTAGGATTGTGGATAAGAATGAATAAAAGCTATTTTATTGGATTGGTCACCATATATGGGAAAATATTCCAATGTATATGTGGATGATTTGAAGTTGTCTATGCCATCCTCATTAGAAGGGAGTTTAATGAAGAGACATTGAGTCCCAAAGTTGATGGGGATCATCAACTTGAAAGGGAAAAGTTCTACTCCTAGTTGAATTCATATATTTGTACTGATGTCATATAGGCCTGTGAAAGTGACAAAAATTTCAATTTGTCTGAATTTGGTGAGTGTAAATTTATGACCCACAAGGAGTAATGGTAAACCCAAGGGTTCATGAGAATGTTGAAAGGTAGAAATATTGTTAGGTTTGTAAAGTAAGTTTTTGAACCCATGAAGACACCATCAGTAAAAAGGTTGTGATTTATGAAAAGGTT
>ML785471.1:471898-485036 GCA_009831015.1 Picea engelmannii
ATGACCTTCTCATTGAATATGACATCTCTACTCCTAATGATTTTGTTATTTTCATAATCCCATAAGCGATAACCAAAATCATTAACATCATATCCAATAAAGGTACACTTCTTGGATTTTTCCTCAAGCTTTATTCTATTTTCTTTATCAATATGGACAAATGCTTCACAACCAAAAGTTTTCAAAAAAGAATAGTTTACCTTTTTTCCTGTCCATTCTTCCTCTGGAATTCTACCATCCAAAGAGCTTGAAGGTCCTCTATTTATTAAGTAAACATCAATATCTACAACATCTACCCAGAACTATAAGGGCAAACCAGCATGCAATCTCATACTCCTTGCACGCTCCATGATTGTCATGTTCATCCTTTCTGACACACCATTTTCTTGTGGTGTTCTTGGAACTGTCTTCTCTCTACGAATCCCATGGTATGAACAGCAATCATCAAAATCCTTGCTATAATATTCACCTCCATTATATGATCTAAGACACTTCAACTTTTTTCCTATCTCATTCTCAACCAAAGCTTTCCATTTCTTAAAAGTATCAAAAACATCAGATTTTTGTCGAATGCAATAAACTCAAGTTTTTCTAGTTGCATCATCAATAAAAGTAACATAATAATTAGAGCCACCAAGAGATGACACCTGAGATGGTCCCCATACATCTGTATGCACAAGCTCTAAACTTTCATTCTTCTTTTCTTTTCCAACTCTGAGAAATCTGACTCTATTTTGTTTTCCATAAACACAATGCTCACAGAAGTCCAAATCAATTTGTTTAAGATCTAGCAACAAATTTATTTTGTGAAGTATATGCATACCCTTCTCACTCATGTGTCCAATCCTATGATGCCATAGTGCTGTATCCACTCCTGTAGAAGCTAAAGAGATAGAAGATTCAGTATTACCAGTACATAAATACAATGTACCTACCTTCCCTCCTTTCGCTATCATCAATGATCCTTTGATGACCTTCCATGTCTTATCTGTAAATATGGATATAAAACCTTCACTTGCCAACTGCCCTGTTGAAATCATATTTTTCCCTAAATCTGGGACATGTCTTACCTCTTTCAACAACCATTGGTTTCCATTTCATTGCTTTATTTTTACCTTTCCCATTCCAACAATTTTGCATGGTGCATCATCACCGAAATGAACCTGTCCAAAATCACCTTGAACATAATATAGAAAATGTTTCCTATGGGGTGTGACATGAAATGAAGCTCCTGAATCTACTACCCAAGACTCAGAAATATTATCTACAGAAAGAATCAAAGCATATTGTAACACATCACCTGTTACATTTGCTTCCTGATTTCTCTCCTGTTGTCCATCTCTTTGTTTCTTTGGAGCTCTACAATCTTTCTTCAGATGTCCTTTCTTCCCACAATTCCAACACTCTATCTTTCCAAGTCTGGATTTGGATCTGCCCTTCCTAGAATTTACACGGTTCCCTGAGCCCTTTCCTCTATTCTTTTGTCTTCCCCTGTTCTCCATGTGCAATTCATTACCTGATGTCTCACCTGTGCTTTTCCGTCGCATTTCCTCACTAAGGATAACACCAACAACATCATCAAATTTTAAAGTACTTGAACCAGAGATAGAGTTACCTACAACCATGACCAAGCTGTTCTAGCTTTCTGGCAATGAGCACAAAAATAGAAGAGCCCTCACCTCATCATCAAAGTCCACTTTTACAGAACTTAGTTGATTAGTAACCATATTAAATTCATTTAAATGATCTACAACATACCCACCTTTTGACATCTTCATATTAAATAATATCTTCATTAGAAATACCTTATTGGACACCGAGGGTTTTTCATGCAATTTGGCCAATGCATCCATCAAACCATTCGTTGTCTTTTCTTTGGAAATATTGAAAGCCACTAACGCTACCAGGCTCAGCTGTATCATTCCTAGAGCCTTTCTGTCAAGAATCTCCCATTCTTCGTCCTGCATGGCCGTCGACTTCTTTTCTGCTCCGCTCAATGGTAGGAATAGATCCTTCTGATATAAATAGTCTTCCATCTGCATCTTCCATAACTGGTAGTTTTGGCCATTAAATTTCTTTACCATAAACTTTCCATCTTCTGACATTGCTCCCACTCGAATCAGGAACCCTCTTTTCCTACGAGTTACCTTTCACTCTGATACCAGTTGTTATAAAAACATGACCGTGGAGCAATAAAATAAAACAAATGTGGAAACAAAACACAGAAGATACACAATACAATAGAGACACAGATTTACGTGGTTCACCTAGTGTGGGTTACGTTCACCAGAGAAATTGCTAGGTCCTTCCTTTATTATTATCTAGCATATGAAGGGATATAATCTACAGCAAACCCACTGTAACTTCCTCTTCTTTCTCTCACAGTCTCCTATCTCAGAATACAATATTCACCATCAACCATAGCCACAATACATTTCCCTCATAAAATAGGGTTGCCTTCTAGGGAAAAAACCCCTAACATAATCTCTATTGTTAGATCTGTGACCTTATAATGAACGGTCTAGATTTACATTGAAATTACAATATGCATTTTACAAGGAAATTTTTTCTTCGAGGCTTTGCCCCTAAACCCCCACTGAGGCCCCTCTTTCCCCCAGACCCCCCAGCCGAGGGGATAGCCCCCCCAAACCCCGCAGAGGGGGTACCCCCCCCTTTGCACTCCACCGCGTGGAAGAGTGTACATACTTCTGGGGTGTAAATACTTCATGGGGTATAAACGTGGCTGAAAGCAAGGACCTCTAAATCATGAAGATAATCAATATCCACAACCAACATTGCCTATACTCATCAAACACTTCCTTTTCTAAACTCCTTGAATGACAAGATTTTATCCTAGGACCACAAACTGGGCATGCAAATTTACCCTTTGTTTGAAGACCTACAAGATATATGAATAACTATTGCATCAAATTAGAGTTACAATTTAAAATAATGCATGATTTTTTCAAAAAAGATATATAATATTAAATCACAAAAATAAAGTAACAATATACCACAAAAATGTGTTAACCCAGGAGCATCATGAATTTTCCATGATAGTATTCCATGGAACTGAAATTGTCTTTGCCCTATTGGTGTAGAGATGTCATACATAGTGATGCCAACCCATAACTTCAACAAATCATCAATGAGAGGCTCAATATATATGTTGATATCTTTAACCTGGTACCTACCTGATTTGTTCAACCTACTGCATGATTAATTTTACTTTTCTAGATGTTGTGATATATAAAAGAAATAATTACCATGCACAAAACAAAGAAATGAAATATTTTGTCATGCTTTAAAGTAAATAAAAGATAATTAAATAACTGGAACAATCATTGCCAACATTGTGTGCTCTCTCTTGATTAACATCCAAGGCGGAAGGTTATTGTTTATAACAAAACAGGCCACACTGAGTACGTAGAACGAAGCTCTCCAAATGGATTGACACCATCAACTGCCAACAAAAGTCTAACATTACGAGGTTCTTCTTTAAAAATTGGCCACTTTTCTTCGATGTAGTTCAATGCAGAACCATATGCAGGAATTCGAAGAACATCGTCTTGACTTATGTTCTTTGCATGGAAATCCATAAAATGTCCTATACTTTGGCACCTGAACAATCGTTGGAAATGTGGAATTATCAGAATATAATGAAGAACTTTGTGAGACACCTTCTTCGACACTTTATCGGTTTGATATCTACTTATTTGACATTGTGGGCATTCATTTTCTAATGCATATTGTCCATAATATATGATATTATCATTAGGACATGCATCAATAGCCTGATAGTCCATTCCAATTTCTTTCATAATCACATATATTTCTTGATATGTGCGTGGAAAAATATTTGACGTCGGTAATAGAACATCACCTAACAATCTACAAAATTCTAAACAATAATTTAATGTAAACAATATTCATCATCAATATATAATCCAATATACTAATTTACAAATTAGAAAACAATAGCAATATAGGGAAAAATTAAACCTTTTAAGTATTTGTGAACATGCAGGCATAAATAATTAACAAATTAAATACCTTAGTATCTGTGTGAGACATGTGTTTGATAAACCATTCAAAACCTTCATGTTCACCAACAACAATATAGCAGATAAAATATTTTTTGTTGAGCCTTCATAAAGAGGTTGACATGACTTCTTGAGTAGAGGATCAACATCATGACTATCATCTTGGTTGTCCTCATCCATTGGAGAAAATGTGTCTTGGATCAATCTATGTATATCATCTTCTTGATTTGTATCACTAACGTTATCTCCATCCATATCATCATTAATAACTTGATTAGCAACTTCAATATTCTGATCTCGAAGTTCATCTCCATGTAAAGTAGTATTTCTGCTAGTACTTGGAAAATAACTCTTTGGAGGTTGACACTTTGGGGGCATCGTCTATATATTTAAAAACAACATAGAAAATTTAGTGTGTATAGAAAATATAAAAATCCCGATAAGAAATATTACTAAAATTCATGACACACTGATTATTACAGAGAATACATTAAATATTGAATCCTCTTACCAAGGGACGGTATTCATAACCCCCTTCGGCATGCCCCTTTTCCCTACAATGTTTTTGGGCTATTGTTATTAAAAGTCTTCTATTTTGCAAGCCTTTGGAATCATAGCAAGAGAAATAACATTTTCCATTGCCCCTCGCCTCTAATGCCTCTCTTAACCGAGCAAGCTTCTTGTCATTTTCGTTCATTATGACAAATCCTTGTCCTGACAAGTAATTGTCTTACCTACACCATACCAAACATTAAGTTGTCAGTTTTTTATATTTTGGCTACGCCTTTCGATTATGATATGCTTATTTACAGTGACCTACATCTTTATAATAAGGTCAACATCTTTATAATAAGGTGATCATATGTGTAGAGGATCAACATCATGACGACATAGATAACATCTTTATAATAAGGTCATATGTGTACAAATGTTTTCTTTATATAATAACGACATATATACCTAACATAAGTTTAGGGTTAGTGTTTATGTATCTTATTAGTCTCTGCTAAAGCAGGGAATATAACAATCAATTACTATCATTTCACCGATCAGGGTTGAGTTTCAAGAGCAATTCCATATCTTTATCAATGAAAAGAGAGAGAGATTATAACTACAATTGAAGGGAAAAGGGTATGTGGATTCCATAAACCTAGGATATTATGGAATCCACATACCCTTTTTCATACAAAATACTAACTAGATCCGGATCTTCTCTGTTTTCAAATATAAATACATAAAACATTTTCCACATTAAAACATAACAATAGGGTTTTGTTCAACCCAATTCTTGGAGATCTATTATAGAACAGTTCTAGGATTGGGACAAAAGCCTGTAAACTTACCTACTAAACTTCTCTCCATCAAAATAATAGTGTTTTCTATTTCCGTAGGGGACCCCATGTCTAGACTAGGGATAGATTCTTCCCTTTTGGAAAATCTACATTTCTCACTAGTTGATTTTGAGCCTTTGACCAAATAAGAAAAATCTTGCTTGTTTGAGAAGGAAGGAATTCACATCGAGAAGAGGCCAAAGAAAACCACCAATCAGCTCTAACATGTGTGTGTAGCTAGAAAACTCCCACACATTTGAACAAACTAGAGTTAGAAAGGCTTACAACATGCAAGCTCAGGGATTCATATATCAGTTGTAGCCAAAACAAAATCTAGAGCATGGACCCAGGACGAGCATAACTTCAAACAAGGTTAGGGGTGAAAACTAGGGAAAACCCTTACTACACAGAGAAGCACCTTGGCTCCAAGTCATTTTTTTAGCATTGGCTTCTCTAGGAATTCAATATGGCCCTCTATTAGATATGAATTGTTAACACTAATAATTTGATGTTAATAAAAAAAATCTTAATAATTGGATGTCAAAATATTTTAAACAAGTTTTATAATTATTGATTTTTAATAATGTATTATTAAACATAATTTTTTAATATTAATAATTACATATCAAAATTTTGGGGTTCTCTAACTGCTCTATGTTTTGACCCTTTTTGTCATAATCCGAGAACATAAATCAACACGAAATCACAAATTTTGGTTGTTTAAATTGCATTTATGAATGCAAAAAGAGATTCAGTGTGCTGGTAAATCCCTAGGGCACTCGGATTATATAGAATTAACCACTCAAATTTGGATATTCAATAATTTCTCTCCAAATTTTGGACAAAATTAAACATAAAATATCCCCCAAAAAAGGCCAAAACGTAGAACAATTAAACTACGACTTAAATTTTAAAATTAAATTTTATAATAAAGTAGTTTAATTATTTTATTTTTAGTTTACAAATTATTAAAATTAATTAATAATAAATATATAATTAAAATTAATTAATATATAATTAAATTAGGAAAAAAACTTTAAACAATTAAATAATTATTCTACTATAATTATTATAAATACAATTAATTATATAAAAATCAATAAATTAAAAAAACAACATTTAAACCAAGTTACCACATGCGTAAAACAACCAATATTTCTTACCAAGTACTAAATTCACAAAATAAAATGATTTTATTAATGAAGTATATTATATATTTTCCCTATAATAATTTAGAACGAGATAATTGTAGTTTGAAAAATGAAGGTTATAGCCTCCTGCTAGGAGATTTTAATGCTAGGACTGCAACTAAACCAGCTCTTTTCAGTAATGACTCCAACCATAATCCTTTATGGCTAGATGAGGACCTTGTTGTATCTAATAACTACAAAAGAAGCTTTGAAGGCCTAATTGAGAATGTTTTTGGTATTGAGTTGGTCAAGCTATGTAGCTCTCAAGACCTAATAATTTGCAATGGAGTAATGACGTGGCCAAATCAAACCAAATGACTTGTATTCATGGGGTAGGTAGTAGTGATTTAGATTATGTGATTTATGATATCCCTGTTTCCAACCAAATAGAGAATTTTGACCTTTTAAATGACCATGAGCTTGACTTTGATCATACACCTTTAACCCTAACTCTAAACTTTTCCATGCATAGGAGCACCATTGAAGAGAATTCTAATAATCAAAGGAATTTTCTCTTTGACAAAAGTAAAGTTGACATTTTCTTAAATGAATTAAATAGTAAATTAAATCCCCTAACTTATAAGGACAACATTGAAGAACTCTATCATAATTTTACAACTACCATTTCCACTTCTATTAACAAGTTCTGTTTTGAGGTGTCCTATAAAAAGAATATTAGAAAGACCAACCCTTGTTATGATAAAGAATGTAAAATCGATAGGAAAGCCATTGGAGATGCTTCTAATGAGTCCTTAAAACTCGATAAGATCAATACGTACAAAGCCCTAATTAAAAGGAAAAAAATGTACTATATCAATAAAAGGCAATAACAACTTTCACAACTATATAAGTTGGATCCTAAGAAGTTCTCGAGCCAAATTCTAAAACACAATACTAAATAAAATAATAGAATTCCCATTTCTACCATAAAAGTCTTTATGAGTTCCCTAATTCCGTCGACACCATTCCTATTGTCCCTACAAGGAAGAAGTTTTTTCTTTAGATGACATAGAGTTTGGGGTTAAGCGACTTGCAAATGGGAAAGTTGAGGACATTGAAGGCTACCAAGCTGAATTTTTTAAAATCGGAGGGCCAATCCTTATCCCTCACATACACAAGCTCTTCAATTTAGAAGTCAAGCAGGGCTTCCCTAAACTCTGGACGCAAAGTCTCATTGTTCCTATTTTTAAAAATGGGGATAGAAACATTCCCTCTAATTATAGGACCATTATGATTAGCTCGATTTTAGCCAAACTTTATGGAATTATTTTGGAAAGAAGATTGGCCTTTGGATAGAAAGTCACAGTAAAAGAGATAAAGGCCATGGCGGGTTTATGAGATATCATTCAACTATGGACCATTTTGTTACCTTTAGAATCATTGTAGAGGAATTATGCAATACTAAAACAAATCTTTTTTGTTGTTTTGTTGACTTTAGAAAATCTTTTGACATGGTTCATAGGAAAAACCTTTGGAATAGGTTGGAAGAGATAAAAGTGCCTCTCGAGTTGAGGGATGCTGCAATAAGGATGAATGATAACATTATTGCTAAGTTTAAAAACACTGAGGTCTTGTCAAAAGAGATTAACTGCAATATTAGAGTCAAACAAGGTTGTCCCTTGTCCCCTACCCTCTTTGGCATATACATTGACAAGTTAGAAGATTGTTTAGAAAAACAAGGTTGTGTTAGCCCTACTATCACTGGTACAATCATCAATCTTCTTCTTTATGCCAATGATATCGTTCTTATGGCATGGAGTCCCCATGATCTTGAAAGCCAACTAAGAATCCTCAAGGATTTTTTCTCCAATATGGGTATGACTGTTAATACTGATACGGCTAAGGTCATGATTATTAAATCCAATAAGATCCCTTATGATGCCGTTGTATATGAAAAAAACAACTTGGAGGAAGTGACTTCATACAAATATCTTGGCATTGATATTCACCACAAGCCCAATTGGAATTATAACATTGAGAAAATGATTATTGGGGGATGGAAAGCTTATTATGGGCTTGTAAACAATTGTAAATTAGATGATATTTGGAGTTGGGATAAGAAGAAACTCCCCTTTGAGACTCTTTTTACACCTGTTATTCTTTATGGATGTGAAGTCAGGGGATGTAGTATCTCTCGTAAACCCGGAGAAAGATAAAGCAAATACAAAAAAAAAATTATAACCTATAATCTCAAAATTAAAGCAAATATGCCCTATCCCATCCTCCTATTAGAAACAAGTCTCTCCCCCATTGAGAGCATGGCTATGACTAGATACCTAATGTATAATAACAAGTTAAACAACATGAAAGACAAGAGGCTTCCTAAAATTGCTTCACAATCGAGTCATAACCACAATTAACTCAAGCAAGGATGGCATAAAGATGCCCAATCTTGGCTAACCTATTAGGGAGTCATGGAAGACACCATTTTGCAGAATAAAGATACTATTAAAAAAAATGTCAAATAAAAAATTAAGGAGAAAATGTGGTGTGATAAAGAGTTAGACGAAAAAATAAAATTAAGGTATTATAAAGATGTAATCAATCCTAATCTAGAAGATCAAAATTATCTATCTGTTTTTCTAAGTGGAAATAAAAAAATAAGCATTGCTAAGATAAGAATAAATTCTCACGATCTCCATAATGAAACTGGGTGTTGGTAGGAATGAAAGAGTGTGTCACCTTTTTGACACTAAGAAGGTTGAAGATGAAAAAAACTTTCTCTTAGATTGTCTAGCCTATACCCATATTAGATCTCATTTTCAAAATATTTGTCACACTACCAACCTTCTTGACCTCTTAACTCAACAAAAGTACGGCAATCTTGGAAAGCTTCTCTTAATGCTTTTCAAGCACATAAACAAAATTATAAATAATCTCAAGTAATCACTTACCCTCTTAAGGTCTGATAGACCAATTCGGTCTTAGTGGATGCTAATCATCATCATCATCATCATATAGTTTTAATATTTTTTCTAAAGAGATTTAAAATTTTATTGGGTTTATGATTGGAATTTATAACTTCACAATGTATTCTTATTGTTATTGGTTCAACCATAGTTGTCTGGTGTAATACATGGAAAATGTTAATATTTATGCAAATAAAAAATAATTTATAAAAATAAAATAAAATAAAAAATAAATGTATTGATGTGAAGTATATTATATATAATTTTATTTTATTTTCTAACAAAATTTTAAATTTTTTTATTAAAAGTTAGACGTGGCATATTTTTTCCTTTAAAGCCACTATATCTATAATGTAGATCATTAATTTTACTGAAGGTTGCATGTAATAATTTTTTCCTTTAAAGTCACTATATGTGTAATGTAGATCATCAAGGTGACCTCCCCAAGAAGGACATACTTTTAATTTTCTGAAGGTTGCATGTAATATTTTTTCATTTAAAGTCACTATATGTGTAATGTAGATCATCAAGGTGACATCCCCAAGAAGAAGAACATACTTCTAAGGAGCTTTTCCTCCTTTCAACTTATTCATTATTCATTCAAATATGTGCATGATTGGATTCATTGTAATTATTTACAAACATCATTAACCAAACATAATAAACACCATTGGCATATGAAATATTAGAAATTTCTTCATATTATATCAAATATACTTATCAATTAAATAAAGAAATCAAATATATATTCCTTAACATAACCTTTCATCTTATTAATATTCACTTTCTCAATGTTACATTTTATTAAAAACACCCATATTTTGTTTGGTCATAATGTCACATATTATAGATGTCTATCTCTTGAATTATTACTATCCATATGTTAAATGTCTCATATTATCCAAATGCCTTCACTAGAAAGAACCTTTATTACTCTTGAAATGTTGATATGTGTTATCCATTGAAATTAATTATTACTTTTAAAATGTCACAATACGACATCTTCTAGGAACTTTACTCTTTAATTTGATATCAACCTCTCGGATGCCACAAATATTGATGTGGCCAAATTATTAATCTCCAAATGTGACCATGTAACATATTATTCAAAGTAAACTACAATACCAACTTCAAACATAACATATATTACTCTTCACATGTCTCAACTAGTATTAAGTTAATGTCAATCATTTTTTAAATTTTAAATTGCCACTATATGACATTATTTTATAGTGAATCTGTTCATATATTACTATTGAAGTTTCTCTTTATGTGATAACATTAAAATTGAATTCAACAATATTATTGCTTAGAAATGTCGCAATGTGACAAATTCTTTAGGTCATCCTTCTATTTTATTACTCTTGAACTTTGGCAATGTTTTAAAAGATTGATCTGAACCATAGTATCAACTTCTTCATGTTGCAATATAATCATTAAGGAACATTATAAAGTGATAAACCCTTGATGAATATCGTGATAAGATAAAACCATTGACAAATTTACTATTTGACATTAGTAAAACAATATGAACTTCACAATGCAGCATAACCAATAGGAACATCCCAAATGAACCAAACCTTTTGGGACATAACAATGTGACAATACTTGGTACATATCATTTCGACATTGCAAAAATTATTCAGGTAAACACCCTTGAAAAAATCCTTGCGAGAAAACTAGTTCCGAGTTTGATTTTATTAATAAAATCATTGTGCTCTCGTCCTGGGATAATGGCCCATTAGAGGAATTACAATGAAACAATAGCCTATCCCACTTGGTTTCTATCTCCTTGTTGTAAGTTTTAAACCTGTGAAGTAAAACAATGCATATATATTCTTAAGAAAAACAAAAATTAATCAATGGCTCATACACAAAGTACACAAAGATTTTATACCAGAAACCCTCAACCGAGATCCTTCATGTAAAATTTGGAGGATAGCTGTGATTTCACGTCCTTGATAACATCCATGTTATTTCCTACCAACAACATGTCATCAACATACAACACTACATAAATGAAGTGTTTACCAACCTCCTTGGAATATACATAGTGATCAACCATGCTTCTTACAAATCCCAATCCAAGGATGTATGTGTCAAGCTTTTAGTACCAAATCCTAGGTGATTGCTTCAGACCATATAGTGACTTCTTTAGCTTACATACCAACTCTTTCTTTCCCTTCACTACAAAGCCTTTTGGCTGCTTCATGTAGATTTATTCTTCCATATCCCCATGTAGGAATGTTTTCTTCACATCCATTTGTTCCACTTCAAGATCAAAAGAAACAATAGATAAAATAAATCTAATAGAAGTTAACTTAGCAACAGGAGAAAAAATCTCACCAAAGTCAATTCCCTCTATCTGGGAATAACCTTTTGCTACTAACCGATTTTTGTATTTCTCCACTTTACCTTGTGCATTAAACTTCTTCTTAAACAACCATTTGCTACCAACATATTTTCTTCCAGCTGGCAACTCAACTATATCCCATGCTTCATTCTTATCCAAGGCATCCATTTCTTCAACCATGGCCTTCTTCCAGAGTTTATTATCCTCTGAATTCACTGCTTCCCTGACAGTTTTGGGATCATCATCAGTAATAGATAAATAAAAATTGGAACGGAAATCAAGTGGACTATACCTTTCTATTTTCCTTTTATCTCTCCCTGATCTCCTCAATACCGGGGTATGAGGTTCTTCTTGTTCTTCTTTTGCTTCCTCTTCTTTAGATGATTCAAAATTTGCATCATCCAACTCAAGCTCTATTTTCTCTGGTTCATCTTGTGTTGGTAGGAATTCCTATTTGGACACATCTTTTACCTCTCTAAAAACAACATCTTGACTGTAAACAATCTTCTTGGTTTATGGGTTCCAAAGCTTACAACCTTTCACACCATCTTTATATCCAATAAAGATACACTTTTCATCCCTTTTATCCAGCTTACTCCTATTTTCCTTTGGAACATGTACATAAGCATCACAACCAAACACTCTAAGATGTTGAAGAGAGGGTTTCTTTCCAGACCATACCTCATGTGGATTTTTATCATCCAATGTTGATGAAGTTGATCGATTGACTAGGTAACATGTTGTACCCACTGCATCTACCCATAATTCTTTTCCTAACTTGGCACCGCTAAGCATACTCCTTGCTTTTTCCATCAATGTCATGTTCATCCTTTATGCAGCTCCATTCTGCTGAGGAGTGTATGGATTATTCTTCTACCTTTCTATACCACACTTCTTACATAATTCTTCGAATTCATTTCCGCATAATTTGTTGGTTGTGGAGCCTGATTATCTTCCTGATTCAGAGGTCCTTGCTTTCAGCTGTGTTTATACCCCATGAAGTATTTACACCCCAGAAGTATGTACACTCTTCCATGTGGGGGAGTGCAGAGGGGGGGTACCCCCTCTGCGGGGTCTGGGGGGTCCATCCCCCCGGGTGGGGGGTCTGGGGGCAAGCGGGCCCCCAGCGAGGGTTCGAGGGAGAAGCCCTCAAAGAAAAAATTGCCTTATAAAAGTATATTGTAATTTCATTGTAAATCTGGACCATTCATTATAAGGTCGTAGATCTAATGGTAGAGATTATGTTAGGGTTTTTTTCCCTAGAAGGCAACCCTCTTTTATGAGGGAAATGTATCGCGGCTATGATTGATGG
>ML785471.1:494752-506604 GCA_009831015.1 Picea engelmannii
AATATAGAGTTATCCAGGCCGCAGTTACTGGACTGCCCCAACTATGAGGAAACCAGTCCAGCCGACCTTCTAAGCATTGGTCTATTAAGTCTTGAGAAAATTGAAAAAGAGTGCTAAACTTGTCTTGTCAATTACATACTAAACCTAGACATTATAAACTTAGACACCTGGACAACTAGACAATTTGAGCTTAGACACTTGGTTGATAGCTTGGCCAGGTGGCTGGAAGGTCGTCGGGCCAAGGCTCTTCCTCGATGTACGTTGTCCCGTCACCCCATTGCTCGTCGTCCTCCTGGTTGCGCTCAGCTTCCTTGGCGTTGTCCTCGTGCATTTGCTTCTCCCTGCTCATGACTGGTGGGCTCGTCACATTATGCTGACCTTCGTCCCTATCGTTCTCGGGGTCTCCCTCTGGGATAGCTTCCTTAGGATCCGGGAAAAAGGCAACATGCATGGACGATAGAATTTGGAGGAAGTTAGCCACCTTAGCTTCCATGGCTTCCACACGATAGTGCAGATCCACCACCTCCTGCCTAAGTTCGAAAACCAGGGTGTGCAGTATGGCCAAATTATCCCGAAACTGCGCTCTGTCAAAGGAATCCTAGTGGGGAGTTTCTTCTGTATTGGGTCTTCTCTGCTGAGCCAGGACACAGTCTAAGTTGCAGGCAGGAGTTTGGGAGGGCCCAGGATTTTGGATAAGCCGAAGAAGGGAAAGTGGTGTTTTTGGAAGGATGGCCATGGACCCGAATTGCAGAGCTTGTAGGTTGACTGGAGTGGAGACTGACTGATGGCGAGGAGAGGAATCATCAGAAGTTGTGTCTAGAGGAGTAATTGAGGGTCGTCGAGGCTTCCATGGCGCACCCCGCCGTGGTCTGCCTCTTGGCCTCGTCATGTGATGGACAGTGCAATTTGCAGGAAGATCAATGGTCAACGGGCGAAGGGGGAGGATAGGGTCTCGCTCACACCAGAGGAGAAGAACAGGGAGGAGATCCAGCTTCGGCAGAATGAGCCTAGCTATCAGCAAACAGAGGTGATCTGTCTCCATTATAACCCGATGCATTCAAACTCGCAGCGAAAGGACTCCTGCATAAATGCAGCTCGTATCAACTTAAACGCGAATAAATATCAGGTGGGGTGATGGGCTGTGGCACATGCCCAGCATGTGACTCCATGCCACGACACCCAGTGCTCTCATCCACATCCCGCCATGATAGCCCGTTTGACACCCCATCTGGGGAGGTATCTACCATTCTAGCTTTGCAAATACATTACTTTAGGACAGGATTATTCTGATCCTGGGTGGCATGACAGTGAAGGTCTGGACCTCTCCAGTTGACTCCCAAGTTAGAGAGTTCATCAACAACTTGATTCGCCTTCCTGCGGAGGTGTGCGGGGATGATGACCTGATTTGGTTTGAGTAAACCAGCGATGATTTGTAAGCCATGTGACAGTCTCCAGTTGGGCGAGATGCTGTCCGGTTTTTCCCCACTTAAGATGCGCCTCAACAGGTTGACGATAACTTGAGAGTCTCCCTCAACAATTACCTTTGTATAATTACTTTTGATGGTTTGTTGCAGTCCCTTGATGAGTCCCCATAGCTCCGCTACATTATTTTTCGAGTGCCCAAGGGATCCTGTCACTAATTCGAGGATGTGCCCATGGTGATTATGAAAGACCACCCCATACCCGGCGGTGCCTAGATTGCCTTTAGAGGCCCCATCGAAATTTAGCTTAACAAAATATTCAGGAGGAGGGGACCAGACGGAGGGACTTCTCATTGGGATGGCAGGAGAGGGGGGGAGAGGGCAAGTCTGAGGAGAAGGAAGGGGGGTCCATTGACGGAGAATGGTGAGCTCTGAAGGAGAGCAAGCAGAGTCTGCTTTCGACCAATTCCTGAGGTGGAGATTTTCTATGATGTTGCGATAGAAAAGGCTCCAACACTGTTGCCAAGTGAGAGAGGTGTTTTTGAAAATTCTTCGGTTTCGCTCTTTCCAAGTTTGCCAGAGGATGAAGCCAGGTAGGAGCTGCCAGATTCGATTGAGGAGGGGGTACTGGAAGGCCTGATCTCTCCAATTCGTGATGGTTGCTAGAATGCGATCCCTGAGTCGGTCTGAAGTGCGCATGGTGATCGCTACCTGATCCCATATTTGAGCTATGTAAGGGCATGTATTGAGGAGATGATTCATGGTTTCCTCAGATTCTCCACATAGAATGCACAAGGAGGGTCCCACAAAACCTCTTTTCAGGAGATTGTCCCAGGTTAGAATGCTTGAGTGAGAGACCAGCCAAAGAAAAAGCATAATTTTTGGCCAGTGCCTAAGATTCCAGATCTTTCCCCAAATTTCTGAATCAGGGGGTGGGTTTGACCGGGATTTTATCTGATAGGCTTCCCTCGTGCTAAAGAATCCCTGTAGCCGGTAGCCCCATCGAAGAGTATCCTCACCTGCAATTATAGGTATTCTTCTTTTAGTCAATTCCTCTTGGAGCAGGGTACAATCAAGATGCTCCCTGAGGTTGCTACGTATCCTGTCCAGATGCCAGCATTGCCATGTGTCCTCCGTGGGGTTGTCCTGCCAGTAATCTGCCACTCGTGTCAGGCCCATCCTTGTTGTCTGGGTGCAAATGTCCCTGGCCCATTCCTTAGTGCTCAGGGCTGGCCATTGCTGCCAGGAATCTTGCCAGAACAGAGTCGTTTCCCCATCTCCTATTTCCCAGAAAGCATGTTGTGTGACAAGCTGTCTGTTCTGCTTGGCCGCTGTCTATATTAGAGAGCTTGGGTTGTCTCCATTCCATCTGATGAGGTTTTTTTCTGCTGTATTGGGGGTATATTCCTTCCTCCACAGTCTAGCCCAAAGATCTCCGGGGTTTTTTAGCCAGCGCCACCTAATTTTGGCACTGAGAACCTTGTTCATGATAGAGGGATCCCGTACTCCCAAACCTCCTTGTAGTTTGGGAAGACATAGTTTTTCCCAGCTGACTAAAGCTATCTTCTTTTCTTTGTTGAGGCCCTACCAGATGAAGTTTCTTTGAGGATTTTTGATGAGGGTGAGAACAAATTTTGGGGCAGCCAGCGCTAAGAAAGCATAGATCGGGAGAGCTTGAAGAACAGCTTTGAGCAGAATTAGACGACTTGGTAGGTTCAAGGCTCTAAAGGTCTAGGAGGAGAGTCTTTTGGAAAACGAGGATAAAAGGTGCTCCCAGGAGGAGTTTTTGAGGGCATTGTCGATTAAGGGTAAGCCGAGGTATTTGGATGGAAGGGAGCTTCTTCTGAAGTTGAGAAGATCTAAGATGTGTCGTTGGATCTGAGGAGGCATGTTGAAAAAGAAGATTTGGGATTTGTCCTTGTTACAGTCCAGTCCAAAGGCCTCAGAGAAGGTTTGAAGTATCTCCTGGATGGAGCTGGATTCTCGTACCGTAGGGCTTCCCATTAAGAGTGTATCATCCACAAACTGACTATGCGAGAGAGGATGTGAGATTCCATGTAGGGGTAAGCCGGTCATAAGGTTTTGTTCTATTGCGGCATGAATGGATCGACTGAGCCCTTCAGCCATAATAATGAAGAGAAAAGGGGAAAGGGGGTCGCCCTGTCTAATTCCTCTTGAGGGGGAGAAAGGTCTCGAGGGTACACCATTGATTAGCAGGGAGAAGAAAGCTGAAGAGGTTAGATTTAAAATCCAAGTTACCCAGGTTTGGTGGAAACCAAAAGCCAGGAGCATTGCCCGCATATAATCCCATCTTATTTTGTCAAAGGCTTTAGAGAGGTCTAACTTGAGAAGCATACCTGGGGTTTTGGTTTTCTGTAGGGAGTGAATGAATTCATGAGATAATATGATGCTATCCAAGATTTGCCTGCCCTCCACATATCCAGATTGTTCTGGAGAGATGATTGTTGGCAGGATTGGCTTGAGTCTTCGGGCTATCACTTTTGTAAGGAGTTTGTAAATCACATTGCAAAGAGCGATTGGTCTGTATTGCTTGGCCCGGTGTGCCTACCCCTCTTTTGGAACTAAGGTAAGAAAAGTGGCATTGAGCGCTTGGAGGACTTTTCCTGTGATTCTTGAGTCCTCCAGAAGTTCCCATACTTCAGTTCTTATCATCGGCCAACAATAGTGAAAGAAATCGTTGGTGAAGCCATCAGGGCCCGCGGCTTTTCACTTAGGGGTGTCCTGCATCGCTTGATCTACTTCCTCGAGGGTGAAGGGTCGAAGAAGAGCAACGTTTTTCTCCTGGGTTACCAGCGAGGGTATGTTCCTTGTAATCTTGTTGATTTTTGCCTGCCTATCTGGGATGGGCTCTGTGAGAAGATCTTGAAAGTAATAAACCAAGTTTGTTTCCAAGTCAGCATGTGAGTGAAGTGTTTCTCCTTCATCTGATACAAGATGCGTGATTCTATTGCAGTGACTTCTCTGGATGACAGTTCGGTGGAAGAATTTGGTGTTGTGTTCTCCTTCCTTAAGCCATTGAATACGCGACTTCTGTTTCCACAGTATCTCTTCCTGTCTTTTTCTCTCTGCTAACTGCTGGGCTACCTCGAGTTCCTGTGCTTTTAGCTCATCAATGAGCCCTTGCTCCCGAATCTGGTGTTGAAGCTCACTCATTCGCTAGGACAGCTGTTTTTGTGAGTCAAAGATGTTACTGAAAGTTTGCTTATTACAGAGTTTGAGTGTTTGCTTGAGGTTCTTTAACTTCTGCTGGAAACGGTACATTTTGGAGCCTTGAGATATCTCTGCCTGCCGCCACCAGTCCTCAATGTTTGCCTTGAAGTCTGGATGGTCTATCCAGAACTGCTCAAATCTGAAAGGTCTCTTTCCAGGAGTTGCTAGGACATCCACCCATAATTGTATGGGCCAATGATCTGAACCTGGGTAATTTAGGATGGTAGAATCCATAGCAGTTCCATTCATAATCAAAGGTTTCGATACGAGGAAGCGATCCAGCTTGCAAGCGATTTGATGTAGCCATGTTCTTATGTTTGTCCAGGTGTGAGTACCGTTGCTGGTTTCCAATTCTATTAGACGAAGATCATCTATCAGATTGTTGAAGGCGCTGGAGTCTTGATCCAATCACCTTGATCCCCCTTTTTTCTCCTCTAGGCTGCGAATGATATTAAAGTCGCCACCAATGGTCCATCTATCATATCTGGTGAGGCTAGATAGATAATGCAGGCTGCGAAGGAAAGCCTGTTTGTCCCTTGGATTGGTTGGGCTATATACATTGGTTAGGTGGCCAGGCTTGTTGGAGCTAATGAGTCTATACTCTGTTGTGATGGACCACCTGGTGGTGTAGAAGTTTTCCATTAATACCATATTGGTGTTCCAGCGGATGGCCACTCCTCCAGCTGTACCTGTGGCATCAATCGAAACTGCTTTCCCCTGTCGCCAGCAGTAAGGAAGCAGCCGATCAATGTCCTCTGAGGTGAATTTTGTTTCCTGTGTCATTATAACGTCTGGGTTTTCCACTATAATCAGTTCTCGTAGCATTTTTTGCTTACTACGTCCATTAAGGCCTCTGATATTCCAGGAGATAATTTTCATGATGATGGAGGGGGGGGGGAGAGGAGGGAAGCTATCTGAGATCAGGTGGATCTGCCCTGAATTTACCATGAAGTTTCCTATTTCCTGTATGAGCTTGTTTGTGGACTTTCTTCCTCTTTTCTTTTCTTCCTCTTGGATTTTGTTTGAGTTTTTGGTCTGACTTCCCTGGATTCCCAAGGCTTTGCTAGCCCTGGCTGATGATCCTGCGGAGGAGTTGAGAAATACCTTGTGCACTTTCCTTAATTGATCCCTGGGTATGGTGTAAAGCTTCTGATGTCGGTAGGCATGTTCAAGGTGTTCCATATCCACTCCAGCGAGGTCCTGTTCCTTCAGCTCCATTCCTCGTCTGCATCTTCGAGCTCCGACATGGCTGGCGATTCTTGCCCCAATCCCGGGGCGGTCGGGTCCAAGCTGTTATTCTTGGATATTTTCCCAGGGCTATGGCCCTCGGTCTGAGGTTCGTTGTGTGGGGGTGGTGCATTCAGATTTGCTGGGGTTACTGTGTCCCCTGATTGATCTTGTAAAATTGCAACTTTATTACTAGTGGAGGGGTCTTTGCTTACCAGGGCCGCGTGCTTCCTTCCTCCCTATTGTATTTTTCCTGTCGGATGCACGAATCCTTCGTTGTCCTTTCCACCCTCTGAGTTTCCTTCTTTGTTGATCTGATTGAGAGGGCACTCTCTAAAGAGGTGACCATGTTCGTGGCATTTCTGGCAGTGGAAGGGAATGTGTTCATAGTCGATGGTCTGAGCCCAGTCCTCGTCATGATATTCCAGAGTGATTGAACCCGGGAGCGGCATAGCTATGTTCAGATACACACAGATTCTCACATATGACGTGTAGCGCCGTTGTTTAGTGGCCTCAGAGGACTTGATGTATATGCCGATGGTATTGCCGATGCCTGCTAGGACATCTTCCAGCCAAAATTCCTGGGGAAGAGAGTACATTCGGATCCATACCGACGCATGGGCAAAGTCTTCCTTCTCTGGGCTGAACTTTTCTATCCAAAATCTCAGGAATAGTCCGGCTGAGTTATAGAAGTATGGCTCTCCATCAAAGATGCGGTTTCGATCCTCTAGATTGTGGAAGATGATTGTAAAGAAGCCCTTCGAGCCCAGTTTTAAATCATAGTGGCCTTTTGGTTTCCACCAATACTGTATCCATTTGACGAGGTCTCGCTCAGAGGGCCAGAGCCCTAAGAACTTTCCTACTAAGGCATTGTCTCGCATGTATTGCTTCTGCTCCTCAATACAGGGTGAGCTGACCACGTATTTTGGCGCTTGTGGTGCCTGTGGGATGCATTTCCCCAGCACCCATGTGGCCGAACCGTTTGCAGGGACCATTTCCTTGGCTGGATCGATGTCCATGTCCCGGTCTTTGAAGGTGCCCTCTGCCAAAAGCTGCGCGCGAATTTCTGGAGGCGTTTCGAATGACGACCGCTTGGTTCCTGTTTCAGAGGTTGCATTGGCCGCAATCTGGCTGTAGGTGACGCTGGGTGTCTCTCCTTCCCTGCGATTCAGGGGCCCCTGCGGGGCAGTCATTGTGCGGGCTCAGTTCGCGGCGGTAAAGGTGACCCAAACCCTAGTTGCAGAGATCAAATCTATTCTTCATGGAAATTATATATATATATATATATATATATATATATATATATAATTTAAAATTTAGCATAGTTTTACTTTTTAATTTTCCATATTTCATATATTTTTATAAAATTTGTGTGTTTTTTTTTAAATTGATTTAAAATTTAGCGATTTAGATTTAGATTTTTTAATTAGTTTTTTTTGTGTATTATGTTTAGTTATTTTTTGTGCCCTGTCTTGGCTAAACTATTGGGGAATCATGGAAGATACTATTTTGGATATTAAATATACTATTAAAAAAATGTCATATCAAAATTTAAGGATAAAATGTGGCGTGATAAAGAGTTAGAGGAGAAACGAAAATTAAGGTATTATAAGGATGTAATCGACCCTAATCTAGAACATCAAAATTATATATCTGTTGTTATGTGTAAAGAAAAAAATAAGCATTGCTAAGATAAGAACAAATTCTCGCAAACTCCATAATGAAACTAGGCGTTGGTCAATTCCTAAAACACCATGGGATGAAAGAGTGTGTCACCTTTGTGACACTGAGAAGGTTGAAGATGAAAAACACCTTCTCTTAGATTTTCTAGTTTATACCATATTATATCTCATTTTCAAAATATTTGTCACACTACCAACCTTCCTAACCTCTTAACTCAACAAAAGTACGATGATCTTGGAAAACTTCTCTTAATGCTTTTCGAGCACAGAAACAAAATTCCAAAGAATGACAAGTAATCACTTACCATCTTAAGGTCTGATAGAACAATTCGGTCTTATTGGGGGTTAATCATCATCATCATCATCATCATAATTAGAAAAAAAACAAATTATTATATATTTTGTTTAAAATTTTCATATATGTATTTTTAAAAGCAATTTTTTTTGTTTTTTGTTTTTTTTTCTATATATTTGTTTTTAATTAACTAATTCAATTATTTTGTGATTTTGTTTGTAATAGTGTTCATTTTTTATGCTATGGTTTTAGAAACATTGTAATTTTAAGCTCGAAACAAAAATGAATGAGTTATTTGTATCATTTTGTTTTGATTTAACGTATGATTTTGAGGTTTTAGTTTGTAACATTAACATAAGTCAAGGCCATAGTTTCAAACAAGTAGTAATATTAGCCTTGGGAGAAAAAAGTGTGATCGCTAGCACTAAGGTTTGTTTAGAAGGTTGATTTTAATGTTTTTGTTCATAACAATACTAGTTGTCAATACGATGATTTCAAAAAAGTTGTAATTTTAACCTAGAAAAAAATGGAGGTGATGTCGTGAACACTACTTTTTGATTCGAGGATCAATTTTAAGATTTTTGTTTACAATTTTACTGAATTTAAAGCTATGGTGGAAAATTTTTATAATTTTAACTTTAAAAAAAAAAGAGTGCTACTGGTAGCACCACTTTTTGATTTGGTGGTCAATTTTCATGTTTTTTTATGCAAAAATATGGGTTTTAAGGGCTAGAGTTCTCATTAAGTTGGTAACTATGTTAATGATGATGAATGTCACAATGTGACAAAACCATTGAGGAATGAAGCAATGTCACATAAGACAATGAAGATCAATGTCGCAAGATGATGTAACCCCTGATGAATGCTGCAATGCAACATAATCATTAGGGAAAATCACAAACCTACAAAATAGTTGAAGAGTGTCATAATGGGACATGACTGTTGATGCACGTCACTTTTCAACACAATCTTTGAGAATGTATCAATTTGACAAAAGTCAACCATGATGAACATTGCAATTCGACATTACCATCGTAAACCATGGCTAAACATAATCAGCATGGTCAACCATAATCGTCTCGACATAGTTCAACCATGGTCAAGGTTTACCATGGTAAATCATAGTTAACCATGGTTAAGGTCAATCATTGTCACACTCAACGATAGTCAACCATGGTCAAACATAGTCAATCATGATCATGTTCAACCATAGTCATCCATGGTCGTGGTCTATCATAAACATGGTCAAAGTCAACCATGGTCATGGTCAACATCCATAGTGACTATAGTCAACATCCATAGTCACTATATTCAACATCCATGGTCAACATGGTCATCCATGATCAACTATAGTCAACTATATTCAACCAATGTAATCCATGGTCAACAAGGTCAAGGTCAACCATAATCAACCATGGTCAATGTGGTCAACATTATCAACATAGTTAACAAGGTCATCATGGTCAACATGGACATCCATGGTCTAACATGGCCACCCATGACAAATCATATCATAGATATTTCATTATTTATTATATTGATATGGTCAATCATGGTCAACATGTCAACCATAAACATGGTCATTATCAACCTAAGTAAATTAAGGCAATGGTCAACCATAGTATTCCAATTATACATAAGCAATCATTTAAATATGGAGTTACAACAGTTTTTTATCAAATTTAGACAAAATTGATAAAAAAAAATATACCCTTAAAAAGCCAAAAAAATTGAACGTTTAGGCTACCCGATATTTTTGCATCAGGATGACTGCCACAAGGAGATGAAAAGAGATATGCACCCTTTGGATTTCGATCTACATGATTGCAAACAATCTCCTAAGACCATTAAAGAAGGCCAATTAATTCAGTGACCAAGTTTTGGTGCATTTGAAATATATATACTTCGTTAGCTCTCTTATGTCACAAATCCACACCGTATCCCCTTGCATTTGTTCATCAAAGAGTATGAAATATTGTCTCTTGATCATCACATGCTCCTAACAAGTCTTTAATTGATTGGGATACAATATTTTGATTCATGATAACTTGTTTTTGGGTGGTCAAGGAGATTAAGGATATTTGGGGATTGGCATGCCACCCTTGAACCCTTTCTTCCATTCCTACAATTCCACACTAAATTAATTCCTATGGAGACAAGTTGATGGTTCATGGTGTGATGATGGTATGAGGGAAGGTTTAGGCAAGACTATGTGTTCGTTGTCGATCTTTTTTGGTGAAGGGTCATTGTTTTTTGTGTTATGGGAGGCCATATCTAGGTTATATAGGAGTGTGCATAAACATTTCAAGAGAGGGTTATCTTGTACATTTGTGTTCATATAATTCGTATTAAACATGTTGTTCATCTCACTCTTCTGTACCTCTACATCCTCAAAAAATCCACCACTGTGATGCACTTAGAGAGGGTCTAAGCTTCACTATGATGCTAGGTGCATTGCTATTAATTATATGGAAACATGTGAAAATAACCTCCATCAATTCTAGAATTAAAAATTCTTTTACATGATCACAATAAAATGGTTCAACCGTATAATTTTTAAACAAGGAATGCTAAATGAATTTATTAATAACATTGCACAAATAACTTGAAGAATGGACGAACTATACCAATCTCCTCAAGCATAGTTCTATTGTTTTAAAAGACCAGGATGATGAATTAAAATGGTCATTGAATAAATCCTCAGGGGTGCTTACAACCAAGTATGGGGTAAGTTTTGGGACACACAATAGAGCACAAATCTATGCCCTCTAGATCCTACTTAAGGCTACAGTGAACATGCAAGTTAACAGGCTATAGGTGTATGATGACTCCAAACTTTTGATGGTCTAGGTAAATGGAAAAAGTAACATTTCTAACTTGGATCCAGGGCCTATTTTGGGATATGATTATGGAAAAGAAAGTAATTTTTGAAGAGATGTACTTTGTTGATATCTACCAACATACAAAGGATGTTGCGAGGATGTTGCGTGAAGGGAGATGGAGGGCAGTGACTGATATTAGAATGTTGGGTGACCGACATGTCTGTGGAGGAGGAGGTGTGGTGTCGCCGTCTCAAAGAATGGGTTGCCAACAAAGTGACATAGCTGGAGTGATAAGGTGATAGCTGGACTAATAAGGTGATTTTGGTTGACAGGTTTTGATCAAAAGGGTGGTTTTGGAAAACATGTCAACCAGTTGACAGGTTTTCTACAAAACCTATCAGTATATATGCCTTAGGCATAATTAATTAATTAATAATAAATTATTTTTAATTATTAATTGATATTAATATTAAATAAAATATTAATTAATAATTGATAATAAAGTATAAATTAACTAATGAGAAATAAAACACTACATAACAAAATAATAATAATAAAGTAAGCACGTGATAATAAGAAAGTAAAAATAAACTAAAGAAATCTAAAAAACAAAGTAATAATGTAACATATTAATTAATTAATAAAGTAATATTTTAATATATTAGTAAAGTATAAATAGATTGTTAAATATATTGTTTTAGTGGACGTTAATCATCATCATCATATTAATCAAATACTAATACATTAATAATATATAAATACATTGATCATTGATATAATATTATATAAATATGGGAAAGTAATAAAATATTAGTTAATAAATTTATAAATAATCAATTAATTAATATAATAATAGAAAAATACATTATTATGTTATTAATGGTAATAAAAAAATATACTATTATGTTAATATTATGTATAAAAATGATGAATACATTTTATAACGTAACTATCAATGCATTAATTAATATATAATGTAATATATAAATGTAACATATTAATTAATAAATACCTTATTAATATACTGTATCAATTAATTTATACATTATTACATTAATCATTAAAGAACTAGTTAAATAATAAATATATTTATAAATTATTAAAAAAATTAATAAAGTATTAAAATATTATTAATTTAATAGATTAATAAACATCTATACATTAAAAATAATAT
>ML785472.1:0-27020 GCA_009831015.1 Picea engelmannii
ACGTGACTTAGGAAACATGAATATAAATTGGGATACATTTGTGACACAAGAGGCATCGAAAAATGCTCCATATGGTTGGAAGAATAACCAACCTAGGGTGATAAAACTAAAAAATGAGAAAAAAGTCTCCTAAATCCATACTAGACCCAAAATGATGAGATCATGAATCAAAATTGTGATTTTTTCAAGGGAGAAAAAATTGTTTCCAATAAAAGAGATAACAAAATTCCCTCTCTTTTTGTTTTTATTTTTTATTTTTTTGTTCTTTTTCGTATTATTAAAGACTGAAAAAGAATAAAAGAGTGCTATTGTATAATGGAGGAAATGAGTGTCACGGGAAAGAAAACTAGTTATGTAACACAGGGAAGATACCTATGATCAATGCAAGGAAGCATGTGTAGGATAAGGACACTCGAGAAATGTTCCCTCCAAGGATAAGGTATCAATTCACACAGGCATAAAACATAAGGGTGGGGTTAATAGGAATGTATAAGTGATTGGTTCAACGACAACATATTGAATCCAACATTAGGCCTAAAAGTGGAATCAATTAAAATGCAATGCAATTAGAGCTCAACTTTAGGAATTAAACCTCTCATGGTGGTATTTTTCATAAGTTTAGTCTCCAAGGATCGAAAAGGAATAAAATAATACCAAGGAGAACTCTTCTGTCCAATATTGGACCAGAGTATTCCTTTTTTGTAGATAGTCAGTTCAGTCTAAAAAATGTCTATACTTATACAAAAAATATGTCTCGTCAAAACCATTTTATGAGTGTGATAGAGTCATAGGGATGATTTTAGGGGCTAAATTTCGTGCATGGGCTAATTTTCCATGGTTTTTCAAAAAACGAGATTCACTATTTTAAAAATGATTCACCCAAATTCTATAGGATAAAATTATCTTACCTTAAAAATCGCCAAAATTTTATAAAAACTATATAAAATACTCAGAAATTTGAATATTTTTACAAAAATATCGCCAAACATTTATAGCTGACATATGAAGGATTAGTAACATTCGCCAAGGTTTCTACATTTTAAAATANTAAAAACTATATAAAATACTCAGAAATTTGAATATTTTTACAAAAATATCGCCAAACATTTATAGCTGACATATGAAGGATTAGTAACATTCGCCAAGGTTTCTACATTTTAAAATAAATTTCCATCCTTAAAATCATCCCTGGATAGAGACAATATCACTCAGCCATATTTTCATATTTAAGGAATCTGAAAAGATCTTAAATATGGACTCCCTTGTCTTTTTTCATAAATTTTGTCTCCTAAGCCCAAAAAAGTATAAAACACAATTGAGGAGAACCCTTCTATTCTGTAGACTAGATTATACATTTTTCATAATTAGTCTATTGAGTTTGAAAAAGGGGTAAACTTGTGTTGAATAGACATTCCTTCAGGACCATTTAATGAGTGGAAAAGGAACAAGGTCACTCAACAATATTTTCAATTTTAACGAGTATGAAAAGAGACTAACTATGGACTCCATAATGTTTCTGTAGGAAACATATAAGGGAGGGAGTCTCATGGATAATGGATAGAATAAGAGTGAGTAAGAAACATGAAGTTCAAATGCAAAATCATGACAGGGATAAGAAGGACTCCCAAGACTAAAAACAAACTTGCACCATGAGAACTGGAATACAAGGGGATTCTAGAATAGGATGCCAATGGAAGGTAGGCTCTACCACATGAATTATGACACTTCTAAAAAATAGAGAAGGTTTAGTGTCAAAACTTAGTGGAGTCGATCCTAAGGCCGAATGAAACATGAAATGGATAATGAAAAAATGGATGAAGGGGAGAACCTAACATATATATGAGTTTCAAGATCATTACTTGTCAGAATGGATCGACATAGGACATATAGGTACCAAATAAAAATGTCTCCAAAGTATTTTATATAAGACCAAAAATTCTCACCCTTAAGTTAATAATTCTAATATATAAACCTCTTATAAAGAAAAGTATTAAGGGATACAAAACTTGAAAACAAGAAACCCTAAAAATACAATATGTACAGAGGACCACACAACCTTGCGACTTATGCATAGCAGTGCTCTAGGTATATCCCATTGCTAAGCTCAAGCTAAGGGTTGCGTTGGTAACCAACCAGTAAATCTTCTAGTTCAGGAGGAGGTTGAAGATCCATCATCATATATTCAAGGATGGCCTCATATGAAGTAAACTTAATATCCATGAAACTGAGGCCCGAAAACTCACAAATACCAGGGCTCGAGGTCTTACAAACAACAATATCAGACTCAAGAGAAAATGCCATATTACTTGGGCCAGCATGGGGAAACACGTGTTGATGTTTGGACAACATCGAGAATACATTGTGTTAGAATAATAATTATTAATATAATTATTGATTATTAAATATCATATATAATAAGTAAATGATAATAAAAAATAGTTATTGATTATTAAAGGGACACATCCTTTCACGGATGGTCACCATATGTTACCTATATATGGAACACTCATCATTGTAATAATATATCAATCATATCTCATATGAATAAAAACAACATGGTATCAGAGCGGGACTGGGCTTGAATCCCTCATGGGAGGCCCAGAAAGATAAGAATGGATTACTTCTTCTGATTGATTGATTGAAAGATGTGATTACCCTTGTAAGTAAGCGTGGAAGATTTGATTTTCTTGGAGGTGGCAATAACATTACAGGTCCATCATCCCTCATAGGGGTCCCACTATCCCTCCTGTACCCAACAGACAGACAAGCCCAATTATAGTATCTTGTTATTGGGTGTGTACAATGTCTATGAGCCCACCATATTTCATTTATTAACTTTAAAATCATTTTAAACTCAAGGGTCTAAATTCATTTCCTTTGTCATTCTTTCAATATCATCGAAAGAATTACCTAGAGACAAATCTTCCCCATGGAATGACTAAAGCAATATGAGCAACAAATCAATAATGCACTGTGGAACATCGTGAATTTAATCAATCAAAATATTTCCCTCATCACCTATAGATCCATTATAAAGAGAGTGAGGGTGATCCTGGAGTAGATGTGTGTGATAGTAGATTGAATAAATAGTGGTGGGATCTATCCAAAATGAAATCCATGGAATTTCGAATTTATTGGTCATATCAAGTGACCAGAAGAGTGTGGTATCTACTATGACGCAAGATAGTGGAGGCCCTGTGTTATTGAGATTGAGAATAAGTTATTCCAACTCTTGTCCCATGTTATCTACAGATCATAGGAAATCAAAAAATTTGGTGGACCAATTGAAATCGAGAGGTAATCCATTTGACATTTGTGTAGAGCGAATATAAATAACTAGATATGGGGTTTCCAACTGAAGTTGAGTGTCTTTGTAATAAGATTTAGTGATTTGGGCATGGATGCGATACTCGTGACGAAGGTGATAATAATACCTTTGGAAGAAAGCGTCTTTGAAAACTTCATCATGGTAGTTATATGACCTTGTGTTGGGTACGGAATAATCAGAGCATGTAAGGCATAGGTTTCTAGGGTGCAAGGGGCCATTGCTCAAAATGATGGGCTTTAGTTGAATAATATTGAGCTATGATGAATGGTGTGTGATATTTTATGTGATGCAACAATATATATATATATATATATAACCAGTGAGTGGATCAATGTACCGGAGTGAAGGGAATCCACGAAACATGCATTGAAGTGAAGAGTTGATGGGAATGTGGACTTCATCATGACGTGCCTCAGATGGTTAGATGAAGGAAACAATACATTTATTTCATGAGGAAACCTCGATATGTCTTGTGAGACATTGGTTCCATGAGGGAACATCAAATTGTCTTAGAAATTGGTTTCATGAGGAAACCTCTAAATGTCAAATATGGTCCAAGATGAATTAGCTTGATCATCCCTAAGGGACTAGCCACCCCTTGTAGGATAAACTAGCTCAGGTATTGTGCATATAAACTACATCCATGACTGTAGTGTATGTTCAGAACATAATTCCTCATATGATTTTGAGGAACATGACTCTTGAGGAGGAATTCACCGTAGTGAATCCTAAGGTTGACACTTCAATATATATGGGTGTCCAATATACATTCATGTATCCAAGGAGAAAAAGATCAAGCTAGACCCTTCAAGAAGAAAGGGTACATTTGTGGGGTACAATGAGTCTTCGAAGGAATACCTGATCTACATCCCTGGTCAGAGATAGATTGAAGTGAGAAGAGATGTTATATTTGAGGAGGATGTAGCCTTCAAGATATCTAGAGGATCTCACATGGAGATTAATAGTGAGACACATGAAGATATGGTGCCTTATCCTCCTCACCCTCCAACAATTTAGAGGGAAAAAGTTGAGCCTATTGATCAAATTGATCTTCTTGATCCTATAGCTCTAGTTGATGTTCCTAGAGATAGTGCAGTAGGTCATACGAGACCTACATGGGCTCGTCAGAATTTGCAGGAGGCAGAAGGACATGCATATCCTTGTGGTACCTTTCGAGAAAGAAAGAAACCTCAAAAATATTTGTGCTATGTCGCAGCTATGAGCCACATCATTGATTTTGATCTTTCTTGTTATGAGGAGGAAACTATTAATCTAGTATTAAAAGATGCCATGATGGAGGAGTATAATTCCATCATGAAGAACGATGTTTGGGATATTGTTATGAGACCTGAGGGGAAGTTTGTAGTGACTTCCAAATGGATCTACAAGATCAGACACATAGTTGATGGGAGCATCAAGAGGCACAAAATGAGATTTGTTGCTAGAGGAATCTCCGAGGTGGAGGTAATAGATTATGAGGAGACATTTGATCCTATTTCTAGATACACTTCTATCGAGATGATTATTTCCCCTGCAACATCCATGGGTTGGAGAGTATATTAGATGAATGTAAGTAAAACCTTTATCAATGGAGAGATTGAGGAAGAAGTATACATCGAGCAACCATATGGTTTCGTGATACATGCGAAGGAGTCTCATGTGTGCAGGTTGAAGAAGGCCTTATATGGACTCAAGAAACCACCTTGATCTTGGTATGCGAGGATTGATGGAAACCTAATGATTTTTAGGTTTCAAAAAAAGTGTTTTTGATCCCATCCTATACTACAAGACTATTAATAGTGAGTCCCTGATTTTGGTCCTATACATTGATGATTTATTCCTCATCGGTACAAAGATCCTTATTGTTGAATGCAAGTATGTGTTGGAATCTAAGTTTTAGATGAAGGACCTTGGTATGATACACTACCTCTAGGGAATAGAGGTGTGGAAGAGAACTAATGAGATCTTCCTGAGTGAGGGGGAGTACAAAATTGAGATATTGAAGAATTTTGGGATGCTGAACTTGAATCCCATGGATACACCAATGGTGACGAATTTTAAGAAACTAAGTGTGTCTTCTTCTAATTCTGATGAAATTGATCTGAATATGTACAAACATCTAATTGGATAATTGATGTATCTGGTTAAAACCAGACCAAATATTTTCTATGTAGTGAGTGAACTTAACCAGTTTATGAGTCAGCTGAGATATAACACTGGATTGTTATGAAGCATGTGTTGAGATAGTTGTGAGGCACAGTTGGACATGGTCTAAGATATACTTCCAGTATTGATATGATATGGTAGGAATGTATTGAATCTGATTGGGCAGGGAGCGTAGTGGACTTAAAGAGAAACTTCGGGTGTTGCTTCACTTTTGGATCTTCTATGGTTTCCTAGTGTAGAAGGAAACATACTTCTATGGCTTTGAGAACAAAAGAAGCAAAGTACATTGCATTAAGTATGCCAGTCCATGAAATAGTGTGGCTTCACAAGCTCCTTGCATATTTATCTGAAAATGTGTTGGATTCCACCATTATTCATTATGGTAACCAAAGTTGTGTGAACATCTCAGAGAATCTAGTGTTTCATGACAAATCGAACCACATTGAGATCAAGTACCATTACATCTGAGACATGGTGTAGAGGAAGGAAGTATTGGTGGTGTACCTTCCTACATATGAGAAGAATGTTGATGTTCTTACCAAACCAAGATGAAGTTCAAGTACTTTTGTGACAGAATTGGTGTGGAAATAAATGCCTCCCTCGCTGAGAGGGAGTGTTGATGTTTGCAGCTTCCTGAGAAATTCTCTAGATTGTACTCCTTTGTGACTGAGTTGAGTTGATATATGATGACACTTATCAGAGAAGGGATAAGTGTGTTTGGGATTATATACCAACTTCCCTTGTGGAGATCATATGAGGACACGTCCCATGTGGAGAGCACATGAGGACATGTCAAGGGAGTTTACCCTTGACATCACACACTATGGGAGTTGACCCTAGTGTTTCTAGAGGGTGTCTCCTCTAGAAGTCCACATGGGAGTGCCATGTGTGAAAAACATTCTATAGATTATACTCCTCTGTGAATTGAGTTGAGTTGATCTATGAGGACATTTATTTGAGAAGGGATAAGTGCATTTTGGCTTATATCCCAATGTTCCATGTGGAGAGAACATGAGTACATGTCAAGGGATTTGACCCTTAACGTTACACACTATGGGGAGTTGACCCTAAGTTTTCCTTGAGGGAGTAGCCTCTAGAAGTCCACATGGGAGTGCCATGTGTGAGAAACCTTTTTCTACTATGGTGGTTTTGTAACACTGATGGAGACTGTGTGTCTCTAGACAATAGTTGTGTACTACTATGGAAAGATACCTCCCTAGCTAAGAGGGAGTGTCGATGTTTCAACATCGGGAATACCTTCTCCTAGATTGGGTTGTAGACCAAGGGAGATATGATACATTTATAAAAAATGTGCACTTGTGGTAAATGGACCTATATGTAGTCCTTCCTTGATCATGACAAGGAATAATATGGACTCGAAGTGCTTGAAGTGATTTCCACGTGTCAGTTAGCATCAGGTTGACATTATCGCTAGGTGTGTACTTGTGGTGAAAGATCCTCGTGTGGTCTTTGTCCTAGTCATGCTGATTTGACAAGGAATGATAAAGACTCAATATGCTATATTATATTACATGTGGACCCAGAGTGAGCCTGATCTTAGAGAGAGTTAATTGGATCAGAGGGAGAGCCGCATAAGGATTTTCTCCATGGTTCAGGTGGGAGAGAGACGTCTGCCAAGACTGACAAAAAAGTGTCATGAGTCTAGGGTGAAGTTTGTATACTTCAAAGACAAGATTGGGATGATGTACAATGTCTCCCTCGTTGAGAGGGAGTGTTGATGTTTGGACAACATCGAAAAGACATTATCTTAGAATAATAATTATTAATATAATTATTGATTATTAAATATCATACATAATAAGTAAATGATAATAATAAATAGTTATTGATTACTCAAGAGACATATTCTTTGATGGATGGTCACCATATGTTCCCTATATATGGAACACTCATCATTGTAATAATATATCGATCATATCTCATATGAAGAAAAACAACAACAAGGGATCCCATGCACCCATCGGATAAAACACATGATCAATTGTCAAGTGCTTGTATTGAGAAGGAGAACATAATTGTAAAGGATCCTTCTCAGTATCAATTGAACATCGAGGATAAGACACCACATAATTCACTCGTGGTGGATAAGAGTCTATTCAAACACTAGGAACGCAAAAAGGGGAAACCTAAGGTAAAGTCAAGCCAGGATGGTGATTATCAAATGAAATTTGATCAACAGTGACAATGCTTCTATTGTGACAGAAATGCATCACACAAAAGAGTGTAGAAAATGAATTTACCAACTTAACTAGAATTGTGACCTCAAAACAAGAAATCTATCCCAAAAACCCCATATTAAAAAAAAAAAAAACATGAAAATCAACCCCCAAAACCAAAAGGTGGTGTTACCGTTAGCACCATTTTTTCAAAAGGTGTCAAAATTAAAACATTTTTCAAGCATGGCCTTCAAAACTCATATAGTAGCTCAAAAAAACCTTAAAATCAACACCTAAACAAAAAATGATGTTACATAAAGAAAAATGTTTTTTTCAAAACGTTAAAATTAAAGATATTTTGAGATATTTTGAAAATGTATTTTTAGTANGGCCTTCAAAACTCATATAGTAGCTCAAAAAAACCTTAAAATCAACACCTAAACAAAAAATGATGTTACATAAAGAAAAATGTTTTTTTCAAAACGTTAAAATTAAAGATATTTTGAGATATTTTGAAAATGTATTTTTAGTAGTTGGTACCAGTAAAATCAAAACCTCAAAATCAACCATCAAATTGAAAAGTATTGTTACCGGTAGCACCCATTTTAAAATTGGGG
Source organism: Picea engelmannii (assembly GCA_009831015.1). Lineage (NCBI taxonomy): Eukaryota > Viridiplantae > Streptophyta > Pinopsida > Pinales > Pinaceae > Picea > Picea engelmannii. The sequence continues at coordinate 8,289 of ML785472.1, forward strand.
TATTAAAATGACACATTTTTTTAAAGTGGTAAAAGAAATCATCATTATTATAAACAAAATCATAAAATCAACCCTTAAATGCTTACTTTTAAAATCTTAGTTTATCACCCCAAGCACAAAATAATATATAATGCCATTAAAACAATACATTTAAAAAAATATATTCAATACCAAATTTGAAAAAAAAAAAGGTGGAAAAAAACTAAAAAAAAGAAGAAGAAAAAATACTAAAAAAAAGTCAAAATTCAAAAAACAATTAAAAAAATATCTAAAATTAAAAAATAATTCAAAAAATTCTATAACTCCATATACTAAAAATTTATAATAATAATAATAATAATAAATATACACACTTTTGTCAAAAATTAAAAAAACAAAAATTATATATATATATATATATATATATATATATATATATGTTAACGTCCATTAAGACTGAATTGGTCTATCGGGCCTTAAGAGGGTAAGTGATTACTTGTGATTCTTTAGAATTTTTTTTTTGTTCTCAAAAATCATTAAGAGAATCTTTCCAAGATCACTATAGTTTTGTTTAGTTAAGAGGTTAGGAAGGTTGGTAGTGTAAAAAATATTTTGAAAATGAGATCTAATTTGGGTATAGGCCGGACAATCTAAGATAAAATGCTTTCCATATTCAACATTTTTAGTGTCACAAAGGTGACACACTCTTTCATCCCATGGCGTTTTAGGAATTGATCAACGCCTAGTTTCACTATGGAGCTCATGAGAATTTTCTCTTATCTTAGCAATGATTAGTTTTTTCTTTACACTTGGAAAAACAAATAGATAATTTTGATCTTATAGATTAGGGTTGATTACATACTTATAATACCTTAATTTTCTTTTTTCCTCTAACTCTTTATCACACCACATTTCCTCCTTAAATTTTGATTTGACATTTTTTTTAATAGTATATTTATTTTGCAAAATGGTGTCCTCCATGATTCCTCAATAGTTTATCCAAGACCAGACATATTTATTCCATCCTCGCTTGAGTCGATGGTGGTTATGACTCTATTTTGAAGCAATTTTAGGAATCCTCTTGTCTTCCATGTTGTTGAACTTGTTATTATACATTAGGTATCTAGTCATAGACATTCTTTCAATGGGGGAGAGGTTTGTTTCTAAGAGGAGGATGGGATATGGTGTATTTCCATTAATTTTTGAGATTATAGGTTTTAAAATTCTTTTGTATTTTCTCTTTCTTTCTCCAGGATTCACGAGAGATACTACATCCCCAGACTTCACAACAATAAATAATAGCAGGTGTAACAAGAGTCTGAAAGAAGAGTTTGTTCTTATCCAAACTCCAAAGATCAGTTGATTTATGATTTTTTTCAAGCCCATAATAAGCTTTCCATCCCCCAATAATCCTTTTCTCAATGCTATAATTCCAATTGAGCTCATGGTGAATATAAATTCGAAGATATTTGTATGAAGTCAATTCCTCCAAGTTATTGTTTTCATATATGAAGGTATCATAAGTGATCCTATTGGATTTAATAATCGTGACCTTAGTCTTATCAGTATTAATAGTCATACCCATATTAGAGAAAAAAATCCTTGAGGATTCTTAGTTGGTTTTAAAGATCAGGGGGACTCCTTTCCATAAGAATGATATCATCATCATAAAGAAGAATATTGATGATTCTACTAGTGATATTAGGGCCGACACAACCTTATTTCTCCAAGAAATCTTCTAACTTGTCAATGTATATGCCAAAAAGGGTAGGGGACAAGGGATAACCTTGTTTGACTCCAATATTGCAGTTAATATATTTTGACCGGCCCTCAATGTTTTTAAACTTATCAATAAAATTCTCTTACATCCTTATTGCAACAACCCTCAACTCGAGAAGAACATTCATCTCTTCCAACCTATTTCAAAGGTTTTTCTTAGGAAACATGTCAAAATACTTTCTAAAGTCAACAAAACAACAAAAAATATTGGTTTTAGTATTACATAACTCCTCTACAATGATTATTGGTTACTTCTCTCTTTCTACCATTCTTGGGATGACCCAGTCTCAGATCTACAATGGTTTCCAACAAAACCGTCTAAAACTATGAACCCCCCTGGTAAACAAGAAGGCAACACAATACACAGGGTGCACTCCACCATCTCACCCGAGATAGTTCTTATGGGAGGATGCAATGTTCAGGTGATTACAACTTGGGAATGAGTGGGGATATGTAATTTAACCTTGTGATATTTATTTATTTACTATAACATCCATCTATGCTAAGTACTCTGTCATTCTTATTCATGCATGTAAAACAATCATATCTAGCTACTTCATCACCCATTTATCTAAGATCTAACCATTAACAACAAAGATATAGCAATGAACCATTCACATAACACATAATCTATCATGGTTCACCCCCTCCTAGGCTATGTCCACAAATATCTCACTCTTGGGATATTTTATTATTGTTCTGTCATACATATAGTGTCGCGTGCATTACAATTCTCCCTCAGTCAGATCAATATCTTTAATGAGGCAAACTAGATCACACCAGGCTCCTTAGTCTGTGATCTAACCCTCAAGATTTTACAGTCATTATTACATTCTACAATCACACCCAACCTATATCCAACTCTTCGAACCCCAACCTATACCTCCTAGGTACCTATTTATACTTATTTTTGGCTTATCATCCATTACATCCTTTTACCAAAACCCTAACCCTAGTATGGTTAGGTATTCTTTCATGCACAACTCACATGCTTTCCTCCTCTGCATGCATGTTTACCTTGCACATGATGATTTCCCTTCCATCTGTCTTTTCCTTCTTTTCACTTTATTATCCAAAATTAGTCGCTTCCCCAAAACGAGATTGCACCCAACAGGCCCCCAAAACTGACATTATGACTCATCTTGAGTCACTACCTTATTCCAACATTTGTCAATGCTTTCTCCAGTGCATCATACATTTCAGTTATTCTTTGGCATTGCGCCTAAGCCTGACTACTCATTTTGGCCATGTTTTCCACCAGCTATGTAGTAACTGGGTGTTGTAGAAGTTCTCCCCCTTCCAAGCGTATCCACTCTATGTTCAACTTTGTTGTGTCAATCTCGATGACCAGTTTCTATGGATTTTCTTGTAGGGCCTCCAACTGAGCTTGTTGCACCATCTTCTACGCTTGTACTTCCTTCTCCTCGGCTTATAAATTCTTCATTTTCATGGTCATATTGATATTCTATGGCAGTGACATCATCCTTTGTCATTGTTTGGAAACTTCCATTGATGCATTCAATTTTTCCTCCTTCCCCTACAACTATTGTAAGATCCCATACTCTAAACGTTGTGTCCATAGCTGGGTGCTCTTATCCAACAACTATGTCATTCTCTGTATGTTTTGCGCGATGTTCTCTACAGACATTGTCACATCCTACTCTCTTTGTGCTCTAACTTCTCGAGGAGTCATGGGAACTACGTGCTCCTCCAGTTCTTTGATCTATTCTTTATACTGTTGAAAAATATGTGTTATCTTTTTCTTTTTCTCTTGGGATGAGGATTCTTGTACTCCTTCGTTGTCTGATATGGATTGAAATACTTCTTGAATTTGGTTCTCCATCTCTTCCACCTTTTTTTGCACCATATTTTTATTCTTCCCTTCTTGGCTAAGTGAATCCTTCAGTAAGGTGTTTTCTTTCTGTGCCAATTGTAAGTTCATCACATCGAACCTTGCTCTGGACTGAATCTCTTGTGCAACGCTCACTTGTAATGTATACAACACTTTAGTTGGAATCTTAGGCAGCGCCAAGTCCAACATATCAATGTCCTTCAGGGGACTCTATGTTATCTCTTGATTGATGAAAAACATTCTCAATGTTATGATGAAATTAACACATCCCTGCATTGTGATGTGCATTGTCTCTGCAGTAGGTGCTCCTTCTCTAGTGGGCACTGGTTTCTCCTTCTGTTTCTGCTCCACCCTGATCCTCAACTGATCCAACACATTTTTTACCTCTTGTACTTTCTCCATAATTGAATCTTAGTGATTCTCATCGTTTTCCCATACCTCTGATAGTCTATCTTCCACTGTCATCTCTATCATGTCTACATCATCTGTTGTCAATTATGTTTAGATTGGTTTTCTATGGGCCTTTTCCTTCTTCCAGGTGCCACTTACTTTTTCCCTTGTCCTTTTTCTTTGGGAATATGATGGCTCAGATTCCTATGGCATATATGTATCCATTCCTATATTATTCCCAACTTCTTCTTCCATGGATACCTCTTGTTCTTATGTCTGCACTTGTTCTGTGCTCACCTATCCTGTCGGTCCTCTTGGTGCCTTCTATGTGGTCGATGGACCCTGTGTAGGCCCAGGCTGTGACTTATTTTGTGTCCTTATTTTCTTTCGAATTGGGCTTCTTTCCCCCACTGTACTTGTTGTTTCCTTCTTTTTCTGGATAGCGCCATTCCTACCTATCCACTGCACGAGGATTGTTCTACCCTACATCTCAGTTTGTATTGTTGGCGTTGTTCTTGGAATTGTTGGTACTTTCCACTCCTTAGGACACTCTTGAAACTCCATGTGGATGTCCTGCATTGACACGTGGTACTTTAGCTGATACCACTCCTTGGTCAGATCCTTATTTGTCTGTAGCCACATGTTGTGGCGTGATTCCTAGAAATTCGTTATCTATCCAAAATCTTGGACATTTTCTGGGGAGATCCTCCATGCATCTTCCAAACTGTTCTAGATCTTTGTTAAGTACAGAGATAACATGTCGTTGTTGACTTTATTTTCCTTGGGATCTATTGTTCTTCATAGCATTGTGTAGCACACTGCACCACATTTTCTTGTCCTTGGCAGGAACAAAGTGTATGTAGGTTCTTTCCATACTACCAATGTAATGAGGATTAGTAACCATGAGTAGTGGAAATAAAATCCCCAATCTTGTGCTTCCTTGCAATATTATAGAAAATAATTTAGTAAATAAGGGGCCCAACTCATCGAGCTCCCCTTCATTCACTGCACTGTAGCTGCTACAACTCCCGCTGGCACCTCCTATTTTCAACATTTGCACATTAACTTGCATCCTAACAGCCTTTTTGTAAATCATGTCGCAAGATCGTTGATTTCGATGATATTGATTCCCATGTTGCCCCTCGTTATGCCATATGTCTCCTTTATTTCATCTGAGATGAATTTTTCTCTTGTTTTATCCACTAGGTATTGTTTTGGCTTTTCACCATCCATGGGTAGCCCTGTGATTGTTGCAATGATATCAACATTAATACGCACTGTACTATCCATCCATAAGATTCCTTTGTTCACATGTGCTAACAATTGCTTTACACATCTGTTGATGTGTTTACCACACCCAAAGTGCGGTATGTGGAGAAAATTCATGATGCCTATGTGGTATAAACCCATGATCCATTGCACAGGCTCTAATAGTGCCACATCTGATGGACCTTCTCTCCTGCTTTCCAATTATCTTTGTGGTGCCAAGTATGGGAATTTTACTACATCTTCCATGTCATGATAAAAATATTTAAAGGCATATAATCCTTCCACCATGTCATCATTGGCATTCACTCCCTTGGGTATTTTTGGCATCACTATGGGGAGTTTTTCATGTGTGCATTGCACGCCCTATGCACTGCTTTATGTTCACACCTTCTTTTTCCCTTGTAGGGACGATACCCCAACTGTTGGTATATCTTGGCATCCTATTCTATGTTTGTCTTCTGGTTGTAGTTCATGTTGAGTCCCCATGGATTGTTCTTCTTTTTGCATCCCTTTTCCCCTGGACGTGTCAGATTCCATTATTTTGATGTCCTCTTCTGGCTGCTTGACCTCTTGTGCAAGGTTTTTCTCCTCCTCTACTTGTATTGTGGTCAGCTCATACTCTGGCATGTCAATTTCATCCACATACATAACTGGGAGTATCTCTTGCGTACCTATTTCTGTCAGCATGGTACTACTTCTTATGTTCCTCCTGACCCTTCTCGGTTCTCCAATGTGTGATGGTGACATCCTGGTGAAATTCAAGTTGTTGATCTCTATCTCTCCAATGGAACTCATGAATTCTCACTCTTTCACGCTTAGAATTTGCTCTCCATTCTTCTCCTTAGCGAAAAAAACACAAATAACCATATTTCCACTTTTTTCTAACTTTTATAGTGGGACGACAAAAGGAAAATTTCTCTACACTGGTAGTTGTCACTTTTTCACTTTTTGTTGTGTTTTCTGTATGTTGTGCCTTTTTGTTTTACCTATTAACTACTCCCTTGCATGCATTGTTTTCAACCATTGATTTTTCTTTAGTGCACTGTTAATTCGAACAGTTCTATCCTATGAAAACCTTCCATGTTCGATGATATGTTTGTAGTTTTATATCCTTTTTACTTTTTATTTATTTGTCTCACATTATCTCTCTTAACTTCTACTATAATACCCTATGTACATATTTTATTACTACGTTGTAACTCTTTAAGTACTAGGAGGTCGACCTTCCTTGTACAAATTCATTCTACTCCAATTGACCATTCCTTTCAATTATGTGCCTCCCAGATCTTTCAACTGTACAAATCCCCCATCTGTGACATTCTTCACTTTGTATGGTCCCAACTAATGCATTCGCAATTTCCCTAGATGATGAAGAAATTTATTGTCATATACTAAGAGTATGTCTCCCTCCTTGAAACTCTTCCTCTAGATATGTCTGTCGTGCCAAGATTTATCTCTTGTTTTATATACTTATTGGTGAAATCCTTCTAGAATCCTATCTTCTTCCATTTCCATCAATTGAATGAACCTATATTTTACCATGTCACATTCTGTCATGTTGGTAATTGATTCTACGTGAAAACTAGGTACCAAGAATTCTAATGGCACTATTGCTTCTTGTCCATACACTAACCTGAAAGGTGTCTGCCCTATCAACTTTTTTCATGTATTCTTGTATGCCGACAATACTGCAAGTATTTTCAAGTCCCAATCATCCCTGTTAATATTGCACATCTTTGTCAAGGCATTATGTAGGATCTTATTAAAGGATTCTGATGACTCTATGTTTTGCCCATTTTTCTGATGCCCAAACCCATTTTTTCACATGGAGTTCATATAATCTATGATTTTATTTAGCTCTTTTCAAAGGTATTATCAGGTTTTGTGCATCAATTTTCCATGGGACAACATGAGCTATGTGTAATCGTTGTTTTGTGATGGTTTTTTATGATAATTTATCTTCAATTAAGTGATTACAATTTCTTAACATTTCTCGTTTCCTTGCAACAGGCTGAAAACATTATCCAACCATCCATCCAGTCCTTTGTCCAGTCCTCCATCTGACACTGTTCTAGGAAGTGAAATTTGAGCTCAATTTGTGGGAGGACAAAGTTGAATCAGAAAAATCTGGCACATGGGTTTTGTTCCTAATATGCCCAATTGGGTCCCCTTTGGGTCATTACCTAAAATTGTGGATAGATTGAAATCAATTCATGGTCCTCGATCTAGAGTCTATACCTCCATCTGACACTCGATCCAACACTCGATCCGACACTCGAAGCACATTGGAGTTCGCAGTTATCACATCGACGAGCTTCTATGGACAATTTGGAAACATGGGTTTTGTGCCTTCTCACGCCCTCTAGGTATGGAGTTCATCACATTTAAATTTGAGTAGTTGAGCCGGCTTCTATTTTGAGCACATGAAGTTGTTGAAGAGATGTTGTTTGTTATCATATTTTAATGAATTTCTATTTTAGAGAGAACATCGACCCTTTCAAGTGGTCAACCTCTCAGCTATGTACAAAATCTATAAATAATGACTTGTCTGTGCCACCATAAAATGATTTTATATATATAGCCACTATCTTGAATTACTCTGTAAAAACTTTTCTTTTGATGTTAATAAAAATGCTATGCTAAGTTTGTGACTAAAACCCGCATTGGAGTAGTGCGACAACCGTTTGGGGGGGCACCAGTGGTCTCGGTAACTTGTTTATATTGTTTTATATTTACCTTTTCAAATGTAACTCTCATTACTTGCTAATTCATAGGTTTCTTGCTAAAGTGTACAACTGTGTATATTTATTTATCTAATTTGCAGGTTACTTGCTTAAGTGTATTACTGTGTATATTTCTTTATATTTTCATGCGGGTTGTGTTTTATTAGTTGATATATGTTCATAGTTATCTTAGTATACAATAATATCTTTCTTTTCATGTTTCATGAACTATAGATTACTTCAGAGCTTGGTTATTTAGGAAATATGTATATCAACTACATCTACTTTATTAAATTGTGAATTACCACTAGAGGACATAAGGATACTACCTCCTAATGTCCTCGTACTATTGGATACTTTTTTACCTATATAATAGGACTGGATGTAGTACGATATGGAGGATCAGATGGTATGTCAGATAAGGTATTGTATTAATGTTGCAACTACAAATGTGATTTTCATGCTTTCATTCAAGTATGATTACTGGGGTTTGATTATATTTGTTGAAGTGATGAATTAAGATTACTAAAGGTGGTTTATCTATTTTTTACACTTGTTAAAAGAGTGAATTTAATTTATGATTTCATTTTATGATCATAATGTCCAAGTCTTCGACTTGGACATTGATAAAATATTTTATGAGATTTGATTTAACCTCCAACTACCACAAATCATCTCTAGTTGTCCTCTGACCATGAAAACCCTCACAAGAAAATTAGAGAAGATTCTACAAAATAATTTGATCCGCCAAAGAAATCAAGACTGAGCCTGTCACACCTTGTCTTCCTCACAAGGCCACTATTACACCCTCTCCTCAGATTCCTACACCTTCTACCAAATGTGACATGACTTTTACATCCACTAATAGGCCTAATCCTTCTCTTATTAAACAATTTGATCAGTCCCCAACTGTTGAACAGTTGCAACAAGAAATTTCTTAGCTAATCCAACATCTTAGAGAACATGAAATATTGGATCGTTGTCTACACCATGAAAATTTTGTCCTACAAGCCAAGGTAAATTCTCTTCAGTGTTTGGTCAATTAGATGACTACCACCAATCATAGTCTAAGGATTCAGTTGAAGCATTAGAAAATACCAAAGATGAAGTCTCAAGGACATGAGGGAGAGGCCTCTAAAGCTAATCTATCCCCTCCTTTGCAAGTATAGCTATGTCTGACGACCCATTTTTATTTCAGAGCGACCTACAAACTCTTAGGCATGGGGGAGATGATGACCCTGTGTTTTTCCTATTTTTCCGATGCCCAAACCCCTTTTTGCACATGGAAGTCATATAGTATATGTTTTTACTTAGCTCTTTTTGAAGGTATTATCGGGTTTTGTGCATCAATTTTCCATGGGACAACATGAGGTATGTGTAATCATTGTTTTGTGATTATTTTATGCTAATTTATATTCAATTGAGTGATTATGATTTCTTAACATTTCTCATTTTCTTGCAACAGGCCAAAAAGGTGATCCATCCCTCCATCTAGTCCTTCATTCTATCCTCCACCTGACATTGTTCCAGGAAATGAAATTTGAGCTCAATTTATGGGAGGATGAAGTTAAATAAAAAAAATACGATACATGGGTTTTGTGCTTAATATGCCCAATTAGGTCCCATGCACGACGTTTCCTGAAATTTTGGATGGATTGAGAGTAGTTCATGGTCCTTGATCCGAAGTCTAGACCTCCATCTGACACTCGATCCAACACTCATTTCCGACACTCAGAGCACATTGGAGTTGGTGGTTAGCATATTGACGAGCTTCTATGGATGAATTGGAAACATGGGTTTTGTGCCTGCTCACGCCCTCCAACTATGGAACTCATCGCATTTAAATTTGAGTAGGTTAGCCAACTTCTATTTTGAGTGCATGAATTTGTTGAAAAGATGTTGTTTGTTATCAAATTTTAATGAATTTATGTTTTAGAGAGAGCATCGACCCTTTCAAGTGGTCAACCTCTCAGCTATGTACAAACTATATAAATAGTGGCTTGTCTATGCCACCAATACATGATTTTATATATACAACCACTATCTTGAATTACTTTGTAAAAACTTTATTTTTGATGTTAATAAAAATGCTATGCTATGTTTGTGATTGAAACCTGTGTTGGAGTAGTGTCATGACCATCTGGGGGGTCACCATTGGTCTGGGTAACTTGTTTATATTGTTGTATATTTACCTTTTCGCATCTAACTATCATTAATTGCTAATTCATAGGTTGCTTGCTGAAGTGTGCTACTGTATATATTTATTTATCTAATTTGCAGGTTACTTGCTTAAGTGTATTATTGTGTATATTTATGTTTATATTTATTTATGTTTTCATGCAGGTTGTGTTTTATTAATTGAAATATGTTCATAGTTATCTCATTATACAATCATATCTTTCTTTCCCTGTTTCATGAACTATAGATTACTTTAAAGCTTGGTTATTTAGGCAATATCTATATCAGCTACATCTACTTTATTAAATTGTGAATTTTAATTACTTCTTGTAGATTTACATAAATGGTTAACTTTATTTCCAACACTAGAGTGATAGGATAAGAGTTGATTTCAAATATTTTTGTACAAAGTTTATAGACTGTGTTAATTCTGAGTAATTATGAGTTTTTGAAGAGGTGCTTTAAAAATAGAGTTCACTATACAGAATTTATTTTTAACAATAGTTTTATTTATGAGTTAACTTCCCATGAACATAGGTTTCTTTTAAGGAAAGATAGTTTTCTTTATAAGTTCACTTCCCATGAACATAGGTTGTTTTTAAATAAGGATAGTTTTCTTTTATTCAATATTTGTTCACTTAGAATAATGAATTTATCATTCCTAGTTGTGGATTACTCTGTAAATTTAAAGTAAACCTATGCATTATTTGATTTTATTGGCATTAGATTAGATTATATTAGTATAGACTAGGCTATATTAAAGCTCTAGACATGCACATACAGTGCTGGCACCTCAAAGCGTATGAGCCTCGGGTTGACAATTTAATGTCGAAATAGATAGCATATATTTCACTCGACAACTTCAACTATTCCATTTGCTTGAGGGTGATATTGTGTACTCTTATGATGGTACTAGACTTCAAATTCCTCATTCATAGCCTTGATAGTATTTTTGATAAAGTGAGTACCTTGGTCAGTCATCAAAATCCTTGGGCATCCAAATCTAGTGATCACTTGTTCAAACAGGAAATGTGTTATTGTCTCTGCGCTGCAATATTTTACTGGTGTTGCTTCTTCCCATATTGTTAGGTATTATGTCATAGTAATGATATACCTTTCTCTTGACCTTTTCGATGGTGGGTTAATTGGCCCCATGAATTCCATTTCCCATTTGTTGAATACTTTCAAGGTTACTTGTGGTCTTAGTGGCATATCATCCCTTCTATTAGGTTTACCAACCCTCTGACATACATCACATTGTTGGTAGAAATCCTTAACATATATTTTAATGGTTGGCCACCATATTCATGTGCGCAATACCTTTTGTGTTTTTACTAGAAAAATCAATAAGTGATGACACAAACTAATCTCCCTAAATTCAACAAGAAATTAGAACAAAACATGACAAAATACAAAATTTTCCTTAGGTTTCCATTGTAATGTATACTAGTTCAATGAGGGATAAACGAAATACCATTTAAATGTTGTTTGATCCTTACTAGTGTTGTCCTTGCTCCATCTCAAGGTTTGTGGTATTTTAAACCTCTTCAGAAAATCAAACCACTAAAGAGAGAGAAACAATATATATATTCCAATGAAACCTATGCATAATATCAAGGAGTTATGCAATAAAAATGGAGATGCTTTTATAGGAAAGAAATGTATTACTATATTATATTGATGAAAGTGGAGAATAAAACATGTTCCTTGATTTTGCAAGGTCCCTTCCAATGGCTCTTTGCCTCAATACACACACACCATTTCTCCAATTCTTTTGATGAAGAGTACACACAACCTGACTTGGAGAGCTTAAAGTAAAGCTATCACAAGCAGAATTTTCAGCAGAATTTTTCATACATAATACAACCTAACACTTCTCATGAAATATACCTCTTTATATATAGTGAAGAGGGATGGATGAAGGGATTAGGATGATCCCACTAAATCAAAGAATCGAGTGAGATCCAAACCAATCGAAGGAAACCTCATCCTTTCAAAGATTCCAATATAGAACCTTCGAGAATTTTCTCTTTTTCCTTTGTTTAAACATCGTTGCACACTCAACACTGAGTAGCCTACGACTATGTCGCAAGACAGTATGGTGCAACCTGCGATGATTTGGGACCATCACACCCTTAACACTAAGAAAGGTGTGATGATCCTTCTTTATAGGGTTTTACAATAAGGAGAAGATGAGTCCATCTCTTAGAGAAAGTTTTATTTATTCAATATCCTTCAGGGGGAAAAATGATATTTATTCCAATAGGCGATACACATATCATCAGTGGCCACGAGGGTGAAAAAAATAATGTGTATTCAAAATTTCCCCTAGAGTATGAAGTTGGAAAAGCATGACAACTGAAATACTTTGTAGAGTGTATGTGTTGAGAAAAAGGACCACATCAGTCAGAAACCTGTTTAAAAATAGGCAATATCATAATAATACTCCACTAGTGAGGTAGGCATTCCCATACTTAGAATACAAGTAACCCTAAGAACAAGTGTCAAGTGAATCATGGCTACCCATAACACAATGTGGATCCACATCATTATGGTTCAAAATAGAGACAAGAAATACACTGTGGATCTATGCTATAAGGACTCAAAATTGAACATAGCCATAAGAAATACACAGTGGATATATGTGTCAGTACAGACTCATGAATACTCTGTCACAACCTGGATCCATGTGAAAGTATCCATCATCTTAATTTCCATAATCCCAAAGTACGAATCCATCCATGCGATTACAAGTGTTGGAGTTGAACATGGTAGAAACCACTTGATTGTCAGTCATTAATGTATACCATTAACAAGTGCGGGGGAAATCATCATTAATGACAATGACCCCCAATTTAGTCTAGTACAATCCAACAAATGTGAATTAATGAGCGGAAGTCGAACACTCGATGGAATTTTCCAATCAGGGGCCAATGATTTAAACCCACTCTCGAAAATGAGGAAACCTGCCATTGAAGGATTCAGTATCCAAGGTACTGAATGATTTCTAAGTTTGAGTCCTAGATAATGAGTTGAATCCGATAAGAAAATACTCTTCATAGGAGGGATTTAATGTAACCCCCATCAATGACACGAAACATGTAACAAATTTGAAGTATATCAGAGTATAAAGTGATTAAGGAATGACACAGGGAAGGTCAACATGGTAAGAGTTTAAGGACTGCAGATGGCCGACTTGATAGAAGGCCCATTTTGATTGAACTTCTCTTGAACATATAAATGACATGAAAATTGTCTTGTTAGAATTGACTCAAGGAGGACCAATATGTATACTTACAAATGATCAAATGAGAGAAAAATGGATTTCCCAACCTAGATACAACAATGAAAAGGGGTTTCATATTCAAGAGAAACATACTGCCACTAACACAGATACATATATATATTTCTTTCCCATTTCCCCCCCACCATTTTTGGCGAGTACCTCTTTATTTTTACACAAGATTGAGGAGGATAGCATATGCTTGAACTGTAATCTCATCCTTCAGATGAGTCCCGTGTAGTATTTTTAACAAACCCTAGGAAGGAGTGGTTCATTCCCATATCGGCCTTTTGATGTTTGTTTATGATTCAAAGGAAAGAAAAAACAAGGGTTTTTCATATTTAGAGAGTTTGAAAAACACTTAAAGAAAACTCCAAAATGTACTTTTTCATAAAGTAGTCTGATGAGACCAAAAAAATAATAATCTACTGCTCAACAAACGTTTTATTCAAATACTTTAACAAGCTTGAAAAGAATGAGATCGGTCAACAATCTTTTCATGTTTAGGGAGTTTGAAAAGAGATTAAAGAGGACTCCAGGGGGGTTCATTTTTCATATAACCTTCATGAGTCCGAAAAAGTGATAAAATTTTACTCAGTTACATTCTCATAGTTTTATGAGCATGAAAAATAACAAAGACTATGCTCAACGTTTTTTACTGAAAAAACTTAAAATCATATTTACATCAACTGATTTGCGAAAAACACGTAAAAGACGATAAAATGTTTGATCCATGCCAAAATATTCAGTTGTCTGACCTATATCCTATAACATTTACACCTTGAAATGCTCATTAGGGTTAATATAGGTGAAAAATAATTTGATTTAGGTCAAAAAATGGTAAAACAAGTTTAAATAGGTCAAAACTAAATAATTTTTACCATTCCATTTGTAATTCACCAAAACTAGTGTTAAAACCCTAGTTTTTACCTGATTTTCACGTGATGATCCCGGTGCGATTCATGGAAGATTCTTCGATACGTCTATGTGAGGTTGGTGATTTCCCTTTCCTCTCTCTTAATATAGAAAATTTATTCAATTTTTATGGTTATTTATGAGTTTTATGGACAAATTCTCAAAGGGGAATGCACCCCCAAATCATCACAGACTCTCTATATTGGTAACTGCGATGATATGGGATCATCGTAGGGCCTAAAGGGATGAAGTGTGATGATGTATCACTATACTAAACCTTCAGCTTGCGACAATAAAAACTCAAAAAATAAAAATGAACAAATGAACTAGGGAAGCAAACAACTTTAGATTTTCAATGAACTAACTCATGTTTAAATGTTCTTTGGCAGACTTTCCATGGTTCAAAAATCTAGAATAGAGGGAAAGATAACACGAAGAGGAATATTTTATTGTGGGGAATGACCCCAACACATTTATGGCACTCTAGGAGTGCATCTTTCTTAAATTCTTCAAAGTGCAGGGCATGAGGGCCCAATTAGTTCTATTAGAGAAATTAGTCTGGATATGGGATGTGAATGAACAAAGTTTTCTATGTTTGAGTGCATACACTCACTTTGGATATTGACGACATCTATTTCTTGACCATTTTGTCTCATCATGGGTCTCCAGTGTCATTATCAGGATGCAGGGGAGGAGGTAAGCCAATGGACCACTATGTCGTGCAATACTGCTTGGCTGGTACGGAGAAAAATAGTGGAAAGGTTCCCATAAAGAATGTCCTCGACTTATCTTTGAGGAAATTACTCTTCACCATTACCCATGTGGTAGGGAGTGCAGCTCCACATATGGCCTTACAGAATCAATTTTAGTATGTCATTTATTGCATGGAACCTTGAGTATTCAAATGGTGTGAGGGCCTCCTCAATAATATGAAAAAACAATTAACAAAGTGTAGGACTCATCGACTAAAACAATTCGGGTATGGATCAATTTTGGTGTCCTTTTTCCTAGAAACGATCCCACTTTTGTGTATTGATAATGTGGATTTGGGTGTGCCTACTCCATGGAATCCTTGCATGAGGAGGTGGGTCAACTTGATGGCATGCCATGGTGGCGTCCCACCTATTACATATGGGCCTACCTTCTTCCAGTGGATCAGAGGTCAAATCATCATGATCGAGGATTACACTTATGCTGGGGTTGATTTATATCGTGATATGGATTTGGAACTACCTAAGGGTGAACAATGGGGAGACATAGGTAAAAAATACTTTTTCATTATATATAGATATATATATATTGGCATTTTTATTATGAAATTTTTATGTTATGTATCTGAGACTAATCAAAAGCTCTCAAAACTGAGACGTGGCACCTTTCAGACCTCCAAGTTTATCTCCAATCTAGAGACGTGGGGAGGAAGGTGCAGTGGTAGGTCAAGGAGTAGTGGCTGAGGATATCTAGGAGATCGAGCATAACCTCGAGGGATTGACTATGGAAATACCTGACATTACCATAGATGAGTTGCCTTGATGTTACCAACGCCATACTATTGATGTTTCAAAATCTATTAGTTAACTACTCTGTCGTATAACAAGGTAAGTAGTGTTATATCATTAGCATCATCCATGATATATATGTATATTAATCCATGTGCTTTGATATTTTGGTCTCACGACACACTTTTTTGTAACTTTTTGCATTATAATACAAAAAACATCTATCGACTTACCTGCCTTTATGTGTTTGTGTTTGGATTTATAAATTGTGCAAATGTATATCTAAAACATAATTGGCTAATGGATATGTTAATGTATTTAGATATCTAGGAATGTGTTCATATTCAATGTAATCAAAACTCCTTTCCAAGAGATGAATTCTCAAGTATACCCATAATAGTGTAGGACTTCTAATAGAATAGATGTTGCTTAATAGTAGCACCACAAGTTGAGAATCGAGTCGTACAATTAGATGACATATGCCAAGTGAAATGATGTTATTCAATAACTCAATGACTTCACTATATTCCACAATGTTATTAGTTGCACGACCAAGGAAAATATTATGCAGACTTATCAAATCATTCATCTATGCATAGATTTCCCATGTAGTAGACGTAAGATTTTTATTATTGCGACTAGAACCATTCGCAAAGACAATATAAGTTAGCTATAATGCTAACATTTGGAAACCAAGCACAAGGCAAGGTAAGCAGTTTGAGGGAAGAAAAAGAAATGACAAAAAACACACTAGAATATGATAAATTAAAGTATAAATCACTCATGCAAAACATTTTAAGCATAGTAATTCTTTAGGTAAATCCCATTTTTGGGTTCACCCAAAGGAATTCCATTGTAATAAACCATCTCATAAGCCCCTTTCTCTAATACGCATTTAACTATATAAGGATCACACCACATGGGCTCGAAATTACCTTCCCCCAATAAGTCTCGATATTGGTCATAAACAAGAACCAAATTGCCTTCAGAAAAAACATGAGGTTTAACATGTTTGTCATATTGAGCCTTAACGCATTTCTTCTGCGTTTCTATTACCATCATCACATCATGATGAGTCTCATTTAATTTCATCAAATACAATAGACGTTCTTCTTCGGTTGTGGTGTTGTGGAGAAGTTTGGAAACTAGCTTATAAGATGAAATTTCACATTCAATCGACAAAACGACTTCAATACCATACACTAATTGGAAAGGAGTGAACCCCATAGCAGATTTAACTGACGTCCGATAGGCCCATAATGCCAAAAAATGCATTGTTTTCCAACTTGACTTATGAATCCCTACCATCCATCAAAGCATAGTGGTTAACAATTTGTTGATTTCTTCAACTTGGCCATTAGCCTATGGATAATAAGGTGTTGATTTTTCATGTCATAAACCCAACTTATCGGTAATATCAGACATCATAAAATTGTGAAAATGGGTGCCATGGTCGGTGACGATGGATTGAGGGACACCAAACCTAGTGATGATATGATTGAATATGAAAATTATTGCATTTTTCTTGGTGTTATCGTATGTAGGCATTGCCTCAGCCCACTTAGTGAAATAATACACAGCTACAATGATGTATCCATGCCCCCTATCCGAGTGAGGGTTATATGTCATGAATTCGATTCCCCATTTAGTAAATGGACAAATGGAAACTACAGGATATAGAGGAGAAGGATGAGATCGAATATTATTATTATAGGTTTGACAAGCATGGAATTTATGCACCGCGAGAATGCGATCCTTGAAAAGGGAAGGCCAAAAGTAACCAACTCATAAGATCTTTTGGGAAATGGAATTCCTAGACATATGACTGCCACATGATCTAGAATGATATTCATTTAGCGTTTTCTTAGCTTCATCATATGTTATACATCGTCAAAACACTGAGTCAATACCACAGCAGTAAAGGGTATCACCAAGAATAATATGTTGACAGGCTTGATACCGAATTCGACTACTGCCTACATGAGATATATTAGGCCAAAATTTTTGGGTTTGGAGATAAATGATGATGTCTCCATACCATATATCATCTGAACTGATCATAAAGAGAGATTCATCAGGAAAATAATCTTCTGCCACTTTTTTTGTATTAGCATAGGGAAGGTCACATATCAATTCAACCAAGACCAAAGATTTCTTTGACTTGGATTTCTCAAACTCCTAATCAAGCTCCTGGAGAATCACAATCCATTTGGAGTATTTTCCCTCCAACAATTTTCATGTAAGAATTTGTTGCATAGGGTTGTAATCAGAAATAATCGTGGTCTTGCGTAATAAAATATAGTGACGAAAACATTGGAAAGCTTGAACAATTGCTAAGCCCAATTTCTCCAAATGCATTTATTTGATTTCGGTTGTCATAAGACTCTGAATTAAATAGTAAATGACATTTTCATCTTCATGATCATCTTCTTGGACCAGAACCATGGCGATGGTGTGATCTGAAGCAGCCAAATATAGAAAGTAATCTTGACTGTAATATGGGGGATATAATAGTGATGTGTGGGTTAATGAAATTTTCAAAGAGTGAAATGTTTTTTTAGTGGTGTCGTCCCACACAAAATCATTACCCTCTTAAGAAGTCGATTGAAACCTTTTGTCAGTTCGACATAGTTAGGAATGAATCATCGTAGAAAGTTTGCCTTCCCTTGCAAACTTTGGAGTTGGTGTAAGTTACAAGGAGGAGGTAAATTGATGATGGATTCTGTTGGAAATATGGATACAACAGAGATGACGTAGATGATCAAGGTTGTCATTGATGGCAATCGATTGTTTATGAAGAACAGATGCTGAAACACGACTGCTGCAACACGAATGCTGAAACACGACTGTTGGAAGCGAACACAG